>JACXIV010000144.1:2001567-2326997 GCA_014737475.1 Bombus confusus
TAACCAATAACCACAACAATTATCAAAGTAAAATTTAATATAACCCAAACTCCAAAAGATGCTTTCTCGCATCAAACTCGAACAGATGTATACACACACACACACACACACACACACACATATATATATGATGGACATCACTCGGGATATTGTTCTTGATAGCATGTATAAAGATCACTCAAAATGTTATGCACTTGTGTGTGAGATATGGCTTTTTCTACATAATTAACCAACCGGATCGAACGAAGGTTTACGAGCAGCTTGGAAAATGGCTCGTGTCTTGATCGATTCTTTCGTGTGCCCGGGTCGAACCGAATTTCGTGGCTGGGTGAACTTGCTCTGTCTATTTAAGATGATTGAATGAACACGGGAAGAGAGAAAGGAATTTGAATCTGAAAAAGATTGCTGTTGCTGGTTTATGTGCACTGTTTACCGAGGGGGTTTGAGGGGAATTAAGTAAATTTTTTATATTATATTTGGATTAGTTACAATCGATTCTTACGCATAGAGCTATCAGCAATTTAGATTACGTGAAACTTTATGTGAAATTTGCATAAAATGATTAGAGAGGAATTTTTATTTTTAATTTTACGAAGGATTATAATTGGAAAGGATTAAACAAACGTAGGATCTTGTTCTTACATATGCTGAAAGTATGAGTCTTTTTAGATAATTTGACAGGTTCTTTTTCTTTCAATGTTTTAACAATAGGTGTTTGTAAATTTTTAGTTTGAAAATTAAATTACTGAGTAAAGCAAGTACTGGCAAATTGCTGAATCATTTTTAGTTGTTTTCATATAAGAAAGAAAATATGATCAAACCTTTTATAGCAACTTATAAGAACTTTTAGATATAATTTGTATGAAATGATATTAATGTCTCTTCGGGTATATTTTCGATAGATCGCTGCTTGCTATTATTTCATTAATATAATCATTTAAAACGTTCGAAAATCAGCGGGGTCCCTTTTACGATTTGAAACAAATGCAGCCATTGAGCGAGTAAAAATTCGATAAATCGATCTGATTGAATGGTAATCCAACGATATACCTGTAGATGTAGCGTGGAAAAGAGGGAGTCGTGGATTGATGAAAATTTTTATTGAAATTTCAAGTAAGGCTGTATCCATCTCTTCGATCACAGCCATCGCAAACCTTAATCCCGTTCGTCCTGGAAAATTGTATTTCTATCTGCTGTACGTTCTGACTGAACTTTCACATCCCCGATTTTATGCAAAGATATGAAATGCATACTAATCACGTAAGCGTTGCCAGTTTGTGAACTCTTAGTTTTTTACAACAAATAGAATATTTTATATACACTAAGGAATATTCTTATTGAACCCGTTGCAACGCTAAATAAAACTGATAGTTACTGCGTATTTTATTAATACACTAGTGCATAAGCACAGTAAATTATTCCTAAATATATAATCATTAATTATTCATTGATAGGATAATTATTGCTTGTCAGATTTCAAGTTAAAGAGAAACATTACAGTCGATTCTTTATTCGCGCGTTTCTTCGTGCGAGCAAATGAAATTCTGGTCACAGAAGGATGATTTTGAGAATAAAGTTGAAAGATTGGCGTAATAAATAATAACCAAGCAGCAGAAAATTCTAAAATAAACTTAAAAAGTAAATCAGTGCGAAAAATTTGTGTCCCTAAAGCTAAATTTTTGATATTTTATTAAAAACCTAAATTCTGAAGCTTTATATTTAAGTAACATCTCATATAGAACATTCTATCGGTCATTGCCTCGTTTCTGTACAAGATATGCCATTTACGAATCACGGTAAAATGCAGAAGACAATAAAATATTAGAGAAATGCACAGAACGGTTGGGTAAATTGGTAGAAATTAGATTTCCCCTTCATAACTAAGCGACGTTAGTGCGTTACGTGTTGAACATTCGAGATGCGCTTTTTTTTTCTTCACTTAATTAAAACTAACTGTACAATCGCACCGTACCATCCAACAGAACTTCTGTAACAACTGTTGTGCATTTTTACATTTAATTGTACAAATACCGGAGGGAAGTAATAAATCGGATATAACAGCTATCCAATATTTCCAACTGAAAGCTGTACTCTCGACATTTTTCATTCGAAACAACTCCGTTGCTGTTTGATAACTACATAATTTTGCCAATTTCGCAACAAATTAACAAGATTTCAAATCGGATTTTCAAAATTCTTTCGCGCGATTCGAAATTCTATTTTCTTTTATTATCTTGGAAATGACTTATTTACTATGTTGCACAATTTTCCAATAGAATTTATGTCAGGACATTGTGTATGTCAAGAAGATTATTAAGCAAATAATTATTGTCGTGTAAATATTGTATTGTAGATAAATATTGTGTAAGTATTGTTGTGTAAATAATATTGATTTCTTTTGTCATGATAATACTTGCAATATTTATATACATAATATTTAACATATATATCATGTATATACGTATTACACGTAATTATACGCATACATTATATACGTGTAAGATGGCAGCAAACACCATAAAATACGCAAGCAAGGTATAAAGTGATATCAGCGCTATAAAGCAATGTACCAGTAAAATTCCATTTCTTTAATCACGTCGAGAAAAATGTGAAATAACGAGAAATGCTAACTACCACATTCGAAAGGTATCTTTAACTAAAACTAATATAATTTACGATTCCATCAAATGTTCCGTAGGTTACGATCAAAGTCATACATAACAAAGGAGAATATAATAAGCTTATTTCACAAACCATGGAAATTATTTCTCAATAATCGTTAATGGTGGACCGAGAAACGATCGAAGACCGTGAGCGAGTTATAGCTTCCACGGAACGATCATAAATCTCCTTAGAAGGGTAGAAAAAAACGTAGGAGAAATAGTTGTACGAAAAGTCGAAATAAACGAGGAAATGCGAGAACTAGGAGAAGCAGTAGATCGACGCACGAAAACCAGGCAGATGCATCAATAGATATCGAAAAATAGCTTTCGAAGAGTCAGGTACCTAGCAAACTGCAACCAGATCGAAGCTATCTCGGGGATCAATCGTAGTTCCTAGTTCTCGTTGAAACTCCTTTCGAAGGACCATTTCGTTCGGCACCAATTCTAACCGCCTTCAATCAAATAGTACTAAGATATTGTAGCGGGTATAAAACGATTTTTCCAGGTAACAATCGCGCGAAATTTTATAAAACCGTTCGGTTCGTCGAGTGTCAAACGTATAACTTCCCTCTTGCCAATTATGGAGCTCTGCTTGCATTGCCGCACAGACAGGGAACAATCAAAATTATTATGCAAATGGAGATTAAATGATTTCTTCTGCAGAAAAAAGAAAATATACCGTAAACTTTTGTCAATCGAAATTTAAATTTTCTGCTTACGTGACATAAAAGATATCTAGCTTAAGTATTCAGATATTTTCTTGAGTCACTGTAGATTCTTTTATATAACTGGAAGAAGTTTGGTGATGTAACAAACGAAATATTTTAATAAATAATCATTTATAAAGTGACTTTTATAAATTACGGATTATCCGATTAATTCATTTGACGTCAAATCGTAACATTATAAAAGAGAAATCTACACAATGTCACTTGCTAATTCTCACAATCGTTTCTAATACTTGGCAGATCAATTCTTTCGGATATCGTGATGTCGACTCAAGTTGTCCGTATTGCGTTTCATACGTATAATCATTAACTATATTAATTACATTTTCGCACGGCTTCGCGATATTCCGAAGAAAATATGCACGTTATGTATTTCAATTAAATTGAGTTGCTCGTATCACGATGAATTGAACACAAAGTGGCGAACCAACGATAATTTATCGCCGGTAGTGTGTCAATAATTTTGTCAGGCGAAAGTTCGGAAATTCTCTTCATAATTTTCAGCGAAAATGCAACGGGTTAAGCGAAATAGATAAAATGCTTCTGTCGAGCCTTTTACGTCGCGAGTTTTAATTAATTACGGACCTATCAGTTTGTTTCCACCGGTTCATTCTAATAATTTCGTACGAGCGGTTGCAATAACATTAGCTGGCGGAATACCGATACGACGCGCGACCATAAAGCATAACACTATACAAACGAGTAATTTCTAATTTCTTCTTAATATTCTTTGCCGATTGTCCTGGATGTACAGTATGTACATTTATATACAATCAGGATGCTGCAGTGATAAAACCAAGTATCGTGGATAATAATTTTCTTCTGTGCTTGCACGAATCAAGTTGTTCATGAAAATCCGATGGATGTGTACAAACAGTATACGTACAAAGAAAAATACATTTTTCTCTTCCATTCTTTGCTTCGATATGCAAAAATTCAATAATAGAAGGAAAAGATACGAAATCACGAAAGATGCAAGTTATTGCGTAAAACTTTCAAATTGTATCGAACCGCCAGAAGACCACATTTCTGCAACATTATTATCATAATTTATTTTTCATTACTATTTGCATTACGTTCCTGTATTATTTGCTTTCTCTTACTAGCCCGGGTAGCTCTTCGAAAGCTTCCATTAGACCAGATTTACTTACGCTGCGCTTTTTATTTGCCTGCCGTTGCATTTCTTTCACGCACGAAATGAAACGTTTTAAGCGTCGTTCCGGTTGAAATACACTTTATTCAAAATTAGTTAAAAGTGCCATCCCTTAGCTGCGAGGAGGGAAAAAGTAGCAGAAAATTATTTACCCAGCGGTCCGCTTGATTCTACGCCGACACCCTTCATAACCCCATCCCCTTTGTTGGAAGTAATTAAATTTAACAAGATTCAAAATCACCGCCTTCGTCCATGTAAATTTTCCCGGCAGCCGTGCTATTGATTATTCAACGATGGTAGGAATTGCTGGTTTTGTTTCGGCTTTACGGTGGAATTCGTGGCGTTTCATGGACAGTTGCCGTTTCTTTGATGTTGCGCGAACTTTGCACACGATGTTCAAGAATACGCTATTACCGGCATTTGCGAAATATTTAAATTGTATCCTGAATGTAATTACAATTTACAAGGATTCAGACATTAGTGTCGAATATTGCGTAGTTCGACGAGGTGCATTCTCGATACTTTTCTATGGCGAGTATCGATGATGTAGCGCGAAATTTCGCTATTATGTTCAAGGTATTTCTGATATAACGATACGTATCTTTAAATTGCATCTGACTATAGTTACAATTTACAGGGACTCCAATAGTAAAACGGGACACGTAACATAAATTACTGGGGCACTGTAAAGTAGATGTACTTGAAAATAATATTTATTTGAAGGAACTTTTAAATGTAATTACGAAAAGGTATTTTCACAAATTAAGGAAAAATTCAAGACTGCTTCTTAAGCCAAAATAAGAAAGAGCAATCTACCGTATAAATGGAGACATGGAGAAATAGAACACGTAAATCGACATATTGCCAGACAAAAACGTGAAACTAGTTATATGTATATCATTGCCAATATAATAAAAGCTTCGTACATAATTGCACATTTAATCATTTGATATTTCTGCGATGCAAACGTTTAGTCAATGGCACATATACCCCATACATTTTTGCACATTTCAATTTCCTATAAATGCATAAATATCTCAAGTCTACTAATAATAGATCGATCTTCGAAGGGGGCCACGCAATGAAAACATATTGTCGAGTGGAATCGTAGCTCCGGGCGAAATTAATCGATGTATCCAAGGGAAGCGCCCCGTTATTTTCTCAACGACAACGACGAAAAGAAAACGTCCATCGGCCGGATTATCCCTGAAAATAATTAGCGCGGTCGATCACTGTGTCCACTTACCGGGTGAGAAACAAGTAAACCTATAAAAATACCATTATCCCAGCGGCGCAAGTGCGACGGTTCGCACACAGCCAGGCGACAGGAAGGGCGGTAGACGAGAATAGGAGGTGAAGGGTGAAAGAGGACAAGTGGAGAAGCCGAGGGTAAGGTAGACGGAGACTGCAAAAGCAAGGAGTAGGTTCCGTTAATGAATTTCGAACCTGGAAGCTTCTCCGTTCCTTATATCCCGGAGACTCTCATTACGTGAGAAGCTTTAAGAATACCTAGTACTCGTAATTCACGGGAATTCTGTGAGACAGCAACGTTGCTAAAACTGAAACATACTCGCGACGACGCCATTGGAACGTTCGTTCCACGCTCAAACATCTCCCACTGTACACAATGATAATCCATTAATCATCCGTCTGCAATGACACGAAATTTTGGCTTTTGCCGGGACCGGTTTCCAGGAGTCGATCGTTCGAAATGGTTTTCAAATACAGTGACAAGGCGAAAATGCAGAAGCTAAGATACGAATAATAACGCAGGGATGTTGCAGTAATAAACTACTCGGCGCGAATCTATTCCTAGGAACGTAAAGAAGATCGAAGAAAGATTTGTATCCGTTTGTAATTTATTTCACTTATTGACGAAAGTAAGTATGATAAAATCAAATTATTGTATGCAGTATCTAGTATTTTTAGTTTCAATTTGAGTAACGTAGGTCCAAGCGGACACTCGATGGAAACTGACGTGTATCTAAAATCGACCCGGTACACTCTGTTAGTTGAGAAAACAAATTAACTCGTGATCCGAATTTCCACTTTCTTGCATACAATATCGTTGTTTCTTTACTTATAACGCCCCTATATTGTAATGCCTCGATTTATTTCCATCGAAAATAAATTACATATTATTTGAGATTGGTATATACCTATTAGTCGATTATTAATTGATTTCGTAATTATAAGAATGTGCAGTTATGTTAATGACCCGGTGAGTAGGTTTTATTGGAATCTAGTAAGAATGCGTTTGCAGGAAGTAAATATTTAAATTGCCAGTTATCTGAATCCGAGGAATATGGTTTCTATCTTCTTTCCCTTCTTTCTTCGGTGGATGGTAAGATTCTAAGATTTTGTTTATTGTGTCTCGAGGAAATAGCTCCCCAGGGCGAATGACAAAGTGCAGGTTTGTTTTCCTGTTATGCACTTCTGCGAGACACATAGATTGAAGCTTTTTAGGTTGTAAATTTTTTGCCAGTCACTTTCCAATTCCATTTACGTTATCATCTTCTGACATTTTTACGCTCTCCAGAGTGAACTTCGTCTCCTTTGTTTTTAGAGCAGCCGGACAGACTTGGATTTTCTGATGACTATGCGTTCGTTATGCGAGTATAAAACCTTCAATTCGAGAATATTGCCAATCATTTGTATCTTCGCCAATAAGATCTGCGCACGTAACGATAATGATGTCATCGTAACAATAAGTTGAAATTATTTTGCATGCATATTTTGCTTTTGAAGAACGATGTGCCAACAATTTAAATCACGCGAGAAATCATTTAAAGAATAGAATTAAATCTCCAGTATTGAAGATAATAGCTGGGATTTAAAATAAAATAACCTGAAAATTATATATAATCAATAACGATCAATCGATTAAATGAACTTTCTCGCTAAAACTTCAATTGTATGAACACAAATTTTTGAATTCAAAATCGAATTCAATTTGATAAAGCGTTTCCAAGTTGTTCGATTCAGATTTCGCTGGAATTCGAACAACTCGTTTAATTCGAGTCTTAAACCCTGAAGCGTTCTATCAAACAATTAATAAGCTACGATCGAATATGGAAAGGCAAAACGTACATCAACCGTGATATTCAAACAGAGACCAAAGTGAAATCATTGGGCAGCTTTAAATCTTCAGCGTACGGATCTGAGAAGCAGTGAAACAGATATTTCCATCCATTGAAATAAGAGAGTGCTTTCAGTGAATTAATTGTTCACACATACAGACGCGCAAAGACGTGTTTCTTTGTTCAGACAAAGGCCAAAGGAAATCCAAATTAGAAACGCGACGAGCTATCGCCAGAAGGGAACGAGCAAGTAATTACTACGGTATTTCATTGTATTCAGCTCATCGTTCGGTAGGATCGCTCGATTACACGTGGTTCGTTATCGCGTCTCTCCGTTACATCGAGGCAAAACTTCATCAGTGCAACTGCCAGTGTTACAACGCGTTACACAATTAATACTACGATTACACCTGTCCCTTCGTCATTTGCACGTACCTTGCGAACGTGCCACTGGTACGTACTTTGTTTCGTAATCGACTTTGTGTCCGTATCACTAACTAACAATTAAAATTAACTATACATTACAATGTCGTTCATAAGTGAAGATCACAGTAGGAAATAAGTATATTTTTGTTGATTTCCTGATTTTAATGTTGGCTCACGATTAAACAATAGGATTTTTTTACGGTGTAATTGAAAATAACCTGTTCAGAGGTGGAATCTTGAGAAGTACGAAAAACAACGATCGTTTCCTTGATTAAATTGATTTCAATTAATTTAGGATTACTTGTTAATCCCGCGCGAAATCAGCGAGTGTCTCAATATTTATGAATGAAAATTCACGCTTGCATACGAACATTATAAAATATCATTGGACAAAATTATCAAATCGCTCGTACAATATTATAATATCCAGCTGTTTAATATCATATCCTTACACATCGTGATTAAATACGTGAATTATTCGGGAAATTTATGTTTTTTAGTGTACGTACGTATTTTCCTGCTTATGTAATTTTTTAATTAAACGCAGCGCAATTTCGAATATTTATATTTCCGTGTAATGTTCACGAACATATTTCACGGTCGGAGAAGGATGAACTTTTCTTCGTCGTAGATAATTTAATTCATAATGAAAATATACAGAACGAGTACTGGAATTCTAACATCACTATTTTAATGAGACACTTTTGCATTCGAGTGAAATCAAAGAACAGACAACGGGATGATTACATCGCCATGGAGATGCATTCCACCAAGAATTATTAAATTGCTGTGTGATAATCAATGTAATTTCAATATTAGCATCGAAAGGTTAATTAAAAAGCTACAGACGAGGATCATATTACACGAGAGTGGCGAAGATAGGCTGGGCGGAATATGAAAAATCAAGGGGACAGAAAATAATTGAATAGGCGATAATTTGCACGCAATATCGCGTGATTCTTGTCAGTGTATTACCGTTTAATCCGTGGTAACTTGTTTGCGTTAATAATATTTCAATAACGGAGTCTCCGTCTCAAGTGTCGTTTCATTCGTTTCGTTGGCAAAACATCGACATGCGAGTATTGCGTGTCCGTAACTAAATTTAAAATCAATTATCGTAGAACGTCGCCCTTTTACTTTTCCTATCGTCTATCTGCGGCAAATTGTTTGCTAGACCGACTCGCTAAAATGACTTGAAATTAAGCGAAAAGCAGCATATAAACTATCGTGTGTATATGTAGTGGCAAGAGAAAAAGCTAGAAAAAAGACACACAGCCTTGAACGTTATGCGTCGTTCTATATGGCGCGAGGCTTCTTTCGAAAAGATATGTTTTCTCCTTAAATACTGCGAACGCTTTATTTACTCGTTCATGGGGTGGAAATGTTTGAACTTCTTGTAATTTGCTCACGGATATTGCGCTCGAAATCTTATACGCGTCTGCCAGATATGGAAGCGTACAGTGTCACCGTGCATTGCCATGCGGGAAAATAGCGACGCTACTTTTCATTTGCTATTTATTAGCTTCTAACATTCTGCGAAAATTATTGAGCTACTACGAATGATTGGGAATGCATAGATCTTCGCGAAAAGATGCCAGAGGAAAGCGTGTCTGTAGTAAAATATCCGATTCAATGATAGATAGTGTTTTACAGTGGAATATCCCCTTAAAGATTGGACGACGAGCTACATTCAGAAAAATTCCGTTATTCAATTGTTCCCTTTGGGATACGCAAGAACAGGAATTTATTAATCCAACAGTTTACGTCGAATTTTTATTTTCAGTTCTTTAATCATTTTCAAGCTTCGATAGACAGTTTATAGTTCTGCTTCTTTGGATCTGTTGATTTTTAAAGAGAGAGATATTCTTAATAAACAAGGTATTTCATCCTTACTCCGCGTCGCGTTATATGAAAAATGGTAGCGAGTATTCACGCGTTACAGCTTAAAACGCAACAACTCACGCACCGTTTAAAAGAACGAAGGTGTGTTTGATACGAGTGAACCTCGTTGCACGGCAGCATAGCAATTCGCCATGCAAACTCGCATAAAATTTCAAAATTAACACGTTGACTACCGCGCTGCTGCCGTGGGATTCGTGCGAATTTTCGTTAAACCGCTGTACCGATCCCGCAGGACTGGTAAGATATATTAAACTTTTGAAGGAAGCTACGTTCATCGCTCTGTTATAATTAAACAAGAAATCGATACTATTATTACGAACAACCGCGAACAACCCCGAAAACTCTTCAGAAATATAATGAAATTTAATAAATAATACGTACGTGTATGCTAGAAATCACAGGAGATCTGTTAGAATGTTGTAAAAAAATACTTCACACTTGACAAATTTATAGAGTCTGTTCCAGTTTATAGAGACGAAAAAAGCGAGGATACATGCAAACAAATGGAAAACACACGATAGTAATCCACCCGGAAAGACCTTTCAAGCGATAAGTCAATATACTTTAATTCGATAGACGGATTAAAAATAGCTGAAACTAAAGTGACTAAAATTGTATAGTATTTTATACAGTAGCGTAATGAAATAAATAGATCTAAAATGTATTATTCGTCCGCTGATACCCTTTAATTTATTAGTGAACCGTAGTGAATAAACAACGAGAATACGCCTGAAACAGTCTCAGCTCTGAAACTTTAAATTTTCCTCTAAAAGAAACAAGTGCGCTATAAAACTGCAATTAAAAAATCTAAAGTGAAAATACAAAGTCAATAGAATAAGGGAATAGAAATCGCTAAAAATCTTTCCTATATACTCATTTTAACAAACCATTGCATATACATATTTCTTGGGCACTTAACACACTTTAAAACGTTTTACACAAACGATACTTGTTAACGAATCACCTCTTGTAGCTAGTAAAATGTCTCTTTTTATTCTTCCAACATTCGTATAAATATTCTATATATCCTTTGTATCAGTCACATAAATTCACGTTATTTCGCATTATTTCACATTATATCGCGATCGAAAGATCATGTTGCTTACAGTAAATCACTAGGCAGCTGTATCTGCTAATCAAATGAAATTCAATCTGGAATACCGCGACCGTTCGAGCTTCTCCCTCTTCGGCACAGAGATTTACTTCCGATCGGCTGTGAATGCACGCGATAGTAAATTCGCTATTTAGCAAGTTCTCAACCGATGAATATTCTGTCATGTGACGTATAATGGGATATACGTAGTACGTGCTTCATTCTCCCTTATTATGGCGGTTGCTCCGTTTCTATCGTGCCTCTTGCTGAATCCCTCACAGTGCTAACCTGCTATTCCGCGGCTATTCTATGGGTCTCAATTTATGCAATTATTTGCGAGAGGCGAGCTTTTGCGCGTACACCAACCTCCGCGGGAATCGATAAAGTTCCTATTTATCTTGCTTGCAAATTATACCGATGCCAGTGTATTCGACAACTTCGGGTTCTTGTTCCATGCACGTATGTGCACGTGGTGTGCTGTTTAAGGGAAAATGCTATTCGCCGAACTAATGTATTATTTGCCTTTGATCGAGAAAAAAGTTGCGTGTTAATTTCGGTTTGTTTATTATCATGTAGATTAATATAAATCTCGGTCTGTAACGTGCAGCTGAATATGAGTTTCTCAGTAGCCATACCCCATAAATTGAACGCCGTAAATTGGAATTTGAAGAATGACAATTACAGATATTATTTTTTCGTTTTTATCAATTATCAATTATTTACGCTAACTCCTTCCGATAAATAAGTCTGAAATTTCTTTGTCGAAACGTTTAGAAGTTCCAAATATCCCAGTACAGAATCACTAAATTCTAATTCCTTTTACAATATAATATAACAAATAATAATATCGTTAACGATATTATTAAATTGCCCAAACACAACATCATCCTTCAAAGGCGCAAAGTTAGAAAAAGCTTCGTCCAACCATATTTCTCCACGAATTTTCCCCTGCTATTTGCCACAAAAAAACCTCAACCTATTCCACTGAAACTATTTCACGCGGACAAACCCAACAAATTGAAATAGCGAAACTACGTTCGTCTTCGAATGGAAGGTTTCGCAGGTCTGTGATTCGAGTTAACAAGCATTTCTGATTATTTGTCGAGTTAGAATCCGTTCAAAAACTGCAATTTCAACCTCAATTTCCGTCGCATCGCAGGCTTCGCGAATATACCACAGCGTATAGCCACTGTGGGTGGCTCTCGAAAGACCATCGCATCGGTCCAACTCTGCGAAACAACAAATTACCTCGTCTAACATAACAAACAGGTTGCGGAGCCAACATGTCGGTCGCGTAATGCTCCGGGGTGCTGCTCCGTTGGCAGCAGAAAAAATTATCACTTCAAGTGGTCAACCCCTCGAACGTAACGCGCATCATCAGTGGAGGCCGCCGGTCGACCCGATTTAGAAATACCTGTACATGGTATGGCATGTGTAGCGCGTAGGTGAAATCGTGTACCTGGTCGCCTCCTCGATACTCGTTCCGTGTCACCAACAACCATTTGTCGTTCGAAGGGGACTTTGAACGAGCGATTCGCTTAACATCGAGTCAACAGCAGATAAAACCAGAATCGATCGTCCTGTAATGGTCGATCGGAATCCAATGCCGCGTATCCCCGCATTAGCTTTTTGTTTCTAACAAACGGTGACCGCCCATCCTCTTTCCGCTGGAGAATGGCCAGCATTATACTTTATTTTTTCCCATTTTCACGCACCCTCCTTCCTTCTCCTCTCACGTAAAAAAAAACCGACACCAGCTAGATGGAATAGAATTTTTCCTTTCTCTCTCTCTCTCTCTCTCTCTCTCACTCTGTGTGTGTGTGTGTGTGCTTGCCCAGATAAAAGAGAATCAACGTGATATTCGCGGGATTTATATTCGTTTCGGATTTGGATAAATCTTTTGGTTAAATTGTTCCTAGCTTTTTTTTAGATTTGTGAACGGTGATTGCTATCTTCCTTTTGGGAGGATGGTTTAGTGGAAATGAATTTCACATTTTTCGCGGATACGCGAGTTTGTTGAACACGAGAGCGGAATGGTACGGAATAATCGATTCGTAATTTTTCGTACTTCTGTGGATACATAATGACTCATTTCTGGGAATTTAAGCAACTTTTCATGTAAAACATACGGATGGGAGCTTGTTTCTCTACTGTATTTTTCCCACCGGTATAAAATTTCTTTTTCAGGGAAATATGAAAGAATAGCGATATCTCGTTTCAATTACACGCTAAAGATTTCCTCGAAACATCAAAAGTCTTTTTTCTCGGTTGAAATTAAACCAACGGATGGAGACATAAAAAGAATTCGAGCACCGCGGTTAAACTACAATGTATATATCCCGTGACCTGTAATCAATTATTCTGTCCACAAAAGGAATGGCCAAACGAATATTTAACGGTTTTTTTATTTGTACTCGGAATAATTATAGCAGCCATCTTGATCCCCTTATTTTATCTTTCTACGTGATCCTCTTTCGTGTCATAAACAGCCCAGTCACTATCCGAAAGGATCACCAGGAGAGCACTTTCGATTTGTAACCCGAGTAAATCGCATCACCGACAAAATGAGCGGCGACGATGGCGGTGTCCTTTTCTTCTTTAACAGCTGAGACGAAGCGAGGGCGGAGAAACTGAGACCCTTTGGCAGAACTTATGAATAATGAGGCAGTCTCTCGTTTCAACAAACGCTTACTTTGTCGGCGGCAGTTTTTCCGCCTCCAAAAAGACGACAAACTTTCTTTCCCCCACCCTGTAAACGTGATAGACCTTGGAAACACCACTACCTCGTCCCGAGCTTCTCGTCAGCCGCCCTCCCCCCGCCGCCATCTTTGGCATTAAAAAGACATTACGCGCCTTTTCAGTTTCTAATTGTATTTCGTCAGGTCCAGATGACGGACGCAGAATTCCGTTTCTATCTTCATTACGATGGAAATTAACGCGCAATCCTTGGTGGAACGCGTTCGTCTTCGCAGGTGTTTGCCTCGCTGATCGAGCAACATTGAATCGCCCCGGTAATGTGATAAAATTTGCAATGCATTCCCGTACTTCGGACCAGCGTCGCGCTAAATGAGTCCCCGGGGACCGGACGCTAAATATCTCGCTGTACAATTCAGGGCTGCAAGTTCAATGCGTGGGATTCGCATGATTTTGAAAAGTATGGTCGACTCGATTGTTTTAGTTTCGGGTAAAAAGTCAATGCATGGAACGGCGTTTGAATAATTTGTCAGGATACGATTAACTGGCTCTCTAGTTAGAACGCATGGGATATAATTGGCAGAATTTTGGGAAACACGAGAAGCACGATTGTTTTCATCAGCGAAGATAGAAATTAATGCGTGGGGTACAATTTGGATGATTTTTCAACATACGATGAATTCGATTTTCTTAATTAACAAAAGTAGGATATTCAATGAGATTTGCATGATTCCGAACGACACGGTGGACATCATTGTTAAGTTAACAAAGGCAGAGGTCCATCGATGATTAAGTTCAGAAGATTTCATTCAGACGATATGAAAGGATGAATGTAATTGGTTTAGGTATGAAAAGGTAATGAGATTTTAATTAAATATTTCTATGAATTCCTGATTTTCATTCATATCAAAGCGCATTTACTCAATGGCAAAATATATTTTCTTCCTTTGACTTATAGGGCGGCGACAAATTTTTCCGGTTCGATACTGATCAACCGCTTTAACCACAGTCAGCGTCGTGCGCCGTCGTTCGTTTCTCCTTTCATCGACAGTATCCACCTTGAATCAGTGATGGTGGAATAATCGATCATTCCGCGAGCTTGCCCTCGACAATATTTTCCTAGAGTATATCTTAGTGTGACGAAATTAAGACTTGGAAAAGTTTCCACATTTGGGAAGTAATCCTAGCACGGAACGATTCCAGCCCATCTTTCATAGGTCGTTCATGGGAGAAAGAATTGTAGTAATGAGGAAATAACGTAACTGCTAGACTACAGATATTTACGCATTCACGGGAAGCTCGAGAGTGCAAAAGTCTGCAGAATGCGCGCAATATGCAAAAATACATAAAACACTCACAAAACAGCATATTCGCTACGCTATGAGGAGAGTGAAGAATTTTTCCTCAAGTTCAATTACATTCAACTTCAATTACATTCATAAAAATATAAAATTCCACGAACATTCACGGTGTAGTAACGATACTAATTATAGATGTACATGGTGGTTGGTAACTGGTGGTACAAGCGGAAAGGGGGCGATTCTACGCGAAAAAGGAGGTCGAAAATATGGAATAAAAATTTTTCATTTGAGGCTTTGTTTCCGAGAATTTTCTTTTTCACGTCTCGTTATAACGGAACTCGCTGTAGATCATTGTCTCGATCGACGTTATGTTGATAAACACTTCCAACGCGACCGAAGTGTTTTCCTACCTATTAACTTACTATCCGACTTTTTTATTCTATATTTTTTTTATTCTATTTTTTTTTTTTTTTTTTTTTTTTTTTTTTTTTTTTTTTTTTTTTTTTTTTTTTTTTTATTCTATATTTTCGACTTCTTTCTTCGCGTAGAATCACCCCCTTTCCGCTCGTACCACCAGTTACCAACCACCCTGTATAAGGAACCATAAAAAACATTAAAAACGAGTTCGAATAGTTCAAGAAAAATTACTACAAGATACTAAATAACAGACTCTATCATTCTAGACAAGGACGACAGAAAATTTACCAGTATATCAAGAGAAGAAAAAGCAAGAAACGTTGATATACCGAGAAATCCTTCTCAAATCTCTATAGCGTGGCAAATATGTAACACTGCCGCCTTAAAATTCCAAAACCGCAAAGACTTAAGCAACCTAGAACCTGGCAGCCTTCGCATAACATAACACGAACCGATTAAACGATCTATTAAACGTCATCCGTGGAAGTTTAGCTTCTGACGAAATATTTTCGCTGGAAGATCGTGTGGCTGTGAGCTGCGAGCGAGAAACATATCACGGAAACAGTAGCGGCGACCCTCTCTTTTGTTTTATACGTGGGTGCTTCCTGCGAGGCAGTTCCCTTTCAGTCAGATACGCGTATCGCGTTTACACGGCGAGAACCTAGCGTACAGAAAGAGTTGTTTGAAATAACAGCCGGCTACCGGAAGGATATTCGAAACAGTCTCCACTCCAATCACAAACGCGAACGACGGAGAACGTTAGCAGAAAGGGAGATAGAGGTGGAGAAAGAGGAAGGAAAAATAAAAAGAAACGAAGAGAGAGGCGGGAGCGCGCACCATGCAACCGGGTAACGGAATAAGTTTCGTGGTAGGCAAATCGTCGGGATGGGCATCAAGTTCCCGAGAGAAGTGGCTTTTTTGCGATACGAGTAATATTTTAGCGTGCTTTCGCGTTCATAGTTGGCGTAGAAACTTTCTGTCATAGCCCGGAGAGGACTTGAACGACGGGCATGGTCGCGATTCTCGAGGACGCTCTTTACTTCGCGAATAGAAGCACCGATTCGGGGGTAGCAGAGTCGAATTAAATGTCAAGCCTTTTTCGCCAATTGCTCTGCTTATTTTGCTTGACGAAAAATTGCAGAATGGTTTGGAGGCTGGTCGTTACGCGGCAGAAAAGTTCGATTAACTTTTGGCGAAATACTCCGATGCATTAAATAAATAATGTAAGAGATACGTGTATGGCATGCACAGATCTTTGCTCGAAAATCGTAGGAAAGTTACTACATTCGTGCCATTCGCGGGAAATGCTGAAAAACTCTGTACATTGAAATGCAGAACGTTTCAGAACATTTTCGCAAAATTTTTCTTAGAATGTGCGAATATTTAAATTCATGAAAATCAATTATGAAGATTTGTGACG
Source organism: Bombus confusus (assembly GCA_014737475.1). NCBI lineage: Eukaryota > Metazoa > Arthropoda > Insecta > Hymenoptera > Apidae > Bombus > Bombus confusus. The sequence goes on from JACXIV010000144.1 coordinate 2,018,445, forward strand.
AAGAAGGAGCATTTAATTAATTATGTTATTATGTAATGAAAGTAACTTAATCAATCGTAATTTAATCATTTACAACGTGATTTCCTGATAATTTCATTTTACTTAACCACTTTCTAGATGTAACTTATCCCCTTCTTGACTTCAAACTGAGAAGTTTTGTTAAATAGCTTTACCCTTTCGCGTTTCTCTTTGTTTCGACAAAGTACAATTACTCTACCGTTGTATAATCATCGTTTACGATTCGAGATACCTATTTATTGATCATAATCGCTGCAAAAGTATAAATAAGTATTGATAAGAACAAATAGGTTGCATCAGTAAATAATTCTGAACAGTTGTACGATAAATACATATTAATTTACATTGCGCTTTTGAAGAGACATAAAATTCTTATTAGAAACTTGTTTTAAGGAAAGTTATTGTTAAAACACACAAATAGATTGTCGATATTATACCTCAGACGTCATTTGAAACTTAGCAGAACAGTTAATGGATATTTTACTCGGAAGAAAATTACGAAAGAAACTATATAAAATTGCTAACTAACGATAAATATAAAAATGTATCGCTGGCGCGAGGAAAAAAAACTGGCGTATTTTATGAAATTTCAAAGTTTCATCGAAAGTAGTATAGACTGACCTAATAACAAAGAATGTTTACGTACTGCTTCGATGAAAGTCCTTCTTTCTGACATTAACGCCAGCTTTTGTTAAAGTTTTCAGACGGACGCAGAGAAGAAGGCTGCGACTTTTAATAGAATTGCGAACTACATTAAACCGACGACTCGGCAAAATGTCTCTCTTGAAAAGGAGCTTGTACAGTCACGTAATATGTTCGTAGTACTGACTGTTACAAGTAAATAACAAATAATAATTTCCGAGAGATTCAAACGATGTTAATTTAACAAAAATGCATAAGAACCTTCTACTTTCAAATTATCGATATTTTCGTCGACGTACTCGTTAGAGTAGAATTGTGCTCTCGAAAACAAGAGAATTACGTTTGTCTCTAGTCTAATTTTTCAACAGTATTTTAATACCGCGTGCAAACTCAAATTTAATTTAGATGTATAGAATTATAACAAAACGTTAGAAATTCTTGCTCGGTTCATAAAATTATAATATATTATGTACATAAAGATAAATGAAAATCATTTATAAATTATGAACTATACTAGCTGCGTAATGAAATTTTCTTCAGAATAATTTTCCTTTTAGAACGACTTGCGACGTAGTATTGCAATAATAATTTTAAATTACCATTACACAAAATGGTAAGAAATCATTTCCGAAGGTTTATGACAACGATTTCACGCACGAACGACAATTCATTACACAGCTTATTAAGAAGCATGCAAATATTTGCAGGACACTGTTTCATTTTTAAGCTCAAAGTAGGTAATCTTATATTTTCTTCCATCGCGTTGTTCTCATTTTTGCCACGTACCTATACACACATATGACATATACGAAGCTTCATTCGTTATTCCCTTGTACAAAAACCGCAAGAGGGGAAGGAAGGAAGCGAGTGACGACGGACGAAAAAGAATAGGGATTAAAGTTGGTAAACCAAACACCTTGCTTAAAAAACACTACAAATTAGTTAAAAATTACGAAAGAGTTTCTAAGTTTTTTCTACGCGTGTTTTTCGCGATCATCCTTCTTCGCCTACAAACAGAATTTTCCTTCGTGCCAATTTCCTTATACGCTATTACCATTTTCCTCTTCGAAGAAACGAAATTCCTTACATTTTCGATATAAAAATTTTGTTGAATGATAAACTGTTCTTTGCCACAATAATCGGATACAGAATATTCAAATATTACACGCAATTTACGTTTAAAAATCCTCCGCGTGAAAACAAAACTCGAGATTCATATAGGAAGAAATTTTATATTAATCGCAATATTTTGAAATCGAGTACAATCATAAGTAATTAACTTGAGCGTCTGCAAATATGAAATAGATCACGAGTGAGTAAATTAAGGAACCTAGGAAATTAATTTGAAAATTTAATCACGTGAAAAACTCCATAACGGAATAATAAACACCTTGAAAGATTTTCGAATAATCCCAACTACTTAATTAAAACGGAACTATTCGAGAACAGAGAAGCATTCTATTCGTTGGAGACGTAGCTTCGGTTGAACGTGCCTCGAGTTCCACGTTATTGTAGGGAAAAGCGAAGAACATGGCGGAATCCGGAATCGACAGGCGCGCTGTCAGCCGCGTAACGCGTTAAGAGATAAATCGAGCAGAGAAGTTGAGCATTTATGCTCGATTTGTATCGATCTTCGAACGGAAGTTTTTAAGCGTAACTGCAATTTTCAGTTCCGAGCGAGAGGCAATTCGCGCACGATTCGAAACGACGGAAACGCTATCGTCACGAGCGAGGAATTTGCATCGCGTATTCATAAAATTTTTCCACGGTCTCGCAGCCAGCCCCTAACAAATCGTCGTGCCGACTCTACGTTTCGTTTTGACCCCGGTACACTTCGAAAAAGTTTGCGGTCGGTTAAATATTTCAACGAGCATGCCGGGAAAAAAAGCAGGCGCAGCCGAGGAAGTTGAAGTAACGACGGGACCAAGGTGGCCACGACCAAAAGAGAAACAAATGGAAAAAGTTTCGACCTCGGTCTGATTAACGGGAAATATGTCACGGTCGAAACTCGTCGCGAAAGGAAAAGAAAATCAATCAACCGCGGTCACCGGGCTTCGTGTATGATTTATTTCCGCGTTGCGATTAAGTGAAAACGCGTGCAATAATGCCGATTGTTTCGATTCAGAGTGGTTTACACGAGCACATGCGTGTACCGACATTGCTTTATACATCGTATGTTACGCTTTTAATGATCAATTAACAGAGATGCAAATAATCAATTTCTTGCGGTTTTGAAAAGGACACAGTGAGCGTATTGGATTGGGGAAATATTTCGGCTAGCGAGATGTTAAATCAAATGACAACTACTGTATCGTAGGTTCGATGATAAAGTAATGGCATCGTGCACAATTATAATTGTGCAATGGACAGTTATCAATAATCGTGTACGTTACTTACAATTATACATATAATTGTCTGTAGCACGATAACACGGCACGGAGCTTGGATATTCACTAATTTCCTTAATCCTCGTCCGTTCTTCATTTTTCTAACTTAATTCGTCTCTTGATATTAAATTCAGATCGATGTCAAGCTATATAGATAGATGGATAGATAAATAACAGAGTTTGTTGCATGTATTAAGAAGATTGATTTTTAATTTCCTCGTACAGATTTCATATATCCCGCGAACACGTGTCTTTGCAACGCATGATCTGCAGTTTCATGCGCTTGTAGCCCATAGGGTATAGTACTAAGAGAGTAGCTTAATTGCGAGAGTGTATGCAGCTGTCCCGTAATGACGGTGACGAGATGATCATAGGCGTAATTTGCTGATTACTACAACTGAACTACCTGCTACCATTAAAGCTTACTATTTACTTTACATCTTTACCACGAACTGACATGTTATCACATATTATAACGATGAGAAATATCCAAATCTTTTATATGTCTTATTACAATAAATATATACGTTTTATTCCCCTTGTCCTACTACACATAAACGGGTAATACTTTTGCTCTGCCTTTTTATAAATATATGAAAGAAAACACAGTAAGGTAAATAGAACTTGAAAGATGAACGGCTCCATTGAATGTCGTCTTGCAACGTCTTGTTTAAAGTTTCTGTTCACTCTACTAATTGGAGGAAATATTACTAATTGACAAAGAGCGCTTCACCTACGCGCAATATACAGCGGAGACGATTATATCAAACCACTGAATCCGTTGTTACAGGAGTTGGTACACCCTGCCATAAAACTGATTATTGTCGTTGGCTTACACAGATTCGCACATGAAGAAATGAACGCTAATTGCAAGATGTTCACTTGTAAAAACCTAGTAAGAAGGATGACTGGTTGGAAACGAGCGAGAGCTAATTGTTCGAAACTAACAGGATTCGCTAGTTGACAGTGATGAACATCGCTTTCTTGTAGATCCTGCAAATAGTAATCCTGATTTCTTGCAAATATCTTGTCCCAATCAATGTAATTTCTATGAATGCACTGATTTATCATAATTTTTAGAACGATAGATTTCAGGATAAAATTTCTCGACATAGGTAGGTATGCTCTGGCTATCATATATATAATTTTAATAATTTGAATAATTATCCGGCTGGTGTTTTATAAGAAGTACACCCCCGTTCATAAGGACACTTAGGTATTTTTCGGATTTTGCAGAAACGTCTTACGAATTTAGCTTCTTTCATGAATTTGTTATCTTTCCCTATAACTTTGATGTTATCCTTGGACGATATAAGCAATATTTATTAACAAATAATGTTGATGAAGTTATCATAAAGAGAGATAAGCGAAAATGTACGTAAACTGAAATCATCTGAACGACTGCATCGTTCTGCTCTCGTGTTTATGAATCTTAATTGATCGCGAATGATATCGATCCAAATGTATAGAGATGAACAACTTTACGAGGAATAAACATATTGAAAAAGAACAGACGGCAAACAAAATTATCTGAAATTTTTCTTTCATTACGATACCTTCATATCACTCCTATATGTGCGTTTTTTTTTTTACCTATTTTTATATCAATTTTATCGATATTATTTGTTAATAAATATTGGCTTGATATCGTCCAAAAATAACATCAAGATTGGAGAGCAAAGTAATCCATAAAAGAATCTGAAATAAGGTAACTATGTAAAATTTGCAAATACACGAATGTACGGATATTTATGGATTACTTAATTATTTCAACCAATCCCATAATGGATTTCAACATTAACAGAACGTAATATTTATTTTATAAATTCGATACAACATCGAAATCTCGAAAAGTACAAAAAAAAAAAAAAAGAAAAATTTAATGGACTATCGTTCGGGAGATCGTTACTCAACGATGGAATATTTATTTGAACGAATTTTTGCTAAAATCAATATTATCGAAATTGTCACAGCAAATTCACTTGCACGCCTCAGATTGTATCTATATTTGCGTAAAATTTCACGCACACGAAAAATAATATTTAGAGTGGCGAAATGATTTATGCCTCCCCGCACACACCAATATTAGTGCCTTCAAAGGTTTTATTTTATATCAATTTTTTTATAAGAACAGGAATATCAAATATTAAAGTCAGAACGAAATTCTTTACTTTATTTTAATCCAGAATATTCTAATAAATTTAATTTTGAACTTTGTAGTCGAAATGTAGTAAAATACTCTAAAACTCGTGACAACCGCAGATAAAATGGGCAAATTTGCAATGGTTTTAGGCAAAGGTTAAAAAGCTCCAGTGGTATTTATGGAAAAATCGGTTATTCTTTCGTAAAATTCCTCGTGTAATAAGAAATGAACGAAATAAAATTAACCCGTCGAGTCGCGTGGCTAGAGCGCATTTTATAAATGCAACATAAAAATTATCCGCATCCTTTGTGTAATAGCTTGCCTAAATTATGCAGGAATTCGTTCTTTCGGTTCAGTTCCGGCAAAAGAGAAATTGCTTTCCTTCTTTTACAAAATACCTATATATTTTATATTTTATTTTATTATTACTGGATCATTACTACACTGTTATTATTACTTTTACTGTTCTTGTACAACTACAGCATTGTCATGACTTCTACTGTTTTAAACATTTTCATGTTCAAATAGTAGCAAGTTAACGTTATGCGCTCGTATTTTCACTTTACGTTTTACAATCCACGTAAATCGATTTTCATTAAACCAGCTGCGTTGACAAACTCAATTTTAACATGAAGAGTATAATAACGCGAAGAGAAATATTTGCCAAAAGAATACCTAGCGCTGTCGGATAAGACCTATCATATTCGAATAGGTTTTTTTTATGATAAACTGACCTTTGTGTATTCTGTAAATATAGGCATCCGCTGATAGGTTTACGGTGACTGTATTATATTTCGAAATTTATTGGAGAATTTATAAATAAAACTTGATTGAATTTGAGCAATATTCCATACGGTTACACTTCATCAGTCTTCCTCTTTATTTAATGCACAAAGAGAATGTGATCTGTGCATTCGGCCACTTTATCTCTCGGCCACACCTGTTAAAATATTTCGTCAACCACTTTTCTTATGAAATGATGCAGTAAACATAAATAAGTTTGCTTCTGCTTACATTTCATTTCACTTCAAAGAATATATTTAGTTATCTTACTATCATTTTATAGTTTCGTACTTTGCATGTTTAATCTACACGTTCGTGTTTCAAAATGTTATATTTTAAATAAACACATAAACTCCTTTTTTTTTCTTACCTACTTCCACTTTGTTCCTACCTTGACACGTCTATTGTTTTGAAAAGCAGTTAATTAAAATTTACGAAACGCAGAAAATGTTTCAAAAAGGTTACCAATACACCTCAAATTCATTTTACGTCAGCAAGAGTGTTTCTAATTATGTTTTTCATATATGTAGGTTAAACAGTCTCTTAATGAATTATAATATAAAATTATGTTGTTATTTTTATCAGTATGTCTTTACAATAAACTTTTCCGTTAAAGATTCATTTTGCAAAAAATATTGAAAAAGTTTATCTCGCGAAAATGCTTCTCTTCTGTTAAATATAGAACTTCTGCGACAATTTTCCATTAAAAAATGGATAATTCATTGGTTAAACATCACAGTATACCTTCCTATGTAAAGATAACTATTGTAGCAAAGCTTGGTATCTTTTACGGTAGGTAGTTATTAGTACTCGTCTTACCAAATCGCTTTCAAACACACTGTTTATGCTCGGAAGGTTATTTGAGCTTAACTAAATTGGATTTCTGGAGTAATTATATAACAGACAAGCACGCTATCGAGAATTTATGGCATCGACAAGCTATCCCGCTGGACAAATTAGACAACTGGTAAGAGTAACGCTCAAAGGAAAGCGAATATTTACTTCAAAGTACTCTCAGATTCCGTGTAAAGATTTCCTGATTTTCACGTAAGAATTCAACAAAGAGTAATGTATTTCGATCGAATAATAAATAATAAATAAACACGCGTGATTGAAACTTAAACAATATTTATAGTTTTATGAATATCAAAAGTGAAGTATTTTTTTTTTTTTTTTTTGAATTATTAAAATAGAATTGCTACTTTCTTAAAATCTACGAAAACACGAGACTTTCTTCTGATTTGTCCATCGCCATTAACAATAGATACAAGCTTCTTGTAGCTGTTGGAGAGGAATCTCGTACTAGATACTCTGGAATCAAACTTTTAAACTACCACAGAAGTAAAGATACTTTGTTCTATTCCTTCGGTTGTCATTGGTAGATAACATATTACCACAGAAAAATTATTTGACTGCTTTTGATACATTAAGTATTAGCATTTCGACTAACTTGAAACTGAAAATATATTGAATCTAGAATTATATGAAGTGATATTAGTATAATATAATAATAAAATAATAGAATTAATATCCTTCCATAGCACTAATCTACCCTCAGAGACAAAACATAAATCAAATTGGAATAAAAGATAGAAATTCACGTTTCTTATGGAATGAAGATGATTTCTACAAAACTTCTTCAATAATCTCAAGAATACAAGATAATATCAACTAAATAATGATCTCAGACAGGGCGTACAAAAATCACTTACTACCTCGACTTATCTCAACAACCTTACTTTACCTCAAAAGAGAAGATCTACTGTCTCGTGAATCATGAAGCTATAAATTAACAGTGGAGCATATTATTCACCTTTAAAAAACATTCTTGCTATAAACAACAATCCGATAGAAGAAGTTGTATAATTCCAAAAATGTCAATTGCCAAAGCAAAAAAAAAAAAGGAAAGATTTAAGTGTTCAACTAAATATAAAACACAAGCAATAAATATACAAATTCTAGAAGTTGATACTGTGAGTGAAATATTAATCATTACCTTACTATCCCGTTATTCGCTCAAATCAACTTTAACAGGTGCTATAAAAATCCATTAAAACGAACTCTTCCCGTCTTCTACACGATCCAAACAATAGTACCGTATAACAATCTCCAACAGAACAGTATCGAATAGGTAACTTCGATACCAAAGCCTCTCCATTTGACAAGGATAAAAATGACGTCAACAGTGAAAGTTCGAGAAACAGGTTACATGTCTTCGCACCCTCGACGTTCTCACACATTAAGCCACTAACCAAGAAGACAGGAAAAAGGAAAAAAGCTCGGGCTACTGTACTTTGTAGCACATCCACATTCGTGCAGCGATGATATATGGTCAGAGAGAGATTCGTATCCACGTAAGAGAAAAGAATTACGTGTACTACCGTTTGGAGATAAAACACTTTTACCTCTGTGCGTGTTCATAATTAAAAGGTTGCGCGGTTAAGAGCACGCATTGTTCAGTATCACGTAGGAGGTTGCCGAGGGAAATATTACTTTTCCATTGGAATATCTGTTAAACATTCAACGTGACATGCCCATATTTCTTTTTTTTTTTTTCTATTCTTTAACCAGGTTTACAGTGAGCGCGCTTTATTTAATTCTCCCTTGCGCGTCGGGTTTAACTGCGCCCCATTGAAATTCTGTCCTTTCTGCAAAGAAATCGTGCGAATACGTTTTAGCGTAACGACCACTGTATTCTGCCCCAGCTATTGTTAGGCGTTAGTATAACACATGCAGAAAGTATTGTTTGGCATAGTGTCTGACCTTATCGTCGTTTTGCCTTTCTTTTTTCTTTCATCTTTTCCTTATAGCTTCAGCTTTTTAATCGTTGCATATTTTAAGCCGTTTAACTTTATAAATATGAAATTTGTTAAAGTAGCATTTTCTGTCGGTTGCAAGATGTTTAACTCCTCGAATGTTGATCCGAGAGATACATGTAAAACCTTTTAAAACCCTCTAGTATCTCTCTGACCTATAATCGTTCTTATCTTTCAAGAACTTTGAGTGTATAACGAAGATGTGAAATCTCGACCACGTATTAAATTCGATTTAACGGTAACCTTATATTTCTTATAAATGAATCATGGTAATTTCACTGCTTGCTCAAACGTTAAACTAGCAATGGATATATGTATCGTTAAAATAATTTTGGTGTTACCCAGCTTGCAAGAGTTTTACATGTTATTGAAATATTCAGGTCGGTCAAAGTTTCCAATATCTCCATGAAACGTGAAACTTTGAAGATTTTTAAGATTTATTACGACAGCTAAGTTACTTGAAAAAATTTGAAATTGTCGAGACTGTAAGACAGAAAGCTTTCAGAACTTTCAAAGGTAACTAAGATAATTCAATTAAATAAGGATTTTCAACTTTATAAAACCTCGTAAGGTAAAACAGTCAATAAAATCAATGGTAATTTCAGCGAAGATTTTGATTAGAAATGAAATTTCCTCCTTGTCCTAATTTAATATGCATAAAACTAATATCTAGAATATTCTTTTCTTTTATCCAACTTGAAATTTTCCAACTACAATTGAAAATGTTGACCTACATATGTTATCATTTCTTGCAAACCATGATCTCTCGTACAAATTTGCAATCATATCAAAACAGATACAATATTTTTCCATAATGAGAAGTTAAAGTTGCAAATAACCAGTCGCTATAAAATCTCAAAATTACCGTTAGAAATTAACCGATCAACTCAAACGCATCAACCGAAAATTAAATCGTTCTATTAAAACAGATTTAAAATTCGAGACGATTAATTTCAATTTAAACCAATCTATCCTTAATAGACATTGAATCAACCAAAGAACGTTACTACTTTCCAGTACTCCAACTAGATAACTAAGGAAATTCCATACGATGCCTGGAAACACGCAAAATTCCAAACTTCGTAACTGCCCCATGATTGGAGCACAAACGTCGCGCGAATCGCCTTCTTATTTACTCTAGAAAACAATTATACGTCCTATTAACCACGACTAAGAAAATCAATCATAATTCGTAGAACTGAATCGCGGCTCGACCATTTCTCGACAAACAAGAGTCTCTGTCGGCAAGCTCGGTAAATCAATGGCTTTCAGAAAGTTTCGACCGGAGTAAACGGAGTTTAAACAAATGGACCGCTATACTTGCTGGTCGATAAACTAAGAAATAACTGAATGCATACGTATAAGTCGGACATGAGTGGCGGTGAACTCGAATTAACTGCATTCAGACGAGGTGTATCGAAGGAAGGAAGCACTCTATAGCTAGAGATATACGCAGGTTCGGGACGCGTGTATATTCCGCGGATTCGCTAATGAAACAGCGGGTATTATCTCTTCGTTCGCAGCGCCATTATTATTATTTGTGACGAGCTTAACACGAGCTCGCGACACGCGCTTGAAAATGGCATTGTTTCATGCTGAACACGTAAATGCAGCCTCGTTCGCCGTTTCCTATCGCGTCATATTATGCTGTCGTTGTAAAAGTAGCCCCGTCTACGCGTCAATCGAACATGACCTTGTGCGAACAAAAATCACGCCTGTCCAAGGGGATGGCGTCAGCTTTCCATGGCCTTTTAAAACGAACGAATTCCACGGTCTGACAGGAAATCGACAGCAGAATTGAATACCGTTACGTGTTTAGTGACATTCCTAGTGTCGGCAATTATCAAACTGTGTGCCGTTGATGGTGGTGAACAGAAAATTTTCCATTATATTCTGCTATTGGCTTTTCGGTGTACAATAAAGATTATAATAGATAAATCATATTTCGTTGAACGTGTAATATGTTTTGATGCCGGATAATAATTTGGTATTAAGATATTGCGCTTGTCCACTATATGATACATATAGAATATTCAGGTTATTAGTCATTAGTGTTTTGTCGCGAGTGTAGTAGATTCCTCGAAAAATATAAAAAAAGACAAAGTTTCTAGAATTCTAGAATTCTTCCTACCGAATAGGGTTCGAGATGATTAAAGTTCAACAATTACGTATGAAAAATAACGAAACTTTATGCTTTTCTATTCTTTGCAGAAATCTACCTCTTGCGAGAAAGATGCTGGAAATTTCGTATTTGTTCGTTTTTCTTCATTTCTATTAACCTCTGAAAGTGTCTTACAACGATCTACCTTCTGTTTATTACATAACTAACAAATTCCTATAAAGAGAATCACACTTTTGTGGGTTTCGCTATTAGTTGTTGTTGAAGTGGTTAACACTTCTAAGAAAACTCCACATCTATTCTGACTAATTTTCTCAATCACTAAAGCCATCGACAGGCCATAGACAAAAGACAACCACATGGCAACCATAGACAAAAGACAGGTAACGATGGCTTCAGAGTTTTCAGTTACTAGGTAACACTGCTAGCGTGCGGATCTGGACCAGCTCAAACTGTATTCATATTTATACATACACTTCTTTGTTAAATATATTTTACTACCCTACAATTTATCCACACGTTCTTCTATCTACATAACCAATAACCACAACAGTTGTGTTAGAGAATAAAACTTCAGTCTTAAGCAATTTTTATCCAATAATTAATTAAATCTAATATTCATCCGATATTAAGTTAAGAAGAATTCTTAATGATTCCATGCTATTCAAATGGAATTCCTATCGAAACAAACGAATGAAACGGAGCAATGTGTTCGGACGAGAACGATCATCGGACCCTCCTAACCTTCAACAAAATCGATTCGCTGAAGTTATCAGATCAGATGAAGAAAGAAGATCTTAAGTTTATTTCGCGACCTTTGCAAGAAGGAAGTTAGAAAAAGAAGGCCAATCCTCGCGATTCTTCCCTTATAGGACCCCTGTTATTCCACTTGATAAAACTTACGCAATAAAGTTTATACGTTCATAAGATGTGACTTTAAATTACACATGAAGCTTCGTAAAAACGGAACAACCAGAGAAGAAAGGAGATTAAGTATTTACCTGGGGAACATCGCCGCTCTGAAAATTCTAAAGCCCCGCAGGCTACATCGAACGCAGCCTCTATCTCTCGTTGCATACAGTTTTACAAGGGTAATCGATTTGTGCTTGGTTTTGCTTTCAAGATCTTTTCCCATGCACTTTTACCGTTAGATGCGAGTTTAACGAAGTTTCCTGCCACGTAGCTCATACAAATGGGAGACAAAATTATTTTTTCCGTTTTGACGTTGCCTCGAATTCGACATTAATATGATTAATGTGATATACATAGTTCTTATAAGGATAAGGATTAAGAGAATTAATGCAATTGCGAACTAGCATAGAAGTACAGAACAACAATTGTTGCGTTATTGATAGGTATCTTTAGTAGATAAAATCATACGCCATAGTAAATGCCATTATACATAAAGAAATTATTAATATTGATATGGAAGGTTGAAAGCATGGGTTTTCCATATCTGACATCAAAGATACAAAAAAAAAACCTTGAGCATAATTATTATGAAGAATTTCTATAATCTAAAGACGCTGTAAATTCCAAAATATACCATGCATAATTATAAAAATTACAAAATACCATAACTCTTGAATCAAAAGAGAGTCGCTCCACTTGTATAGCAAGTGTCAATATTTCTTCAGCTTCGTCAGACTACCATTTATTTGGAGCACTATAACACTCGTTATCAAGAAAAACATTTTGAAAGAGTAATATTCATCTGCAAAGATGTTAACATATTTAACTGACATAACGTTAGTTGGAAAATGGGAACAAGTTGTAAAACGAAGTAGAGAGTAACAGAAGATACAAAGTGAAAACCACGAATGAACATTCTACGTTTTCAAAGCGGTACGAATTTTCCAGCTGAAAAAGATATTTAATATTATATTTAATATTTTAATATTTAATATTTTAATACAAAAGATTAGATACAAAAGATATTTTATTTAATATTTTAATACAAAAGACAATATAAGTAATAACATCCTTATCGAATCAGCAACTTCTATTTTTGACCAGGATGAAGAATCGTTTTCTATTAATAATTTACCTTTACCAGCATAATCTTCATTTTAAAATATACTCCAAACATTATGATTTTTGTTTCTACCCATCTCTTAAATGAATAATGCATTGAATTGTAAACGAGGGAAATACAAAATTAAATCAAAACGAATTTCATGAGAAGCATATTCCATGTATACATAAATCCATATATACATATATTACTTTTTCATATCTGTCTGTTGATGCGAAAAGGCTGTAGTATTCAGAAGCGACGATTAACATTTGTCAAGATTATCTTCTGGAGAAATAAGTTCTCAAATGGATACATTTCCACCGCAATGTCAATCTGTCTTGAAGACAAGAACGTTATTTCCTTCTTTAGGGAAGACTTGCTAAATATACCAAAGACAGGAAAGAATAGAGTCTGTTGAGACCCTATTACATAGTTTTATATACTTATGGAATAGAAATCTGGAAATACAAAATATGCATAATGACTGAAGCAATCAGAATCTCTGAAGAGACTAAACTACACTGATCCACTCCATTAATCAAAACAATTGAAACAAGTAATGATTTCATAAACATTCCTTCTTAAGTTTCCAAAATATCCAAAACCTTAGGTGAAATTTATTATTATTTATATATACCAGACTTGTGACAATAAGTCGATCGTTTCTAAAAAAATTATTAAGAATTATATAGCAGAGTGTATAGAAGAATGGAACCAAGAAATTTACAGAAAGAAAAGTTGATTAATCTGTCCTCTTAGACTTCTCAATTTTGATCAAATCTATTCGTATTTAACCTTCTAAGAATAATCTGATCTGTTTAGTTCAGTTTGAATCAGAACACAGATCACTATTGCACAAATTGTAACCAGAAGCAAAATACGAGAAACCCAACATCGTATCAATATCGTTTATTACTGTTACTTATTTAACAAGCAATTATAATCTGCGAAGTTTTTTGTCAATTGCACATGCTATGGATTAACGAGTTTGAATGTGTAGGAAATAAATGTAGCTGTCAGCGAACGATATCAGTGTGAAAATGGAATTTCGTCGAGCATTTATTCCATTGGATTGCTGAGAAATACACGAGTCCCTATGAAGAACGTACAGAAGGCGGTGTACATTTGAAATTCGACCGTCTAGCAACAGCTTTTGCTAAAGTGACTCCGCCGAAAGAGGCGAGCAGCGTCAAATGTCATTCCCCCAAGGGTTATTTACGCCTCTAAACGATGTAAAACCACGAACGAGCAAGGACGTCGCCGCCAGTCGCTCGTGTTAATTTTGAATGTATCCTCATAACACGAACTGTGTGCCCTCTTTACTTCTTGCTACGTGCCCTCAATTAGTCTGAAAGCATGCATGTCGAATGTTCGCATGCAAAAATTGACACGACGTGTTAAACACACAAGATGTTCCACGAAATCTAATTTCTTGCGAAAGAATAATGAGATGAAATCAGAAATTATTATTCAGGTAATATGTAATCTAGAGGATGTTTTAATGTTTTTAGTTTTTTATACGGGATAGTTACGTTATTAATATAATTTTGAGTAATCAAGTGTATTAAGTATACTATATAATTTACCTTGAATATATTATATAATTTGTATAATTATAAGAAATATGCTTTAAATAATATACAAAATACTTTTCTTCGGATTTAAAAAAAGGAGATCTTATACGTATGTAGAAATGGATTACATAGAATTTATCAACCTTTAAAATTTACAACATTTCATATTCGTGGTCGTTTTTCAGAAACTATAGAATAAAAATTATTAGGTCCCGAAACTTCTGAAATTGTTGTTGTTTTCACTGGTTTGTACAAGTCACGTAGATTGGATTAAAATAATTTTGTCCATAATAAATGTGTATAAAGTTTATTCTACTGAATATTACAATGTATATTATTATTATGTTAAAATACATAATAAGCTGATTATTATGTCATCATTCGAGCATGGGTTCAATATTATTGATATTATCATCTCATTAGCGTAATTAATTCGACTTTGCTTTGCAAAAATTGATTATATGCAAAACGAACGTTACACAAGTAACAATTCAATTAATTATCATTTTTGAAAAATTTTATGCAATAGGAATAAATATGTAATACAGAACAGGTCTAATAATAGTATGGAATATTTTTACTTCAATAAATAATTGTGCAAATAAGAAGAACTAAGAACTAACCTTTACCACTTTTAACATGTAAACATTAACACAATTGCCATGAAATGTATTAAGATTAGTTACATTTAATTTCAAGCTGGAAAACAAATGAATATGTATATGGCCAACGTTAATTGTAAAAATACAACTTTCAGATAATTCATACTAAAAGAAAATTATATTCTTAAAAACGAAAGAAACATAATCTGTGGTAGACGTTTTGCATCAATCCTCTACAGTAGCGAACATAATAAAAAGAACATATTCTTTTGTGATACATAATCACAAACAGTATGAGCATTCTACAATCATAACGTGAATGTCCTAAATTGTAAAGAAGCGTCTATTCAATTTTCTAATTGCATAGAAGATTCAGCTCCAACATACATCTGTATTCTAAGAAAATATCTATAGATTTTATTTACCATACATAAGTACATATCTATAGACTACAATAAGAATATCTTCTCGCATATGCATATAATAATAGATCAGTTTGTACATCAAGATTGCAATTACTTTTATTTATTGCACATAGATGTTCAATATAACAGATGTTCGATAGAAGGACAAAGGGGTTAAAATGTTGAATTTAGATTAGAAACTGCCTAATTCTAAGGGATCATAGAACATATGTCGTTATCGCCAAATCTATACGCATATCAAGTGGAAACAGAAGTACCATAAAATGGAGGGATCCAACCGAGAAGGTATCTCCGTATGTCAATTGGTTTGACAATTCAGGGACAAGAAACGAGGTACGATTCCCAGAAGAATTTTACTCACGTAACTACGTCACCGATTTCTAACGATCTTTTTTCATCACGATCTTTAGCTGAATTTATTGTTGCCGCGTCATGGTCCATATAAACGCCTTGCAAAAGGGCTTGATTACAATTTATTACATGTCTGAACGTTTCGCTATTGCTACTTATCAATTACTCTCAATTGAAACGCAATTGACGCTGAAAACGAACGGTTTGCCTCGCAGAAACGATAACATTAATCATTCATCACGCTGGGAAATTAGTGTGTGGAAAACGAATGCCATGCTCGTTCAAATTTTTAGCGCTAGAGCCGCATACGAAACCGCTTTTAACCAGAAAATTATTTTGCAAACGGTACGGAGGAATTTCTCAGCATTTATTTCGATAACGGTATGATTTATATTGATTTCCGTAATGATCATAGATTAACGTTGATTATATCCTGATTACGTTGCGTATTAACACTCTATCATACTTCTCTATACCACAATGAATGGTAAAATTGAAAATGATATAGGTATGTAATTCTACACACAAAAATAAATCGAAAATATAAAATCACATTTTTCAACACGATGCTTCTAATTTTAATTCTAAATTTAATTATAAATTTGATTTATATAGATCTGATTAATTCTAAATTTTGTATTGAATTATATAACATTCTAAAACACAATATAGGAATACATATATTTTCTTGCACCATATAAGAATAGTTAAATGATGCTTATTAATCTCTTTGTATATATACTGAATTATTAATTACTGAAATGTAGCTAAAGTTGATTTGTATAAACCTGATCATCGAGTGAAAATATTTTCAAACAAAAATGATTCGGTAGTACAATGCAACTACGCCACTCGAGCACAAAACGTTGGTCTACAAAATGGCGTCGACTGGAATAATTTACAATGCATCATTTACGATACATATTTTAGCTAGGTTGGACTCCAGAAAGTTATTTATTTCGGACCCTGCCTTACCGAAATATGTATCTGGACTAAATTTATCAACTTTTAGAAATGGCAGACGCTTCTATCGCGAAACTTAACCTTGCCAATAACACACTATAGAGCTACATATGCCAGACGTGAAAAGCAAGAAGGTGAATGAGAGAGAACCCGATGAGCCTCCATAGAAGATAATGTAAAATGTAAGTATCCTACCTTGCCTTTATTCCCTGTTATCCTCTCGGCTGTTTAAAGATCCTCACTGGACTGGCTCTCTGGCACGAAATCACATCCACCATAGCACACACAGAGTCGATGCACGTAAATGTGAACATAAACTGTCTCGTCTACTCACTAACTTTTTGCTCTCGGGCGAAATCTTGTACGGCGGACAAAGCTAATATGCTACGTTATATATTCGTACAACGAGAATTCGCACTTACACAGAAAAACGATAAAATTAATTCCGTTTGTCGCGAAATACGAATGTCACGCACTCAACCGAAACAGAAATAAGTCCCCCAACCCGTACTGCGTCATTCCGTGAACTGTGCGATCGATATCGACATTGTGTGCTCAGTCGAAAGTAAAATCGATATTCTCGTAAATGCGCATATTCCCGATGCGCAGTTCGGCCGCGCAACCGACTTTCGGCGGTTTCAACCGAATTCCTACAGTTCTCGACGACATTCATATGTGTATTTATTTACATATCTACCTCGACATTCCCTTACTTTTGTGTTACAATATCACAACAAACAGTGGCAACAATTACACGAACTTGTACAGATATAGTGGCAGGCAAAAGAAAGTTCATAAAATAAGGAATACAAAAAGATACTATTATTTCACACAATGCATTTATATCTAATAAAGGTAATGAACGAATATAATATGTATATATCGTATATGTATCTATGATAAGCGACTGTTAGCAATATGACGAAGAATATTTATTATAAAAATTACTAAAATTCATAACATATTAATTTTAATTTTTCTTTTATGCGCCACTGTATATTTTAATGATTTACAACATTTTAATTTCATCGAAGAGTAAAATGTTTTTATATTTTTACAAACATTTTCATACTAATTACGCGATAATTTTTGTGCTATTTCTAAAGGGTTTGGCGAATGTAAAAAGTTAATTGCGTGAGCGTAGAGTAGTAGTTTAAAAAGCCTCGTTTTAAGTAAATCCGACGGTCGTCTTGAATTCTCGAGTCTCATTAGGCGGCCGTTTTTCTTTACAATGGGAAATCGGCGAGACTTACAAGCAAGTTACGAAGCCCAAGAGCCTCAGTCGGCGACTGTTCCGCAAACTTCATTTCGTGTCGCGTGGGAAAAAGTATGTGAGATCGTAGAATGCGAGTCACGATATTCCCTCAGGATTCAACGACAGTTTCGTCTGGAGTATCTACGGTCGGCGACGAACGAAAAAGAGATAGAAACTTGCCTTTTTTCCTTATTGTCTCGTGGACGCGAGAACTTACAAAACGCTAACTGAAAGAGTTTCTGACGATACTTGAAACGCTTATTGCTTGTTATCTCTAAGTATACAACGATTCATCCAATCTGTGTAAACACGATTTATTATACATTTAATTAAAAAGAATAGATTTATCATAGGTATGATATTAATTTATTATTTATTTATCAACTATTTATCGATTCTATATTTGTACGGATAAAATTTTATTGTACAAGGATATATGTAATTTTCTTAAAAACTAATGAGAAATTTAAATTTTCTTTAGTTTTAAACAGTCGTAAAATCAGAGAAGTAACGACCTAATCGTTCTTCTTGTCCTTCTATCTTCTTCTATTTTCCTTCTATTTTCACATGATGTTAGCTTGAAGTAGAGTCAGCCAATCATTACTATAGTAACTAATAATGTAGTGCTCACTATATCACTATTTCACTAGAATCAAATTGATCTGACTGCGTGACGTTTAAAACCCTACATTAAATTTAGCATCACGATAATGCGACTTCCAATTTTCGAAACGAAAAAATCATAACATTTCCTATATATATTTTCAACTTGTTACACGAAATAAATGTTAATAATTGGACATTTAAGATTTGAAATTTATAACATTCATATTCATGGCCTGCAAAAGGAATTAAACATCATACTGCCAAAAGCTATAATTAATTTTCACATAATGTAATATTTACACATAGGTATCTCCCGTCTGCTGTTCTATTAATATCCTACTCAACATAAAATCCTTGCAATCTGACCAATTCGGCGAAAATTTATTATGCATATTATTTATCGTCAATCATACCTCCGTTGACCAATTTTATCCTCTCGCCGGATCATCCGTTTACGTTTACTTAAACATCACGTAATTCCTCGTAATGTGTGCACAAGGCGGCGCCTTTTTTCCAATATAGGTATATCAGTCTGTGCACACGCTTTCACGTGCAACCCGAACGTTTTCCGTGAAAACGGAAAATCCGCGTAGTTCCGTGAGTTCGCGAGGGAAGCCACAGGAACCTCAAAGTCTGAGGAACCGTTCCGCAAACTTCGTTTCGCCTCACGGGGGTAGCGAATGCCGCGAAAAGTGTGCAAGATCGACGAATCCGAGTCACGATATTCTCAGGGGAAGTCGCGGCCAGGTCTCGATTATGTACGTCTGTGCCGTCGCGATGAAGAAAATGAGATTTCACTTGATTCTTTTTTCATTGAAATTCTCGCCAGATGCACGCCCATTCTGATTCATAATCTCATAGTCATTGCATCTTACTATCGTGCGTTATTACATTTTGGTTTATTCGTTAACAATATATAAATCATTTGCTATTTTTTCTGTACGTTGTTTTTAGGACTCTCCTCCTGGAAAGATTAATTGACGTTAATCCGCATGATGACGTCCCGTGTGATGGAAAAGATCGCGTGAAACGAGAATTTTTTCACCGCCACAAGGTGGCAAATATTTATTATCGAAAGATCTCAGGAATAGGATTATTTATTAAAATGTATAATTTTGATACGCGAAGATAATAATACACGTGAGTCGTGCTTTTTATTCTACTGTCAAGGGATATGTCAAAGAATATATTTCGCATAATCTTTTCTGCTATCAGGGATCTCGTAAATATACCATTTTCTAAACGTTGTGTACTATTTGCCTTATTAATTATCGTAAGTTTATTGCACTAACTTATAAAAAAATAAAACGCTTGATACTGTCTTACCATGTTTAAAACAAATCTTACAATTACTCTCCGCTTATGTTGCTTCATTTTTCACGGAAAAACGAGGTCAAAAATCTACGAGAACGAAAACATGCAGTACCTACATGCCACAACGAAACAAAGCAGGAAATGTGCAGAGAGTTACTAATTGTAAGATGTCAAGACAATTGTTCGCCATGTTACCAACAACTACAAATCCTCATGATTATTAGTACGTTACACGTAAAAAAAAAAGATCACTCCAGAAATTTTCCAGAAAACTCCGCACAAAACAACGATTAAGAACACTTTGCTATGAAGGTTTTGTAGATTAAAAGAATAACATTGTTGCGACACGTTCGAAGTTAAGAAGAAGAAAGTACAATATGAGGCAAAGCTGCACAGTTAACATACCAGAGAGAAGGAGAGAGAGAGAGAGAGAGAGAGAGAGAGCCTATTCATTTTCGCCGGCCGTTTTGTGATCCGTATAAAAATAAGAGGATTCGCTGGAAGATTGTTCGTGAAAATGAATGCATTCGCGTAGAACGTCGTTGCGTTTTAATTACCTTGCGTGGAATTTTTTTCGTCTAGTGATAAATGTACGAAATGTTCCTTTTAAAATAATTTTAACGAGGAAACTTCGCCACTACTTTTGCTCGTACGTCTAACATAAACAATTAATGTCTGTGTACGCATATTTTGCTTGGAACCTTCCCCACTCCCTTTACACGAGAACGCACTAAAACGCCATCCATGAAAGCTTCCATTTAATTTCGCCAGTGTAGAAGTTAATTCCTGGCTGGGTCTGTTATTGTATCGCTCGTTATTTCGATTTCTTCTCTAAATATTCCACGTGTCCGCGTATAGTCTCGTTCAATTTTCGCTGAAAGTTCTAAAATAATCGAAAAATGGAATGTGAGCGATGGAAATATTAATTATGAAAAGAACATAAATTAATTATATAATTACAAACAGAGCGTTAGTTTAGAAGTGGGAAAAAAGTAAATTATTCCGCTTACAAGGATAAATTTGTATTTTCTTTAAGACGAAAAATATATCGAATTAATTGATTTAGGAGAATTTAAGAATTGGGAGCACTTAGCATTCCAATTTAACTAATAATAAGTGAAATTTCAGATTTTTTATACCAACAATAAGCTAAGAGCCATGCAAATTTATTCTGCCTGATTTGATATTTAAATCAGGGCCCTCTTGCACAGTAAGTTACCAACTAAAAGAATATTAATGAATTAAAAGGTTATGGATTATAAACTGTATTTGATGCCAAATAGTATATTGATTTCTAATTTATAAAATGTAATTTAATTAGCTTTATTATCCTATTAGTTTATCGTTGTTATAATGAGAATTAATTAATGTTGATAAGTTATAAACTGGACACCAGATATATGCGATAGACTTACAAGTGCATTAGTCTAAGTTTGGCAAAGAGCCATAACTTTACTAACTTACTTAACCGCAGTCTACATCAATTATCACCTAAGGTAGCTATCATCTGCTTAACATTAACAATCTATATTCGACAACAACACTGGGAGTAACATAATGAAAAGTGTATAAGGATAAAGCAACTGCTTATTACAGCATTGTTTTAGGGGTATCTTCAACACTGTGCAAGTTAGTTTACTTAAATCTGATTAGCCTGAAGTATAAGGGAACTGAGATTTCACGATAATGACAGGAGCCCCTTGTGGCAAATCTGTAGAACAAAGAGACACTTGTTGACTAATGAAGAACACCGTGTTGGCTAGTAGAAGAACACTTTTAGTTTCAGACTCTGTCTCCTGGTGAACTTTGAGTGATGCAACAGTTGTATTGTTTTATACCTTTCGGACTTTAGCGAGAAGAATTCCCTGAAAGTGTTTCTATTTAAATACTTCCCCTTAAGATTCTATCCGCGTTTAAGAAATCGGCGAGAGTTATGTTAGAAAAGACCGCGATCTACAATTCTTACAGAATTCGAAGTATTATCTTGGAGTATACATATTAAATTTCAGTAAGAGTAAATTACTGTTTTATAAAGTTTAAGCAATATACATTAATTTTGTTACGTTAACTGCAGCATAACGTAAGGTATAGATACATCAATTTAAACGAGAATCGTAGGTTAAAATAGATCGGATCTTAATTCCATTCGGATAATTAATCTCGTTAATCGATCGTTATTCCTAAGCATATAGCAAGCTAGTACGTAAATTTGTCGATCGACCTTTGATGAGTTTAAGAAAATTAGTTTAGGAAACGTTTGTCGGTAGATGTAAAAAATAAAAATGTCGCCTACTTGTTTATAATACACTCCTGGTACTATTTTATCTACGAGAGAAATTTAGCATAGATTCACGCGGTCTACAGAGTGGAGAATTAAATTTCTCTGGAGTGGTCAGAGCAGGATAAAGTTCGACTTTGAACAGAGTTTGTGTCGCTGTCGGGCAGAAAATTGGACGATAACGGCGTGGGAGAGGGTGGATTTCTGTATAGTTGACAATACAGTATGGAAAGTTGGAGCCAGGCAATGTTTCATCTCTTTTGAAATACTGGTAATTGAAAGTCAATTCCTACGTTAACGAGTAGGTTGTACGCGCGGTTTTCATGCCGCCGGCCTGTGTGCGAACTGTTTTCACCGTCGAAAAGAGCACACGGTTTTTTTTCACCGTGTGCCTCCTCTTTATCTCCATCGTCGAGTAACCGTTTTTGTAAAAGCCCCGGCGGAGCATCGCGATAACTGGAGAAATTATCCGGGTCCGTGTGAGCAAAGCTTTCCGAACGGCGTGTTTCAGATTCAACGTTGGATAAAGTGTCCATTCATTCTCGCGAAACCTGCTCCCGGAAAATACACACAGAGACCAGAGAGGAGGGTGGAAAAAAGACGAAAGGAGACTGAAAGATAGAGAGAGAGAGAGAGGGAGAGAGAGTGAGAGAGAACCTGGAAGAGAAACGAGAAACACAGATCGACGATCGTTGAATAGCGATCCGTAGTTCCTTATCGGAGTGCGTTTCCTTTCGATATCTCGAGTACGGGATCTGGTAGCTAGTTCCACGCGAATGGTGCCAAGGGAACGACAAGCTAGACGAGTCCTAAGCGCGAGCTACGTTTCCTGATTTTTATCGTTGCGCACAATTTACGGGACAGAAAGCGAAAATGAGCAAGGGAAACGGGTAATTTCTATGGACGTATCGACGTTACCTTTTTTTTTGGACACGTCTCCGCGTGAACGTCCGGATAATCAAAATCCCCGTATCGGCGACTATCGGAACGCTAAAATGTAAGTACCTTAACTTCGACACCTTCGATGGCGTTCACGAGGTAGATTTGTCTCTTTGATAAATTGAAAAAGATAAAGGAAATATTCGGTCCGAGATCGACCGACCTTTTTCGCAGTTGGTATAAAACTTCTCGGAATACTCGATTACCGTTTATTCGTCCTGTAATTCAATACCGATCCCTTTATGGCGAATCTCCGATTTGATGGACAAATTCACTTCTCCGAGCTTTTGTACCATTTCTACAATAAAATTTCTTATAACCGTCTTATTTTATAGAGGATTTAAAAAAAAAAATTGCAAATTGCGACAGGAATTGGAAGAAATATTCTTCGCAGGAAAAAGACGTGTAGAATATCTCTTATCTGTGGTAACGAATGTTTTGAAAATGTGTTTCTGAGCGCCTTGTTAATGAGGAATCCGATATGCACTGGCCGTACTCGCGAAGTTGCGAAGTTTTGAATAAGAAATTGTATATTGCTTAATGGGAAGACTGTCACGTCTAAATTGGAGTTCTTAAAGTGAATTATAAATAATCATTTCACAAAATGCTATTTTAAAGTTATTGCATTTAACTGCCAGAGGAAAGTAATCTTCTATAACACCATGCAACTTGGAAGTTATGTAGAAATGTATGCGTGTCTATATTTTGTACATTTTATATCACCCGCCTATTTAGGCGTAATCCTATTTTATCACGATATTCGTACAAAACGAATTATTTATATTATTCTTAGATTTCAGATTAAAACATAAACCTGCAATCAAGTATGATCTTTCCCTTTTCGTAAATTGGAAATTCCATTAAACAAAATTTACTGAATCGGTATAGGTATGAACGACAAAAAAAAAAGAAATATAAAATTTTCGCCACTTATACGTACGAGACACTTCGAAATCAATAGGTAGCAAATACGTTTCGAACGTGCTAATCCTTCTGAACGCTTAATTTTTCTGGCCATGAATGCTGCGAACTGTATTAAACGAAAACAAGCATAACAATTTCTACGACTAACCACGCGCCTCTGTTAAAACGGAAATAGAATGCTAACGAAAAGGTCAAACTCGCGAGCGATCGAGCATTGCACGAGCCGTTGAACCGCGTACTCCATATTAATCGTTTATACCTTTTTCTCGAATTACTTTCTCGTTTAGCTGTTCATTGCATAAAGCTTCTTCTTTGAAATATAATCAACAAACATGTAGACGTTCTGCGATTAGAGAGAAGATATTTCTCAGTAGAGTCTTTATTCGCCGCGCCACGCCGTCGCGGAACGTGCAATTGGACGTGTTGCTAATGAGCTTGTAAGTTCGCGTGACTACGCGTCAAGTAAACTACTTTTATGTTACTTACTAATTCGGAACGATTGCAGTCCGTAATTGCTTAAGTAAGTAAGCAAACATAATTTATACAATTATTAACTGTTTCGCGACGCCATATCTTCTTTATAGTAATTACCAAATTAATTGGTATATTTTTGAAGAAGCTATACTTACGTATATTTATTTTTGTTAACCATTGTTATTTCCACTTATTATTTTTATCCAATACAACAAATTTCTATCGATGCAAACGATAAAATATTATTAGAATTGTAATAGTACCGCTACGTAACGAAAACGTTAATTATTAACTAATAGAGTTCATTTTAAACGAGTGTTCGGAATTTGCGTAGATATGTGAGCTCACGGATTAAAAATTCGTGTGCTTGATATGGGGTTAATTATACGTTTCAATATCTGTGTACACTGCGGGTTTCTAATTCGCGTGTGGTCAGATGGACGAGTAAGTACAGGTATATTAATATATCCATATTTCCATTTGTGTATATAGACACCAAATTATTTAAGTATATTTAGCCAAGTAATTTGTGAAACAAATATACATACAGCTTCCGAAATTTCCATGTTACAGATGAAATTAACTAATTCCAATCTAATTTCTTTTAACGATATTTACACGTTTCGTTAGAATTTACAATTAACCGATAATAAAATGATATTATTAATAGCAAATATGTGCCTTCTTCCCTAAGATACGAATACTCATACATTAAAAAATTGTACGAATTAGGCTACGTATACGTTAATGCACGTGGTATACGTCTATTGAAATATACGTAAAATAGAGACATCTATTAAGAAGTACTTAATTTTTCTTATAATTATTTCTTATAATAATTCTTTGGTGTTAGGATTTTAACGTATATTGTTCAATATTCATTGTACATATACATATACATACGTATAAAATGAGATAGACGTACTGAGAGTAGTTCCATGCAACTGGGCCATGTCGTACCTCTTTTCTGGTTATAATCGGAAAAAAGTGTTGGTGAAAAAGCTGAATGGTTGAAAGAGCTACCTTTCCAAGACCATATCATTTTTTTGCAACTGTAGCAGTACCTGTGCATACCATAGTTTCTTACTTTTTATAGATAGAGACGCAAGTAACAGAAACTATATGCACTTTAGAAAGCTATGTAACTATAGTTATATAATTAAATATCACGTGATCCTAAAAACATAGTATTCTTCCAATTATCTGTTTTCGATTTTCAGTCTTTCTTCAACACCTTCTGCTAATTATAACTAAAAAAAAAAAAAAAGAAAACTCTCTCAGCTGCAAAAGTTATTCTATACAATACGCATGCCGGGATTGTTAATTGTAAGTTAGGATCATGAGTATTAACATTTGGAACAACCAAGGTACAAAGTTTTTACAAAGCTATTAAAACTTCTGACGCGAAAATAAGTGTTGCGCATCAAGCTCTCATAACTTTTAACGACGATTATATGTTACACGTATCATTCAAAGTTGAAATATTTTCGTGGAACATAGCTTTACATGAAAAATATCTGTCATCTTAACAAAGTGCATACCGAAGGATAGACTCTCGAGATGATTATTATTTGCAATTCTTTTGGAAATTCCAACGACTCTCGCAAAAAGTCACACAATATTCCACCTCGAGACGATATTATACAATTTATCGTTTTAATTCAATTTGTATACACCGACGATTGATTGTTTCTAATAGACTCAATGAACATCCTATCATAGATAACGGAGATTCTATCTCATACACATCTATCTGAGAATTAACACAAAAAAGATACAAATCCTGCTTATTGTAAATGTCGTCTCATTTAAAAAGTATCGATAATAAGAGATATCTCTTTCAAAAATAAAATATGTCAAATATCTGTATGATCTTAAGTTCTCAGAAAAATAATTCAAGCTCTGACATTTAGAGGAATCGCCCAGTACGTACATGGTACGCAGTAGTTAATGCCATACAGAATGTGCATCTTTGAACGACTTTATCAGTTCGGCGCCGTGGTTGCCGACGCCGTTCTGCCGCCGCGAAATGTCTTGAAAGAGCGAGAGAGCCAGTCCCTTGATGCTACCTCGAAACACTCGTTAATCTCGCTGGTCCAGAAGTGGGAAAGAGAAACGGAAAGGAAGACCGTAAGCTCTCGCAAGAAATCCTTTGGGAGACTCTATTGACCCTCGTCCCTTTCTCTATATAGAAAAGCAAATAGGTACACCGGTAGGGATGAACGAACGTGATCGGATCGCCTTTCCTGATCTAAACGATGTCTTTCAGAACCCGCTACGCATATGTAATGCGTGTTCACAGAGTTTATGGAATCGTAATAGAGCAGAAACCTTCATCGTTTGAATATCAGTTATTTAAATGCACTCATTCGTCTGATCGTGAGATGGTCTTGGAAGAATCATCGTAAACATCTGAATCGTCAAAAATACCTGGACAGAATTTAGCTTAACGTTAGATGATCGAAAGTTTCGCGTCATTCTCGAGTGATTTTTACAGATTTTTAACACGACAATCAGATTGAGATCATAGCAGGACTACGATCGCGGTATGATTAAATTACAAACTTGAATTCCCGATATCGCGGTTTTAAGTTAGTCACCGCTTGATTCTACATTACCTTTTTTGTGCAGAAGAAACTACTTTCTTTCGGCTAACGTAGGGATCTTTGCAATATAACATACATTATCCACGATTTTTTAATTGAAATTTATCAAATTAAATTTATTATCCACGAAGAGCCTACCTCTGTTTCAATTAAAAAAACAAGAACTACAAATTTCGCATAACCACCATGCAGGAATTCTCGAGTAGCCGCTCTTACCTTGGAATATATACCGGAATTTAGGAAAGTTCTCGGTTCGCCGCTGTATCGCTCGATGTGGTATAATTCGATCGACTTTCCAGGTGATATTATGCGCGTGGAAAACCTATTTACCGTGGCATGGAGCCACCAGCCCGTGACTGTGTTTACAGTCCAAGGAGATTGTGTCCCCTATGTCTACCTCTTCGAAGGAAACGCGAAAGTTTGCACAGTTCGTTCGAGCGAAAGAGGGGGAAGGATGGACGTGGGTACTTGGCCGCCTACAATAGGCGCCTAACAATGAGTTTACCGGCGGCAGCCGAGAGACAATTTCGAGTAAACTTACAGAACGATGGGATTCGTTATCCCAGTTATAAGCTGTGCTGCTGCTGCTGCTGCTGCTGTTGCCTGCGACGCCGTTGCTTCTTCTTACGTTATATACGGGGCATTGATCTACAGGCCGTAAGAGACGGCAATAGCGTAATGGCTTGATGATTTAAGGACGCAATTAGGCAAAGTGGAGGGTTTCGTGGAAGTTGAACGTACTCAACCAAGTATCCCTGCGTGTTTTCGCAAAGGCACTAATTATCCTCTCCCGGGCCGGTTTTTCCTTCTACCGGTGCGCGACAACCGGTCGATTTTGTAACGAGCTTTTTCCGCTCGCAGCCTCGCGAAGATGGCAATTGCCAAGTCCCCGGTGAATATGCATATTTTTCTGCCGTATTTCTCTCTTATCCTCGCCTAGCTGCCCTGGAGACCGCGTTATCCATTATCATTCGCGCGATACAGAAAATTAAAATACATACTCGTGGCTTCTCGCCCGCCGTGAAACCGTTACAGCCAACGTCAGTTAACGGCTGTCACCTTGGGCGAACATTTTTCGTGAAACGACCATCGCGGGCGTTCTATTTAGCGTAAAACGAATTTCAACCTGTGGCGGTGCTTTCTCGTTGCTCTTGTCTGATAACGAAATCGTGGATGTTCATGCAATTTTGAAGCCTTTGAAGGTATCTAGAGAAATCGTAAGTAAACGAACCCGTTGTGAATTTGCCAGAAACAAAATTTGTATGCACGTTCGGAATGTACACATCTCTTGTACAGAGACAAATAGTAACAAATGTTGAAAGGAAGGGACGAGAGAGTGAGAGTGAAATAATTAGAACTATTTGTGAAACGATTTGCTTAAGGTACAATGCGACAAAGGGGATGCAATTCCGACGAAGAGGAACACTGGAACGCTCTAGCTCCGAGTAAACATTGACTCCTATACCACACAATCCTAAATTGGAACTTGTATATTTGATCACCGCTATTCGTCTAACGATTTTCAAAACAATTTCTGAAATTAGAATCTTTTATTATTCCAATTATTTTCCTTCTTCCGTGGAAGAAACATCGGGCGAGGGAGAAAATAAAACGGATACTGGGAAGCAAGCAAAAGTGAACAAACAGAGCCGGCGAAAGAATCGACAAGGGAAATAATGAGCGAGACGGAGACAAGCAGCAAGTGTAGAAGAGGGGTGAGAGGTTGAAATAAGGCGGAATGAAGGGAGAAGGGGTCGTTTGAAGCGGTTTTTTCCGAGTGTACGTAGGTACAGAGCAACACGTCGCTCGTTGTGTGCTGGGAATACCGACCCTTACACGATTAATCACTGCCATCCACGTAGCCCTGCTCCACGTACGGAAAGAAACGAGAAAAGCTCACGAGAAGAGAGAAAGAGAGGGCGGCGGCAAAGGGAGAAACGGGCGGATTGTATATATTTCGACTCGTATACCACTGACACTTTGGACAGGAGATGCTTTATTGCCAAGCGAGTGCGGTTCAGTCGCATTTTCGTACTGGACTAGCTGGATAAAGCGCGAACGTTTACCGGTCTACCGAAGAAACACGAACTGACGTCGGTGAAAAACGTACGAATGCTGATGGAGGAGAGAATTTTCCGAATATTTTCGGTCTTATCAAACCGTCATATTTTTCCGCTTGAAAAATGATTATCGACCATACGATATTATATTAACTCTAAGGTAGTCGTGCTTGTTCCGTTAGATATATGTAAAATCATTTTATGAATATCTTGAGATATTTTATAGATTTTCAAACAAAAGTTAATATTTAGTTACCTATTTATATATATTTTGTGCAAGAATTTGCGTTGCAGCACAGAGTAGTAGGAAGAAAAATCTCTACTGTTAGTTAATCCGAATTTAATTTCGTTGCGTATTACTGTGTTTTACCTCCATTTCTTTCAAGAATGAATCAAATGTACGTACATACTGGGCAAACTCTTTATTATGTATTTTACTCTTTTGTATTCTTCTTCCCTACGATTCCGTGCGTTTTGTTCTATTCTACAATTCTGCATGCAGGTATCTTTTGTATGGAAAGGCGTATTAGCTTTCAAAAACTGTGAAACGTTGTATAAGAGAATAATAAAATATGTTTTTGATTAAGAGAAAAAGATAGATTTAAAAAGGATATCTCTAAGGAAGTTTAATTCAGTCTTGTCACGAGTATACCTTTAATATCGTACGAAGTGGATCGAACAAAGATATTCGGTCTACTTAAAGTATTTATTAGAATCCGGTCATTCAGACATTCTTTCGTTGTAATAAATTTAACTTATAGACAAGGCTGTTTTTTAATTTAAAAATTACACGATCAGCAACGTCAAACTTGCAAAGACAAATAAACTTCAGGTAAATTACTGTTGATTTATATTTCACAAAAATGAAACAATACGTAAAAAAGGTAGTAATTACCTAATTAAAGAAATCATCGTCTGTAAGAAACTGGCAGTGTCGGCTAACAGGTTAACAAAGTAAAAAAAACTACTCGTTCTCTTATTTTACCTATTTATACGATATTTCTCCTCCACGCAATCCAACTTTCTCATCCCTCCCATAATTATCGACTGTTTCTTTAATAATTATTCGCACTGCGCGAGTGAAATTTCTTCCACATAATCGGAATTCGAACACACAGCCATTGACGATACTTAAACATTTCATGTCATGCTTCCGTTCCAAGCTATAGGAAAGGCATGAGCGGTAGCGCGGCACGCGCAACTCTTGTCATTGAGAAAAGGAAATGAAGTCTCTTCGCTTTGACGTAGCGTAACGACGAGGAACAAGACAGGCTTTAAAAGCTTGCCGAAACAATTTTCGGGATGAAGCGGATGACGATAAATCGTAAACACGGTACAGAGGAACACCGTGGAAAGAAAACAGTCTCCCAAGCATTTGTTATTCCAGCATCGTGCGCCCGGTATATCTATAAAGCTGCGTACATCGAAGGAGAATGCCACTTTCAAAAGTGTTGTCGCATTTTCCATAGTTCCAACCCTCTTTCTCCGCCCCTCGTTCAGCGTTAGAAAGTAATTCGCGTGTGTTGAATGCATGTTCGATACTTTCGTCGCATTTCGCAACGGCTGTGTGCAATGTCGGAGAATATATTTTCATATTATACACGCGACAATGGCGCAACGGTGGCGGGACGACGGAAAAAAAGAATCACGCGTCGCGACGCATACGTCTTCTTTGCTACTTTTAATTTCAATTGAGTCTCTGCTGGGTTTTCCTCCTTCCTTCCCCCTTTCTTTTTATTTTTCACCCCTTCGTGCTGTAATTTAATTGGATGAATTTATTTCATGCGCACAAAGCTAAGATTATGGCAGCTCAAACGTGTATTACGTACATCCTCAGAAATCGTATTTGTTTTTTAAATAATTTCCTTCGCATGCTTTTCTTGGTACGCCGTGTATTCTTTATGTGGTCATACGTAAATTAATTCCCTTGGCCGGCGAACGTGACACGTGTTTCTACGAGATTTTCCGGCATACCCGGTTGAAATGATGACTAGTGCTGATATTTCTTTAATCATGACCTTTATGTGCCGAGACAATTTGAGAAAATAAATTTGTAGGCATTTTGACGTCCGCTACTCGTTATACTCTCTTTCTTCTATCTAGCCTTGTTGTTAGTTCGTGTATATGTGCAATATATAACGCCCCGTTTTTCTTTTTTAAAATTCCTTTCCATGGATATAACTCGGAGAAGCTTGGTAGTAGAAAATCGAACAGAATTTTCTTTTAAAGATTATTCAGTTTAATATCTATAAATAATTTGATAAAACTAGTGAAAAATAAGTTTTTATATTTATTAACAAATTATTATTCTAGGAGCAATGTGTATTAATTTCTTGTTTGAAAATAACTGGTAACTGCAGTACCAATGACATGGTGAAAAGTAATTGGTGATGCTGGAAATGATTAAAAGATTACAATTCAAATTGGAGTAGCTACTTCGCCATTGAATAAAAGCATAAAAACGAAAAATTCGTATATATCGTTGCCGTTCTCTTTGTACACCGACTGATTAAAAGTTTAATTACTTGAGTAACCTTTTGTGCAAGCAGTGAACTTATATTTCTTTAGAGATTTACTGTAGAAACTAGGTTCAAGTAGATTCTTCGTATTCTCTCGAAAAGTAGCTTTTCGATCAGAATATACATATACCTATGTCCTGTTTCAAATAAGTTTGTGTAAATTATATTGTAAATTATATCATAACGAAATACAATAACCTGTTTATATCAAAACGAGATACTTGTGTACGATAAATTTGATTAGATACTTTACAAATCGCTGAAAATGTTTCCCATTGTGTTGAATAAACATTTCCCTTCTTCGTACTAAATTTTGTTCACTGACATTTATTAGCCAAATATTTAAAGATAATCTTTTTAAAAATGAAACTTATAATGGAAATATTTTATCTTATGTTTCCGACGTATTTTCTTTATTTCGAATCAGCTTCGATATAAAAGTACGAGGACGATAATAAGATTTAAGATACATTATTGTGACAGATTCACACATAAATAAATAGATATTAATGAAATACTGTGTAATCCTTCTTAAGTCATCAAAGTTGAAAATTAAAATATCACGAATATATCATAACAGGAAATAACATATCATTGTCATTTGTCTTTTGAAAAATTAAAGTTAAGCTCTTTGGTAAACGTCTCGCTGTAAGTTATAGCCTGGCGCTTCTAAAGTGGTACTACATCTTGTTATACATCTTATCTCGACAAACTACAGGCAAAAAACGTCCTCTCTTCGAAGTTTCACGGTTACGTAACAATTGGTGCTTTTTTATTCCCTTCGTTTTAAATATCCGGCTCCCGTTGGTACACTGTGTCAAGCAAGGGAAGCTCCCAGTGTTTATCTTTCTCCTTCTATACAGTCAGCAAAGTGTTAAGAGGAAATATATCCAGGCAGATGTGTGCATGTGATTTCTCTTGAAATGTTTCATTCGTGTCGATGGTTCGAAGCAACGGAAAATATACAAATTGTGCAATAAACTCATTTGAACGCCATAAAAATCGCGCCGGGAATTCCTTATGAAAATATCGAACAAAGAGAGCAGCCACTTTTGGACCAAATTTGGACAGTTAGAATCAAATCAAAAATACGACTAGGTACCTTTTTCAACGATACCATACCATCGATAAAATGATAAATTCTATCGCCAAACAGGTTACGAAACAACCGACGAATAGTTGCGTATCGACGTTCTTCATAATATTCGATAAGCAAACCAGATGTACTATTGTTTATTCTTCGCGACAGTTAGAGTTATAGGCACAAAATACGATTGAAAAATCTGCACAACGTAATTCCTTTTATGATAACGCTAGTATTGTGAAATTATACAATATACGAGACAGATATAATTATTATATACTTGTTAGACATGCTTTGAGTATTAAGACAAAGTCTTAATACGTATATTATACATTATTATCTAAATGTTGCAACAATACAAGTTTATGGTTGTTAGATTTAGTTACTGTACGGTAGGTGATAACGTGTTTGTGTATACATACCGCGATGATATGTTTGTAAACAAAAACTGTAGCTGTTTACAGACGCAAATATTATACGCTGCAGTTAAATTAGTTAGACCGTACTCTAAGCGGAATGAAGTAAATGACAAGGATGTCAATTTAAAACTATCGTAGTTCATTCTTTCGGCAGAAACATTCCGTTCGTAAATTATATCGAAAAGAATTAAAAAGGTTTAACGTATGATGACTTATATATATTGCATAAAAAAAGAAAAGTTTGACGTTTAATGGTGATTTAACGGCACGTGCCATCATCATCTCCGTATAGTACATGTAATAACATCTATATCACTTTGAATATCACTATGAATGTATTATGTACTACGTCAACCTATTTCATTATTTAATATATTTGAAAGCGTGTTTTTATAACAGAAGTAAGGAGTGATGTGCTGCGAGAGTAACTTGATCCCTTTATATAAAAAATGTTAAGTTTACCTATTTACCTATGTACATATACGCATGTTTTAAAAGCAGAAACAATTTCATTTGAATGCAAAATACGTCGCGAATACTGTTATCGTTAATAAATATGTTATATTGAAAAGTAATTTTATTGAAATTGTTTGAATATATCTTCTATCTGTACTATACATATAATACCTTGATTGAATTCTACAACCGATCTTAACTTGAATAAACTAATATTTTGTTTTATTCCTAATTAATAACGTAATTAAAATTACATCCTGTTAGAAATTTAATCAACTTTCTGTTTACCGTTATATGATTTTCTTTCTATAATAATGAGAAAGATAATTCCATATTTCTGACACTAACTTGTTACATTCGAACGTTGTTGCATGGAAAACGGCGATAGATAAAGTCTTCTTGTACTTACTAAAACTTAAAATTCGCTTCTCTGTTGACATATTTGTACATCCACGCGAACACGACGGTTTCTTGTCCCTATCCGAACTGAATATCACGACTTCTAATCCCTCGGATACCTTTTTTTTTTTTTGACTCTCCGTACATTAATCCTGTTTCTTCATTCGTTCTCGTTACATACCACGACAAATTATAATTTCCACTAAAGCATGATGGATATCTAATGAATATATGGATGAATACATAATGGGATACAGTCATGTATCTTAGAGTAGGCTAAAATACGAAGATCGAAAGAAAGAAACGCGGAGAAGAGGGATGAAGGGTAGAAAGAGAAAAATTGGACGGCCGCTGAAGTGCGTAACGGTGCGTCGTTCAATGCTTCTGGCGAGACGATCCACTACGGCTTTTTACATATTACCCTCTTTTTGCTCAAGTTCCTTCCCGACTCTCGATACTTCTCGATGGTTCGCGCTCGCGCTCGTAGGCGTTCACATAAGTTACACATTTTTGAGAGTATACATACCGGCGTCGTAGGTATCGTGCATATTTTTCTCCAGGTTGCTAGACGTTCCACGTGGGTGTATGTACAGCCCCAGCCATAAGTCTTAGGATACTAAAACACATTCTGTGTATTACATATGGCCATCGCGATTTTACATTCGTACAAGATAACGATCCAACAGTTTGTAAAGACTATCGCAAGGGGAACACGATGAATTTCTTTAACTTAATCCTCTAACCCAAACCTCGTGAAAAATGTTACCCGAATTTGATACGAAATTCAGAGAAAGGCATTGAAAGCCTGAATTCAAAATTGCAGTAAGAACAAATATGATAGAAAACTCGATAATACGAGTGTCAGAATTGGTTACAAATCTTTAATTTCTAGTCGTTTTTACGTTCGTTTCAAACTAGGTCATAATTCTTAAAGCCTTCGATAATTTCCAAATAATTCTCGATTTTTATCTCCTTCCTTGCAAGTATCCTAATACGTATGAACGAATTCTTAAAGATTTTAATAATCCCGCTATCATTTCTGAGATTTATTTGACCTTTCGTAAATGTCTAAACACTTCTAACCGAACGTGTACATGTAACCGTGCGCCGCTCTCGTGCAAAGGACGACACGTGGAAAGAGGAAATAAGTAACGTGCGATAATTCAGACGTGCTTGCTTCCTGTCTTCCTGAAACTAATGCCGTGTTCCCGTGTTCCGTGCAAGAAAAGGAATACAGTTTTCGCCCTTTTGGTCCGAGTTGTCCTATTAAAGTGCGATCTTCCGAATATCGTAGAGGTAGCGTAGACAGAGATCCAGACGTGAACCACTGTGAATGAGGATGGAAGGTAGTTTTATACGTTCGAGGCGGAACGACGATACGGATAAACGACGCAGCGGTAACGAATGATGTCTTCGTAATATTTCACCGGCGTCTTGCTGCCTTTTGCGCGCTTCTCCCCGACCCCTCTTTCGCTTCTAGGCACTTCCGGGGTCAAGATTCACGAGACACGAAAAAGGAAAAGGCGGAGAGCGAAAGAAAGAAAGGCGACAAAGGCTGAGCGAAAGAACGGGCCAGGAAAAGATAAATTGGAATCGCGGATGTGCCCTCGTAAAAGCTGCGCTTTGCTGGCCTTTTTGCGATATTCCTAATGAATGCGTGCGTATTTAAGCGGTAAATTGTTTTCTGAAAATTCGAGGATTTCGAGAACAAGATATGCGCACCTACTTTGTGAGATCGTTTGTTAGATCTTTCGGCGCAATAATTGTGAGAAGTGGGTTAGCTTGCTGGTTTAGAAGCTTCTTATCTTCTTGGTTTAGCGAATTTTATAGCTAATATTTATCAAACGTTCTGAAATATAGCTCAGAATAAGTAGCAGAGATATACTGGATGTGAATTATACCAACATTTAGCGCATACGATTCGTAAAAACAGAGATGTTTATTATTAAAGAGGTATTACGTTCTTTGTATAATTCTACATATTTGGTTTGTATTTACACATATATTACACTTATACTACACGTACGTATAAAACAAATTGCTCTGTTGCAAGTGACAAAAAGTATCGAATGGACATACATACATTGTCTATCGTACGAAAATCGTTTATACACATACGTACGTGTATCAAGTTATGCTATTCCAACCTATATGATAATCCAAATTCGATAGCTCGCTTGATAATATTCAATAAAATATACGTCCTGTGTTATTTCCATTTCAATACGAACTAATTACAATTCGAAATTACGTAATTCAAATATCTTTCTTTGTGATTTCACAATATAGAATTTACATTACAAAGCGAGTCAGATGTGCTTCTAACAGTATCCCTGGAAAAATCTGGAATTCCGTCCGGCAGGATTTTCAAGCAGAGTGGCTAGATGGCCACGAAAATCCGACACGGTTAGTTTATTCGGTCATAAATTTCACGACGCGTAAATCGTGCATAAACGTAATCGCTGAACAGACAGGATACAGGGAACCGTGAATCCGTTACTCATCGAGCACTTAGATTTCCTAACTGTCGTAGGTCGACGTTCACGTCCTCCTCTCGAACTTCCAACGAGACTCCGTGAATTGCGTTGTCGATTTGCCTTCGAGCGAGGGATCAGCATACATATGTTGTTACACGGTACGACACCCTGGCGCCTGCGGACAGTTCGACCGATGCGAGACGGACAAGAGTGTAATGCGCGTCAGAGGGATATCGCAGCGCGTGGGTAGAGTACGTTTGCGGTTTGCCGGATAGCATTCAACGTCGCCTCGGCCGGCCGTCGACGGAGACGTTACAGACGCTAGAAAATATAGTATAAGGTCTCGACTGAGAGCAAGAGGAGGAAGCCGTGGCTCGACAATGGCCCTAATGCGACTGAATGATGATACGTAACAAACCTTATTCAACAAAAAGTTTCGGTCGGCAAATTGAATCCAGAGGGCTTGGATTCTCTTTCTCCCTCTCTGTGTTCGCGTTCTCGTCTCACCCCGAAAGGAGGTGTGGAATAAGATCACGGCGCGACCCGTTGATCGTGTGCGTGCAGAGAGGGCGAGTGGCGATGGTCTTCGTGGAACGAGCGTGAGCGAGAAACGACATAGAGCGAAAGAGACGCGCGACCTTTCGGATGGTTCGGGCGAAGCGCAGTGGTGGGGATAGAAGGGCGGTCTGCGCACGCGCGGCTCGCGGCGGAACAGCTTCGCGCGGCGACGCTCAGTCTCGTCTGTCGCAATCCAGTGCAGATATACGTGCAATTACCCTGTCAACAGTGCTTAAAATCTCTTCTGGTGCTCGTGGCGTTGCTCCGCAAACGGTGATCGATAACGTTCGCCAACCGATACGGTATCGATCGTATTTTCTATTCGCGCGTTTCACTGCTGCGAGGAAGAGTTTGGATCTCGCGTGTCCGCGGCCACGTGAAGGAAAAATTAAACGTCCCTCCGTCTCGCGGTTCACGGCGATTCGAATCGCCGCTGTCGCCACCGCCGCGATCTTCCGGCAGCGCAGTTTCGCGATCAGTCGGTACCGCACGCTGCACACGGTGAGTTTGACGTTTCGTTTCGGAGACAACGTGTAGTGACGGTTTTCGTTCGGGCAAAAACGGTGGCGTTCACCGCCTGCTTCGTGTACCATGACTATTTCATGAGACCGTTGTAAATCAATTGTCAGTTTATAACGTACATCGATGCGTTACCAAAGATTCTCCATATTTCCCATGTTTTCGTAATCAACGTAACGGAAATATAAATACGCGAGTGGTGTGCTAGTGTGAACAAAAAGACCAGTGATCGAGACAAAAAAAAAAAAAAAGAAAAAGAGAGGTTATCCGCGGATTCGAGATGACTCGCCACCTGTGGCTAAAAGCAGCATTCGCTTTCCTCGTTATATCAGGTAAGCTGTCGCGAGTCGCCATCGCGTTTCATTCGTATTTGAATAAACATACGGAAGTAGAAAGTACATATGTGTAACACCATGCGTGTTTGAGTGTGCGTTGACGCGTGGGACGCGAGTAATCGCGTCTAATGTGACAAAATGACAAGGATCATCGGCTCTGTCCCTCTCGTGCCGGATGAAACATTGTCGTGTGACACGGTGTCGTTACTTTTTATCTTAGCACGTTGTCCGGCATTTCGCCAACGCGAGTCAGGGGACGTCATCATTTCTTCCGTACCCTTGGTCAGCTGGTTCGAAAAAAAGGAACGTGACTGAGCAAAGCGAGAGAATAAAATGGCGGGGAAAATATGTCGTGCGACGACCGTTGACACTATTTTGTTTGTGCTGTTGCGGGAATCCTTTTCTCATCGTTACGCCGGAAGCGCGAGGCGAGGAAACAAAAGAAAATACGCTGAGCTCGCGAAGCTCCGTTAAGCAAAGAAATATTTTTTGCTTCTGAAACCAAGCGTGCAAAGGAGTTGAGTTACAAGGGACAATGTTGAAAGGAGCGTGGCTTTGTACCTTTTCGTTATTGTCCCAGCTGATTCATTGAAATTGTTCTCCAAGGGAGAACGCGTGGATCTTGCGCTTTGCATCGTCGAGATACAGGTATCGAGGCGAAATTTCGAAGGAGATGTACGTTCATTTGCATCGAAGGACAAAGAGCGTCGAAGAAGCCTCTAGCGGCCTTACTCCCGTGCGAGTCGTACGAGGAAGAGGCCAGAAGAGATACCAAGCCACATTGGTCCACGAACTTTGTTGCGGTAATACGCTGGTGCAGTCTACCGCGTTCGCAATTATTCTTCGTTTTTTACTTCGGACGTACTATTCCGTTCGACGTACATACTGTATATATACATATGCGAAATACGATTATACCCGCAACGCGAAATTGCCGGATGATTTCATACGAGTAGCCTGCAACGACCGAGTAATGACTTCGAAATTGGCAAAGGAAATTCCGCTGCTCCATACAATCAGAGTTCTTTGGAAATGCAAATCGATTTCATTTCTCTTTGGAACGATTTCTACGCGTAGCGGTGCTCTTTGTCGTGGCTCGATATCTCGGCGCGCTGCCCTCTATCTTCCTCTCTCCTTGCCTCGTTCTCTCTCTCGAAAGCGAAATATCCTATCTAATAGACAAACCTTAACGAGCCTCTCTGTAATTAAGAAGCTATTGCGTCGGCATTTATCGCGTTTCCTCTATCGACGTTCGACGAACGATCCCTAGGAACCGTGCGCTCATTTGGGGTGTTGGCTCGTTTGCCTTTGGGCGGAAATTCAAATCGCAGAGAAGAAGGTTATCCCTTAACCCGTGTGGCAATTCCCTTTTCACCGTGTCCCTCGATTCCTAGCTTGATTACACTCGCGAAACTTCGTTGTCGTCATCGTCGTTGTGTAAACTCATTTGATTCCGGGGGCCTTGCTTTTTCGACGATTTGCAACGGTTGCAGTCGCCTCCTTCTGCAAGCCTCGCTCGTCCCACCGCTGTTAAACGAGCTAAAGCTACCTTTTCACGGTACGGATACTCGAGACTACGAGAATCCACGCTCAGCCTTGTACATTGTTAAGACCGGATACTTGACTAAGCTGAACCGAGAGAGAGAGAATCACTTTTGACTGCCTTGGTCGAGTGTAATCTCTGTGGTTGACTTGTGCACGGAGCGAAAGCAACGATTTACGACACATTAACGGGCCACGGCTGTACCTCTCTCGCGGAAACTTTACAGAGTGACTTAACTGAAGCGGGCAACTCTCTTTACCGCCGACGCTGCTTGAAACTCCTCGACGCGCGTATTAGCCAAGCGAACCCGCTATCAGTTTCGGTAATAATCGAGGACTTGCCCTACCGATGTCGAGAAAATCGCACGAGTTAATCCGCGAGTACGAGAAACGTCAAAGCGGTCGCCGCCAACTTTACTCGCGTGATAGATGAGTTTGGTCTAGCGATCGTAAGTAAGAGTGTATACTCGATTGTATTCTCTGGCAACTTGCTTCACAGCTGATGGCTGGAGGAGCGAAATCGACGTAGGAATTACGTAGCGATGACACGAGGCTGTTATAATTAGCTACTTATAATTACTGTAACCAGCTTTCTTGTATAATTGTTTAGCGATAGATAATATTAAAGAATTGGCAAACGACAGGTTGTAGATTATATATGTCTATTATACAGATCGTCTTCATAATAGTTACTTAGGGTGGGTTGATCAGCTGACTTTGTATTTTGTAAAACTTCCAAATAGTTTCTTATCGAGTGTTACTTTAGTACCTATTTTATTACTATCATGTAAGGGAATCTATTAATACTGATACTTGGATAGAGTTCTGTGAATTATAAAATTTCATTCATAATATTAACTCATCTTTGAAACGAAGAATTATAAATTCTTCGATCAGGGGTGGTAATTTTATTATTTTATCAAAGAGTCATTATGATTGCTGAATTATTTCACACGAAAGAGTGGCTGAAAATAAAAAGTAATATCTTCTTATTGGAAATTTCGTCTCCAATTAAATCGACATTAACAATTCATGGAATATCGTACCCGTTCATCGTATTATACGATGAAAGACAAATAATAAAGGAAACGTTTGCCATTGGATATTTGCGATTCATGTAAAATTAATTAAAATTATCTTTCCTGATTTTTCACGTAATCGTATTCTACGTATTACGCCTGTATATAGATTATGCTCAATGAATTTGCAATACAAATTTATACGAAAACGAGTAAACGGGAAAATATTATTCTACATTTTCTATTCATTTTTTCATATAAAATTACCATCTTCTGAATTAAAATACAGTTCGTTCCATTGCTGTACTAATGAATTTGTATTATTGGTAAGTTTTATCAGTTCTAGCATCGAACATTTTCAGTTTTACCAAACTGAACACGTTAACGTTATTGTTACGATATCGTTTACCTTTAGCTGCGAACAGCTGGATTTTAATTGAAGGTAACCGTGTCTTTGTAAATTACGCTGCCTGTTCACGTCACGTTGCGTATTCGCATTTGACGTGCTTTGTTTGAATACCAGCTGGTGCAAAAATTATGTACATAAATTCTTTGATGTTTATAATTTATTCATCGCTGTCGTTCTGTTTTTGTTGCTTGGCGAATTTCTCAAGATCGTTAGCCGTTCCTGTGTGAGTGTACTTTTGTAATTAACGTACCGTCAATTACGTTTGATTGTTCTTTGCACGATGCCGCGTCGAAGAAAGGATTTTTAGCCTGAATTAATGTAAATGACGTCGAATAATAGCCAGGCTTTTTTCACTCTCGCGGATATAAAGCTACATAAAGGAGCAATAAGTCCACGTTCTCCGTGTTATTAATAATCCATTCGCTTTTCCAGTTACAAACTTTTAGAATGCAATTAATATTTTTTAAACTCCGTTTTACCTTTCCGCGAATAAGAATAAGCTTGCACACATAAAGAATCGTCTACGTTTGTTGGAAATCTTCGAGAATTGCTTCGTGCCGTAGAAATCGGAAACACTTTGCTGTACTGCTGTATAGTGAGGAATATCGAATACGTTTCTCGTATCTAAAACGCCAACAGTGACACGTATAGCGTACAAATTATTCTGTTAATCGAATCTTCGTTGATTCAAGTTCGATGAAACTCGAGGTCGATAATTGATTCGTTCATTCGACGTATTTGAATGAAATATTTTCGCGCTACGTATGAATGCTCGCAAAATATATCAGCCATATGACATCGCATAGTATAGAGTATACGGTATCCAACATCTTCAAATTCAATTTTGAACTTTGCGCGGAACAGTGAAATTTGATTTATATTACGAGGCAGCATTAGTATCTAATATAATGACAGAAGAATGATATCATAGGTGTCTCGTTAGGAGTCACACTGGTCAATTTACTCTTTGTTAATTTTTAGATTTCGTTACGCGGGTGTGTACCCATTTTCGAGGAAACGTTCTCGAACGCTCGTGAATTCGATTTTCTGTTTTCCGCAGAGGAGCAAGAGCGATTAAGTGGCTTCAAAGACCACGGTATATCATGCACTGTCAATCTTTGATCGTAATAGTACAAGTTATCTCGTTAAAGCGGCAGAATATTCTCCAATAACTAGAAAACTCCTCTTTGAAACTCTGTTCAGAGGCGAGGGCTGGCTTCCGTTGAAGATTAAGGGCAAGCTTTTTATAAGGGTAAACGTTCGCTCGCAGCAGCGACCAAACGAGTTGAAACGAATGCTTCTCCTCGTATGTATGAGCATCCGAAAGGATAGAGGACCACGGGAGGACGAAGAAAGCGAAGGTAGAGAAAGAATTGAAAGAGAAGCTGGCAAAGATAGAGAGGAGAGGTTAGGCCACAGTGTCTTTCGAGCAGACGGCGTGACTGTCGACCGGAACCCCGGGGGGCTGTAATTTCATCTCGCATTAGCTAGGGAAAGTCCCCGCGGGATACGCTGAATGCATCTCACGGTTCGCGGATTTCTTCGGGGCAAAGAAAGAGGAAAAAACAGCCGAGCTTTGAATGAACCCAGCGGCTTTCTTGAATTTCCATTGCGGCGCAACTGCGCGTCACCACGGCCTGCATAGCGACCACGGCAAGGACCACGATATCGCGAGAACTTCTATCGTGCGTAGTTACATTCACGCCTCACCCACTTCATCTTCGCCTTATACTTTTGTCTAAAACGTAAAGGAAGATCACAGGAGGGAAATATCGCACTCTGGATACAAAAGCGATGAAACTCGAAAAACGTTATAATTATCCTTTTATTTTGTTGTAAGGAAATTCTTCAAGATCCATTGATGTTATCGCTATGTTAGTAAGAAGAACGTCCCACTTTATAATTAAATAGGAGGATTTTAATGTGACATAATTGAAAGTGGAAACGAAGAAGCTGTAAGTTACTCGTCGGTATGCGAATATCATGGCGAGCAATATTCTTAAAATTTCCAATTCAATGGAAAGAAGGCACACGTTTAACTCCGGAACGAAATAAAAAGACAATTTTGTTAACGTGGAATTGATCTGACACTCTACTGAATTTTAAAACTGCCTTCTTACGAGGAATAGGGAATTATCATATTCTTTTCCTGTAGGCTTCACATGTGTAAGGTATGCAATGTACTATAATAATCTTTGGATATATTGTATAAGGATATATAGGAGTGGGAATAGCCGCGTAACGATGAGAAAGCGAGGGTGGGAAACAGAAACCTAATCGAAAGCTAGTGGCAGGAGAATGACTTCGATCCGTCGAATCTTTACTGGATGAGACATTTAGGGCACGATCGAATCTTTATACGAGTGTAAGGTGATTCAGGACGGTTGGCGAAGCAATTAGATGGGCGAGGTATTCTTGCTGTGAATTACGACGTTCTATTAAGAACGTACTCGCTACTTCCGGACGTAATTGTTTGG
The DNA here is from genome assembly GCA_014737475.1 of Bombus confusus. Classification (NCBI taxonomy): domain Eukaryota; kingdom Metazoa; phylum Arthropoda; class Insecta; order Hymenoptera; family Apidae; genus Bombus; species Bombus confusus. The sequence goes on from JACXIV010000144.1 coordinate 2,061,954, forward strand.
TTAACGCAGAAGTAAATGGAAAGTTTTCCGAAAGGAAAATTATGTTATAAATCGGCGGGATTTGGCGTTGTTTCTTTCGTTCTATTAAATGGAGCTAAGCATAATTATCTTTCGTATCTTATTTTTATGGGTATATATAGGGATGCAAGGCTTTGAGTAATTAACACAATGTACACTTGGACGCGTATAAAATATTATTAAAAGTATAAACATATTTTGTGACTACGACGAAATCTTTATGTGGAAATACAAAATTTGTTAATTAGATTTTATTGTATATTAGATGTATATTTTTTGTATAATATAGCAATTCACTTGATAAATAATAAAGCAACGTAGAGTTCGCTGCTTCAGATACGTTTGCATGTACCTACAGCAAATTATAGGAAGGTTAATTGAAATTAAATTTTTGCGATAAAAACACCTACAGATACATATTATGAACAATGTTAGCGCGAACTGGTAAAAAGCTGTAGTTTCCTAATGAATCGACTGTTTTTATTACCGTTTAAATAGTACAAAATAACTTTCTCGAATTTAATGCAAAACATTGCCTAAATATTATGAATGTTCTACAATTTAATCGATATTTGTTTCGATTTTTCTTCTTCATGAATCAGTTTCTCTGTACTAGGTACTGCATATAATCACAACAGTTCTATCAGACTATAATAATAATAATAATTGATTTGTGTATCAAGTAATTTTATGTTCTATTAAAAGTATGTTTAGTATTTGTATAAATGTACGTTGTTGTGTACACGTTTGGAACGTTTTATTTTGAGAATGCTCTTTACAGTGAATGAGCAACTGTATATGTTGTAATTGCAAGTTTCATTTATCGCAGGTTTCAATATTTCCATTTTGTTTTGCCGTTTGTACTGATTGCAAAATATTTGTGAGTAGGGAAATGTTTATTCAACGTGATATAATAAATGTGTACTTACACCTACATATATCTACCTCTGCATAGCCTCAAATGTGTTACACAAAATCGAATTTTATTTCGTGTCCTTAAAATTTCTTTATTAGTTGAATTAATTGGAAACGAGAACAATCGAAATTTTGTAGTATTTCACAGCCTCGTACAAATTTCATTTATTTTCGTAAATAATAACACATGAAGGGTTAAAAAGAAATCGTTTGCAGCAAAAAGCTAACAATTGACGAGTAATCATTTTTTACGAAACTACGGATAAACGTTATAACGTCACTTTTTATCAAGACTTTGCATAATATACATCTACGATACAAAGTAATCACTAGGCCGCGGACATTTATGTAATTTTATATTTTCTGTATATAACCAAACAGATGGAATTGTAGAGATTTTTTTCGTCCATTCGAAATATTATAACGAATTCCTTACTTTAGATATTTTAGACATTTCTGTATATCTAAATTTCCCATGAATCCATAAAAAATCCTGTTATCCACGCTGTGATACGTTAAAATTATACCGGCAAGGAATAAAAAAGGCTGGTAAATTTAAATTTATATCTGCAGAGTGAGCAGCACGGTGTCCGAAATAAATCTTTCAATATCGTTCGGCACACAGCATCGTCGAACATAAACCCGTTCGATAAATACACCAGCACACGTAGACGCAAATAAACTGACTTTCGCGCTATCATTTAACACAGTTGTCAAAATTACACGTTGACATCCGTGAAAGGATTTATCGGAAAATAATATGCGTAACTGTGTCGCTTTTGATCTACGCTTTTAGAATCCGCGTGCCAGAGGTATTTAGCGGGCTTTCCACGGCTGTTTCAAATGAAAACGCACGTGCGAACACGCGGCGGAATGCTAGCAAGTGGATACGAGAGGGCCTTAAAGAGAAGACTCGGAAAACGAAGTAAAGGGGAGATTGCCGCGTAATTTTAGAAACGTCCGTGAACGTAAAGAGACGATGCGCCGTACATCGAGGATGAAGATGGTTTAATAATATACACGAATGTCCAACTGGCGCGAATGCGATAATAAACGATTTGACGTGTATGAGCGTGCACGTAGATACGACACGACGTTCCTAGCCAACAGTGAGAGATTATTATCATTAGCATCTCGAACAGGAAATCGCATCGAGGGCTTTGTATGGGATCGTCTATGATCACCCTTTCTTCTGATCCTTCATTCGGAAAGTGCGTCATGTCATTGAGATAGATAGTCGGTGTTTCCTTTTGGATGGAAATAGAAATGATAATTGAAGGTCTCGTGACAAAGACGACCGGGAGTGCAAACGTATATTTTAGCATCTTCAATTTCGGCTCAATATAAATTTCAAATTTCTTAAACAAAATATTCGTTATATCGTATAGATGTAAGTGCATTTGTAACTATATCGGAGATGAACTATATCTAATTAAGTCATGAATTGTCAACGCCGTGGTAATGATTTTTACAGAACCGGTTAATCTTTATTCGACAATAAGTTATGTTTATAACATCGATTCGATATTGCGAATTAAGTTTCTGATTATCGGAATGCATTATTTTCGAAGAGGTAAACAAATTTTAGATTTAAAGGTATTGGTCGTTCTTGTCACGTAGTACTCGATTGATTTCAAATGATTTCTGTATTTAGCTTCTCACGTGTGTTGTGTTTCTAAATATATTCGTAGTGGAAATAGGAAAGGATAAAAAATTAATATTCGTATTTATTTGGATGGAACAAGTAAGCAAGAAAGTTTTCTCGTTTCTTTTATGGCGGGAGATGTTGAAGACCAGGCTGAGTCTCGTCAGAAGTCAAACTCACGAAATGCATTTGCGGTTCGCTAATACTCATGCTTTCTTCAAAACCTTTTACTAACGCACTGTAATTGGACACGGTAGATATTCGGAGTGATGAGCAATTTTAGCTGCAGCCGACCATACATCTAATCTTTTCGAACCTAAACAATCGTTTGGAGCACCAACAGTTTAAAAACAATGAGTTTAGGACAGAAGTGGTTTCTAACATTGGAACGATCTACTAAAAATTTACTGAACTCGTGCCCTTTCGTTGAAAAATTAGTAGAAGCTGGTTTCTTACTTAATGTAATAACAAAATTTTTAGTCGCGTAACTGTGATTCCTAATTTATAGAAGAAACGATGATTATGTGACAGGAATTTGAGAAGCAACACAAATGAAAAGTATTAAAATAATTGGCAAACACATCTTGTATTTCACAAGTACATCCGTATGATTTTATAATATACATATATTCGTATAAAGAATAATTAGTTTGCATTCCATAATTCTGATACGATTAAATTCTAAATGGTTTCATTAACTATATAATCGGATCTTTGTTTTATCCGTGGAATATTCTATTTGCTTTGAACCATTATGTTCCACTATTATAATATTTCGGAATTATTAGCTGTTTTTGGTTGCATTTAGTCTTGCGTGCTCTCTATTCTATTAACATTTATTATGAGAAACACAATATGTTTTCGTATAATGTCTATCACGTCATAATTACATTTGAAACGTGTTTATATAGCTTATTATATCATATGTTATTCATAATTATTATATAATCCATTTGTCATTTAACTATTGTAGAACTTAATATTCATCCAAATCAAATAATTAAATGTTTTATTATCAAGTATCTCACTCGGTGGTTTTAAGATCGTTCAAGATTTTCTTCAGATTGTACAATTTTTTTAAAACATTTATACAAGAGTATACGGTATAATGGATCCTTTACATTCACCGCGCGTCATCTCCTATTCATTTTTACTTTCACAGCGTATACAATATTTTACTAGTTTCACAATCTTCAAGAACTATTTATACAAAAACCAACTTTCCCGAACGCTTCTCTGTTTAGTACCAATTAAAAACTTTCTCTCGTTACGTTCTTATATTTCCTCCATAAGGATTTCAGACGTGCACCTATAAAGATAATTTTCCTGCAAATTTAAAAACTTCAGACACATACATACTTCAAAAAATATTCTCCCGTCTTTATTTTCTGCCATCAAAAAACGCTACTTATAGCGAAATAGTCTTTCCGTGCAAGTATACGAAATTTTTATCGCCTCAGAGAGTATTCCTCTTTCTCTTTCCTTTTATCGCAAGAGAGCACCTACAACAAGATAATTTTTGCAGAGAAATTGAAGAAATTTTAGATATTTCAGAAAATATCGCCACTCTTCTTTGTTAGAAAAACGCTAGCTATGTAGAAATAGTCTCCATTGTACCGTTTACGCTCCTCATCTCGTTTAAAATTACTCGTTTAGTATATTCATCAGACGGTGGTGTTTACTCTTTTTATCGAAGACGCCGATTCGCTAGTTTCCTGTATAGCGAACAGTTTTCGGAACCGCGAAAGAGAGAATATATTTTAGCCGTGTCAGGAGCAACCGTCCAGCTTCGACTGTGGTTGGATATTACCTCACTTTCCGCATTCTCGTAGCATTTCGCCGCATTATGAGTCCGCCTACATGCGTAATGATTGTCTCGCTTGTAAAAATGCTCCCGTAAACGAAAACTTGGAGTCTGCGGTTTATTGGGCAGGTTCGTGACCCGTTCTAGCAAACGCGACTACCGTCAGACCATCCGAATGTCAGGATAGTTCGGAAACTACGGGTCGCAGTTGCGGCAAAAGTATGACGTGATATTTTCGCGATATAACCTGCCACGCGGTTCACAGTACTTTTTATTGGGATACTTTAGCGAATTTCGGACGAAACACGTATCGCGTGAACTCTACTGGTGTACACACGTTTCCTCGTTAGAGACAAGCGTGCACGTCGACATTTGAGTTGTTCGGAAACTATACAGTTTGGTCAACTCCATAAATTGAAACGCGGAAAAAAATGGTAATTACTTAGAGAAAGTTTATTGGTAAAATAAGCGCGTAAAATTGGACTTGTATGTGAAACGTATGATGTGAAAAATACAGCGAATTTTTTTAGAATCATAAACGTAGAACGCTATTTTTTGAAGAACAGCGGCGAGTCGACTTGCGTCACTATGATTCTTAGCCATTTGTGCCGCTGAATTTCGGCAAGAGAAATGATCCGCTCCAGATCTCTGACAGAGGAAATTCTAAGCTGAGAACTTCTCGACGCGCACGCTTCGTGTGTTTCAACATTTTCTGTTTGAATTCACAGTGTTGTACGAGGGTTTACAACGAAGAGATAACGAACACATTATATCAATGGTATATAGCACACCCGTGCTATTAATTTTCAGCGTTTTGGCCATGAATAGACGATTTGCGTGAAAAATAGAGGAGAACAATGTCTTTGTATCTTCTGATGATTAATACGTTGATCTGAATAGGTTTTGAACATTTTTTACTTTCCCGCCCAATGACGGGATCATTTTTGAATCGACAGCTGTAATATGAAAGCTACGAATAACCAAATGTAATATCGTCGAAGTAGTAGTTGGTAATACAATGCTATTCAATGCCGCTGAAATATAAAAATAGAGATATTTTGTAACTTTCGATAGTTTTCATTTCATACAATTTGGTAGCCATTTTCGATGAATGTAGCGTCGTACGATTTCGAAAATATTCATTTCATTTTTGTATTCTTGTGATATTAGATACTATTGTGCTGCACGTCGTAAAACAAACAAGATTACACGCATATTGATTAGCAGAAAAATGTAAAGCATGCTAGCGGAAGTGTAATTACATTAGCAACGTTCTGCACACACATATCAGTAGTATGTTAGGGAATTAATTATCTTTCGTGTTAGCCATTATTACATGTAATCAAGTTGAAATACAACCGCTGATTTAATCGTACTCTTTGTGCTTCTGGTAGGGAATTAATTATGAATATAGTTTTCATCTTCATTCACTCATTCTTCTATAATGAAAACCACATTTCCTTACTTTTCTTTCATATTTCTTTTCTTTATTGTTTAAATTAAATCCTTTCTCGTATATTCCATTGAATTAAACCTTTATTTCTACTCTTATTAGATCTATGGAAAATCGTCAGAAATACCTGTTCCTTAACATAGTAACGTAAGATTCTAAATTAACCTTAAAATGCAAAAAGGGGAAGAAATTTCAAAACTCTTTCAATATACTTGACAAGACAATAATGGTCTTATCCCGTACATAGAATTTTATGCGTGCACTTTTAAAACCACGCGCTCTTTAAAAAAAGCCCCACTCCCCGCGCCCCTCAAAAATCAATTTCTCTAAAGGTTCACGGTAGAATACCTCTCTAAACCGTTCTGAGGTAATGTGCCAGCCCAAGAGTAGCATGGTCGATTCTTTCTCTTGGCTAGGTATAACTGCGAGAGGAAATATCGCGGTTGTTGCGGTAAAACATGTTCTCTTCTGACGTTATCAAAATTCCATCCATCTCCTACTTTTCCATGCAACCGGTTCGCTTCTCTCTTTCCCTCGTTCACCTCCGCTGGAACGGACACAGCGGTAGCTGTGTTCCCACGCGTTTTTCAAGGAAATACGAGCTCAGGATGAGAAACCCTGTGCGCATAATTCGAGAGAAAATCCCGCGAGGCGGAGGGAAGCATTCGTGACTTTCGAACAACGCCAGGTTTTCTTGCCGTCTACGCGCGTTAATTAATCCCCTTTCAATTAGCAGCCACGCCCTTCTTGCTCCGACAAAATCCCGAAGCGCGAAAGCTAATGTCTACAGGGCCACTTACCAATGTGGAAGCCAGTGTGAATTCGAAACGGGATCGTCTTGCACGGGCGACACCGTTTACTTAGTCTCCTCTATGATCGTAATAATCGGGGTTAGGAGATTTGATAGCGTACCTACTGCGACGAGAAGTTTTAGACGGTGTGCTGGTTAAGAGGCTGGGCTAGAGATAGGCCATGTTCTATCGAGACGAGATATCGTGATGTAGGATACGATTAGCAGCAGTTGGTTTTCTTCTTTCTTCGATGTAGGATAATTGCTCGTATTGAGAGTACGATATAAACCTCTTGAATTTAATTGAAATGGAAAAATCGTGGATTTCGTAATTGCAATTTCGAAACCAGGTTTCAGAATACGTATTACTATGCGATTACTATACGATTTCGTCAAAGTATAGTAATAATAATTCATTCTTATATCAAGTACGTTTGTATTTCATTAAAGATATGTTCTTATGTGAGTGTTCGTAATGTAATGCGAAGTGTGACGGTGTATTCGTTAAGAAGTTGCTGGAGATGGAGAACTATGTTCTATTAAGAGTATCGAGACACGATACCATGGTGTAAGATATGATACGATTAGTAGAAGCTGTTTATTTTCTTTCCTCGATGTAGTAGTTATTTGCAGTATTTTATTTTATTACGCTTCCGTGCACAACCTTTTAAAGTTATTTTATAGAAAAGGTAGGTTGGTACATATATGCAAGAGAAAATTCTATTTCCGATGTAGCTTTTTGTTTCCAAGTGTATAAAATAGAATTAGTCTTTACTTGGATACGAATATTTATCTTTATTAACGAGAAACTTTTGACAGACTTTTTTTGAAATATTCAAACGTCGGAATAGAGAATTTCGTTATTCAGCAGTGGTTATTTTGGAAATAAATAAGAATTTTATTACAGTATTATTTGTATAGATTTTTTTTTTAAACAGCGCGAATAATTTTCATTCAAAATATCTACTCGAACAGAAACTTATCGAGGAATATAATTTCCGTAATCTTTTCCATGCATTTTTTTGCCATAGCCTGTTGAAACCTCTGGGTAGTTTAAAGCTTCAAAGGATCTCATTTCTGAAACTCCAATATACCACTATGTATTTACTCCATCATGAGAGATTTGAAATATTTTCGTTTCGCAGAAGATGAAAGAAAGCTTTTCATGATAGATCATGCAGAAGAATAACTATTTTCAATCTGGAATATTTAACCAGCGTCAAGTTAGTAGAAAATATATTTCAGAAAAATCTGATATTTCTGTAATTTAGTTGAAATTTGAAATTCGAAATTTCTCGGTATCCGGACATCTCAAGGGTGTGATCAATTTTACCACAAAATAGATCAATAATGCTGCAACCTTGTAGTAGACAATCCACTTGTCAAGAACGTTGACAATTTCAACGTTAATTGAGAGTTGTCGTCGCCAAGCATATCACGACTGACCTACTGGGATTTCATTTGACGATCATCGAGCATATTGATATTATAGCCCTAATTCGACACCGTTAAAGCGACTTGCTCGCGAGATTAATGCCCACTCAAGAGATTCACGTACTTACACTTACGAAAGATTTGACTAGAAATTCGATACAAGAGTCGATTCTATTACATTCTTCAAATAAATATAGAACCAAAAATATAATGATGCTAGAATCGACAGGTATGAAAATTGTTGTGAGAATCATAAGCAGAACGTTTCAGTTAAATATATTTCAGACTTTTTTTATAATTTCGCAGTTTAATTTCCGAGGATTCAAAATTATAAATATGCAGTACGCTCCGCATTTAACGTCGACTGTACGTTATTGTTTTTCAATACCCTGCTTATACAACAAATTTGTTATCTTATCCCGCTTTATTGTTTTATTCGTATTCTACAAAAATATGCAATTGCATCGGTGTTTTCTGCCAACTTGCAGGAATTATTCAGAATATAGGTTCAGCGTAACTGCTTTAATAACCTAAATTGGTATCATAACTATTTTCAACCCTTGCCAAAAATACTTAAAAATTTCGTTGCTCGTAAGATACGACTGTCGTTTTCGCCACAATGGAGCTCTTGCCATACTAAAGAATTAAATATGTATACATTATACGTGTATTTCTTCACGACGAAGAAAATTTTTTCGGACCTCGTTAGCCTTGCATGTAACGCTATAATTATTGACTAAGTCTGTGCTACAGCAATACTCGTTACTGTTATCGACAGTTGTAAATGTTATATAAATGATTAATCAAGCGCCAAATACGAGGTTGTTTATCATTGCATAAGGATATTCGATTCAAACAAACGTTGCAGTTTGTAGTAGATCAAAGAACCACGTTGACGCGTCTTTAGTATTTCAGAGAGGCAAATTTCTGATGGATAATTTAAGTTGCGTAACGGCAACGTTTAGACAATTATCAAGTCGTTAACAGAGGCAACTCATCGGTGAACGTATTTTCTTTAACCCCAAAGCTCAGTTTATGTTGCTTAACGGGCTATAGTCAATGTTTGCTCTACGAACGTGGAGCGTAGTCTGCTCTTTTATCGCCCGCTTACAAATGGATCCAAACTTGTATAGCCGACGAAGAAGGGGCTGACTGTCGGGAACTAGGGGAGCCGCGAGGGTTCTTATGAGAATTAGTTTGATGAAAGATTTGTATATGCTCAAACAGGGATAGATATAAGATACTTGCAGCGCATCTTTCCGTGCATAATTTTATTTAGACACGTTAAATTAATTTTATATCAATAATGTGTAGAAAATAATGTGCGTTGTAAGACGTTACAAGACACAACAATGGAGATTGGGTCTAATAGGGGATTCGTTATTTTCACGATTTTTCGGGTCTATCTTTGGAAAATTTTGCTCCTCACTTTTTAGGTTTTCCACTTTTATACGTTGAAATTATTTTTGTTCTATTGGCATTTATCAGGTGTGTACGTATGAAACCGGAATTTGCCGGAAACTTCGTTAAAATTTTTTTTATTTAGAAATAATAAATTTGAAAATAGATTTATTTATATATGTAGGGAATATACGAATAATACGACAGATATTAAAAATATTTTAAATTAATCTAATCGTTTGAAAACATATTAATAGGAAGCTTTTTCATATTTAGATAAACTAATATTTAAACTAATAAATAATATTTTCCACGTTCTCAGTTTCACAGTATTAAATAACGTTATGTGCTAAATATACATAAACAGCACGCCATCATTATTCAAATCACGTTGATTTGTTTGTATGAACGAAATAGTTGAAATAATTTAAGTTACTTCACATGGTATTTCTAGTTTGTTACTATCCCGGTCATCGTTTCGATATTCAACGTAATTTGGAATATTTGTGTAGGAGCTTTATCAAAATTAATTTACGTCTCCGCGACTGTATTATTTTCTAATAAAAAATGTGTCAATGAAAACAGAGAACGAAAACGATAAACTTGATGCAATTCTTATTAATTTGGGATCCAGTTTTTCACTCTGAAATGTCGCGAAGTAAATTGTTTTTTAAAGATTCTAAATGAAGATTAAACTTCTGTATTTATATACTGACATATAAGTACGCGTCTGAAAAGAATATCTAATAGCAATTACGCAAGCGTTACTGCTAACGTAGCGTACACCTCTTTTAGATATCGAAGTATTTTATGGATGAGATGCAGCAGATGCTGTTCACAGAGATCAAAGCTCGTGCTTTGATTCAATTTACCTCTAAAATAAAACACCTATAAATATGGTTAAAATTATCCGAATTAATTCATATCGCGAAACCTTAATACTGTTAGAAAACGTAATTAAAATACAGTATTCGAAGACAAGTCTGAGATACAAATAAGATGTTCATAACAGGAAAAAATTGTTTAGCATAATACCATAAGAATTTTAGTTTGTTCAAAATGTACGAAGTTAGGTAGAGGAAGAAATTACGAGGAGAAAAACATGAAGTAAATTCTTAGAACTCTCTTGCATAATTATAAAGTTAAATAATACAATTGAATAATGTAAATTGACGGAAAAAGAAGAAAGTTGGAAACGAAACGTTACATTAATCCAATATACAGGTCTTTCAGAAGTTAGGGGAATTAATTTGAATTAGTATGGATAAAGAGAAACTTAGATTTTTCTTTACGAGAGGAAATAATTCAATATGTGTACGTTTGTCATTTTATTAAATAATCGTAGATCGCCACAGATCGTCAGATAAATGTGGTTAATATCTAGTGAAATTAATCAAATAATAATAACTCGATAGTCTCTGTACATTCTTATAATGTTTACTAATACGTCAATTTGACATTTTCGCGTATATATGTGAGTAATATTCTACCTCAAACAGTTCTATCTCAGTTATTCGCTATCGTGTGTTTGAGGAGAAAGTAACCGATAAGACTTGTGCGGTAGATCTAACTGCCTGGCCATTTTCTGCCATGAGACATCATCATAGTCGATGTCTATAAACACGAGCTGAGACAAAGAAAAGCTGGTAATAAAAAACACGACAATCAAATCGTATTCGATCGTTTGCAAAATTTTATTAATCTTCAAAGTCGATTTCTGTGAAAACGAAAGCTCCGATGAAAAATTCTATAGCAACTTTCTTATTTTTCTACGAAGAATCATCTCCTTACGCTACGACTACCGCCCCATCCTATACGTTAAACCGTCGATCATTTATGAGCATAGCTATATACATTCGAGACTTTTGGGAAAGAAAAGTCGAGAGAATTTCAACTGGAAGACCTTTGTTTTCGCGCAATTTACGTTGAATAGAAGGCAGGTAAGCCATTTGAAGTGGCGGAACAGAAAAGCACGCGGTGCTCGGCCAGGCTTCATTTTCAGACCTATGTTTATCCTGAACTTTAAAACACTCTTCCTAACTGCCTGCATGTTCCGGTCAAAACAGAAAACCACCGCGAGATTAAACCTTCCTCCTTTCCTTATTTCTTCTCTTTTCCTTTACTTCAATCGAATAAACTGCGTTTCGTCGAGCCAGTGTCGAACGCGGAGGCCGGACGATCTCACCAAAATTGCTAATCGAGCGAAACGTGTTTATACCTTTATACGAATCGATCCGAGTGATTGGAGTATTTAATCTGGGCCAGCAACACCTTTCGACCGTGCGGGTAATTGATTTTCCTTGCTGCCTCAACATCCACGATCCATCGAACTTTTTACACTCACGGCCATGTATGCGTCGATCAAGCAACGTTTCGCGAGCAGAAGAACTTCTTACCTTAAGTGGTAGCGATTTTCCTCGTGCCTGTTTCCTTCCGAAGCAAACCGGAAGCGTAGCGAGTAATGGAGCGATGAAGGGTAAGAGAGCAGAGAAAAGGTCAGAGTAACGGGGTTGAAGGGAATAATTAAAAAAAAGAAGGGGCGAAGAAGAGGCGAAAAAAAAAGAACGAAAGAGTCGACCTCGTTTGCCCGTAAATCGTAGCACTCTTCGAGATAAGTTTCCTCCACGTGGTGGAATTCGCAGAATTCGCCCCCGTGAGCTATGGTACCGTAGATTATAAAGTATGCAAATATGCAAGGGATGGGACGGATGGTGGGGAAAAAGCCGGGGTGAACAGAAATAGAGGAGGATGGAGAGATTACAAGTATGACAAGGGGTGGGCTGAACCCTGCAGAGGTGAAAGTGGAGGAATAGCAAGTGGTGTAAATCCAATTTGCGCAACATCGGGGGTTACAGCATTTCATTCATTAGCCCTTATTAGGCTGCATTATGCAAAAATGAGTCAACCTGTGCAGCGAACCGGAAATTAGGCGCGCACCACCACCCACTCCGCTGTTCCTCAGCTCATAGTCTCTCATCTTGTCGCGTTAGCTTTCGTAGGTGGATCAACGATAGCGTTATCGTTCCACGAACTACTCCGCTAAGATTACAGGAAACTTCTTTGTGTCTATTATTAATTCGTTGCCATATGTTTACCCGTGTTATTGCTCTTCAGCCTCTTGCTGCTCAGTGCTACAGGAAAGTACATGGAAAGCGAAACGGGCGATAACGAGCGAATCTTCTACGCAGAAATAAATCAAAAAGTTTTCTACACGTTGCCGTGTTCCAACATTGCATTTCGGATGTATAGAAGCGTTTAAAGTGTTTCTTTTTAAATTTTTTTTTTAAATGTACATTAATCTAAATCTGAAAGAACGCGCAAGTATTTGTTTGTAGAGAGTATTATTATTTTGATGTAATTGTTTGTGGAATTTAATGGGTATATGTTGTTGCTGATTAAGCGTAGCTGTATCGAGAAGATTTTAACACGCTTAGTTTGAGAATAGAGACGTTTTATTCGTAATTTCTTCCTTGGCAATTTACGTTGTTAAGTTCTGTTTTTTAAACAGAGATCCCAAACACTTGCTGAATATTCTATTTATCGTCCTTTTTTTCCCATCTGGATATACAGTTTTATGTAGTTTATAGGAATTGACATACATTCTATAATATGATATGTCTTTTGCAATTTGTAAAGTATTTTTATTTCAGTCTATTTTTCGCAATTTCGTGAAACAATAATTTTATGTTTTACACGAGTTTTACACGCTATTTCACTACTTGATCCTCAATGAATTAAGGTAAAGACACGTCAAAGAAAATGTGGGAATTTTATAATTTTTAGATGCGCATGAAATCTTACTTTAAAAATTAAAATCAATATGTTACTATCGTTACGTGTAATAAAAGCCTGATGATATTAAGAAAGGGCATTACTGAAAGACAGGAAAGTGGGTAATGCATCAAAAATAAAATTAAATTAGTCTGAGAGGCGAAAATCGACTTCGATGACAGAAGTAAATTAATTCATTTTATATAATGGAATACCTGACTTATAAAAGCTTTATTTTCATTAACATATAACAACGGTAATTCTCTTTATGGATGAAATATATAAATATGCTGATCGAATATTGAATAAATGCAGGATTCTATTCACATATTCCTGTACTGAATTCCTGTTATCTATGTACTGAAACGCATATTGACAGAAGTTATATTTTGTTATAATGATAATTATATGCGATGTATGTAATTCGAATAATAACGTTTTAATATCATATATAATTTCGTCGTATCAATTCTGTATTAATAACTAATAATATCTAAAAAGTGTATAAAATCTAATTTGCATATTTTTTAACCTGTAACAAGGTAGGAAGCATGTTGACAGGAAAAATAATTATCGTTGCAGAAATGACAGTTTCATATACTTTGGATTATGTTTGAACCTATTACTGTCTTTTTTTCTTTATAATAAAGCAGAAAGTGAAAGTAATTTCGAAATACAGTAGCTTGAAAATAGGAACGAGTAAACTCATAACTGAGAATAATTTGGATACTTTTATAAAATGCTAAGGAGATTAAGGGACTTGTACCGTAATGTAGAAATTCTGTTCTGTAGAAATTTTACAGAATTTTACATTCCTAGGGGCCGAGAAAGAAGCTAATTAAATACTACAATTAATATTTAACGCTGTGAAAAGGATGCTTTAATAAAAGTAGTTCAGTTTGAATAAGTCACTGAACGATCAGCTCTTTGTGCATTTTTATATAGAAATTTATGATCTCCCTTTCGAACAAAAAGGGACTCTGTTATTTGAATCTGTCTTTCTCAAGGAGGGCACAGTCACCTACTTCGCTCTGTTACACTCTCTTATTTTGCATTACCAACAATTACAATCTCATAGTATCTCGTAAAGCATTTGGTTTGCTAAAGAATTTATGGCTTACCATTGGGACGTTTTACAGCTGCAGCACAAACGGAATTTATAAATGGTTGAGTCTGTTCGTACGACCGCGTGGACCGTGTTCTATTTTATATTTCCACCGAATACGTTTTCCCTGTGTATTGTGAAAAAGTGGATTTATTCTTAACGGATGTGTTGATTTTAGGAAACATAGTCTTTTACCTATTTCCTTGGTCTCATTTTCTATGTATCTATTTTCTTTATACATTAATTACTAATGTTATATATTTATCAACCGAAGAGTTTCTACGTTTTAATATCATAAATCAACGTGAAACGTGTACAGCGTAGCATTCGTAAAAAAATTTACTTAAAAATCTGCTTTGAGGAACGTGTGCGTTTTACTTCATGAATTTTAATGCCATTTTCAAAGTAAAACACATGGAAGCATTATTTTTTATTATATCCCGTGCAAACATTTAAGGAAATAAAAGGAAAGTTTTGTCATGCTTTGCAATAAACGTGCAGATTAAACTTTTCGAGTATTATATCGTCGAATGTTACACTTTCGTTTAACGTGAAATAGTATGGCTATTGTTAATAAACGTAGAAGGCTCCGGCAGTTGTACGTAACTTTGTAACGTGTCTCTTGAATTTCAGGATTTTTTCTACAGGAAAGCGTAAACTATACGTAAAAAATTAGCACAGCTTTTGAAGCTTGAAAAGTTGGCTGCGAGTAGGTCATGAAAAGTGTTTAAGTTTAATTCACAAGAAGTGTGTAGTGTTATACCATACGTTGTAATTTATTGGAGTACGTATTTTGCTGGAAACTTTGGGATAGAGTTAAATCTAATAACGTCCTACCTGTAGTGCCGTATTTATCAACATTTTAATCCTGAGAATACTATATTACCTCTCATAACAGAACGAATTTAGCATGAATATACTAAGGTAGAAGGCATTTTTCGCGCGGAATATAGATAGGAGCTGTTTAAATAGAACCGTGGCTCCTTTCATATGCCATTTTGCTTATTAACAACGAATTATTCGCGTTAAATCCTATTTAAATGATGTTCGCATTTAAAATATCTACCGGCTATTTCTACGTGTTTTTAGGGCAAAGTGCCGTCATTTTTTTTAATTACTGGTTTTGTATTTTTATTCTGTCTGATTCGTCTTGATTAAGAGCCTTTATCGTCCCTTTTCTTATTTTCGATAAGCAAAATACGCAGAATCATGGAGGCTATAAAAAGATAACCTTTGAAAATTTTGATTATTTAAATACTTTGAAAAAAATCTATATTTCTAGCTAAATCATGCAAGCCATAAAAAGACTACTTATCTTTAATTTTGATTACATTACCTTCAAGCAATCTTACTAAAACACGAATAGATATATATATACGATATGTTGGCAGAAATATCTCTATAATAAATATAATGTTTTCCTAGAAAGATTATAAATGAGTGATTTTTGTACTAAGATATTGCATTAAATCTGCTGACAACTACTGATATTCTTATACTGGACGTTTGCTTTCCTAGGGACTGCTGTTTTCGTATTCTGATATATTTCAAACGATATGAGATGTTTTACAGAGATAAAGGTATAGAAGCGATTCCGGAGCGACGACGCGGGGCACGTAGGAAAATCCTATGCAATCGGTGGACCGATCGTATTCCAAGAGGGTAAGAGGACAACGGCGTTGACCTCATTCCACACGTACCGCAAATCGTACTTTGTCCTCGGGGTAGTCGATTTCCGTCACTACAAATTGACCAATTCGAAAAAAAGCTGCCAGTGTTCATAACCACATTTTTAAATCCCGTATGTTTCGAGCATGTCACGTTCAGGATTTGCAATAACTGCACGGTCCGTGTCACATTGCATGAAACTTTTATACCTTATTGATTTTATTACATTGGATTACGTCGTATGGAATTGTGTGTTGTTTTATTTTATACAACGGACAAAGTAATATTTCTATACTTGCAGGGATGTGCCATATCTTCAGCGATAAATGTTAATGGATCAGAAATATCACAAAGTGTTATTCTTCTCTCTAAGATAATCCAAATTGTTATTCTGCCGCACTTCTGCTGATTAGTCAATAACGATAGATTCCAACAACCTCGCACATTTCTGTATATCCTGTTACTTCGTTTATATAAAAAAACATAAGCCTCTCTTCGTACTTCGTTTAACAGTACAGCATTGTAAATCTGAGCGTAGTGCAAGTGGTCAGTAAGAGCTTAAAGCTCGGCCTCATTCAACCGAGAACGTTTCGTGGTTCAACATCAAGATTACCACGCTATTACCAGTTACTACTTCAAACTAGCAACGAGCATCGTCATCGACGTTAGCGTTGGTTCTATCCCTCGTTTCCACCGAACCTAATTAACAGCTTTTTTCGCGTTTTCTCCCTCGTTCTACGAGGCTTGCTTTTAAATGCATGCTTTTTGCCGCGAGCTCGTTACCTCACGGTCAATGAAGCGTAAGAAGTAATTAACGTAAACGTTCCGATGGAGTGTGATCAGCAAACGTAGCCGAAACGAGATCGATCCTTTCCATTCCGGAGGATAGATCCAACATCTCGTTGGGATTCTAAGTTGTTATTTTCGCGAGAAAGTATTCGAAAGAGCAAGGTAACATTGGTAGAACAGGAGTTTCGTGATCTTAAAGCGAGGAGCAAGCCGGCATCCAATAAGATGGGAAATCGTGTTCTTCTGTATAAGCGAATTCGGTATTTTCTTGAATTCCCTCCGCTTTCGCGTGTTTCCCAGCTTTTTGTTCCTCCTGAAATAGCTCTACTGCAACACGGATTTCGTTTAATAGTTAGATATTGCCAAGCACAGATTTTATTTACGAAAAAGGGATAGACGTTCGTGTATTTATATATATACTAATGAAATGAATGTTGTATGCAATGTAAGTAGGTACGTGTTTATTGAAATGAAATGTTCCTTCTTCGTATTTCATGCGTAATAAGATTTATAAGGAATGTATACACATAGGAAATACGAACGAGGCAAGGCAGTTTGTAGAAGACATCTGTAGATAGAACGGAATCAGCTAAAGATTAAACACAGCAGCTGAAGATTGTGTATTTAGTTAATTTTTGGTGCGAAATTAGAAATGAAACGTATGGAATACAGGGCGACTGAATTATGCGAATTTGTAAATTATTAACAATTATTAAAATAATTAGCAAAAATTAGTAACAATATATTTGAAACGTTACGTATATTAATTAAAATTGAGTTTACGCGTGCTTTTAGAGTCAATTTATTTAACGCAAATATTGTCCTTCGAATCACATCGAACAAACATTTAACGAAGCGGATAAATCGTTGAAATGACAAATTTTGCTGATGTATAAAATATATATTTGGCTTAAAAGCATCCTACTGTACGGAGAAATAATTTTATTGCGCGAAACAGTCGGCACTTCTATTTATAAGAAAAAGACGACGCTTGTACTCGCTATAAATAAAGTTCCTGACTCGTTAGACGATGCAAGGGAATTTCGTACGACGAGAAAGTACGAGACGATTTTTAACTTTTCCAGATGTGCTAGCACTCTTCTCCGACACGCCCTGGCTGCTTATGCTCTTCCGGGCAAACGGCGAAGCGGCAAGTCCAATTGGGAATGATTTAACGCCGAGCGTATAAAAACGGGATGGTTTACATAAGTACATCGTTGTCATTCGCGGTGGAGTAGAGGAATCTTTTCAGATCCCATCGTGCGGCCTCAGATACCAGTGGTGTCTCGTTAAGATTTTTTGTCAACGCTAAATGAAGTAGTAGTCAAACTCACAGACTGATTTCCTTTGTGATACATGAAAAAAACCGGTCTGTGCATGAACGATGATATAAATAAATTTTTGTTTCGTCAGTTAGTGCTTCTCCGAGATCTTGTTAAAAATCATCTTTTGTTATTTTTAGTTTGACGAAACGCGATTTAAGATGTTGAAGTTATTAAATACTGGGAAACGTATTATTATTAGGAGGAAATACAAAAAGTAAAATTACACGTTCACGTGACGAAAAAATTTCGCGTTATAGAAAGTTGACGATAAATGTTCGCGGCTTGATTACGGAGATACGACAACTGATAAAATAATTCAGGTTTCTTTCAGAACTTAAAGCGGAACTTTGGAAAAAGAATTGGAAAGAAGCTAATTGAAAATAAATTGGAAAGTAATACCGGTTTCTTTTCATGCTTTTTTCCCTGCCTTCTTTCCCTTGCAGTTGCAAACTTTTACTTTGAAAACATTTCCGAATAAAGCTCTTATTCTAGATCGGAACGTAGATAAATTGCTCGATCGGTTATCAAACGGCTCATCGTAACTGCAAGCTATAAATATTTTATGTTACCCACCATAATCAGTGATCACGATCAATAACAATTTTGTACGTCTACGACCTATGAAAGCCTGGTTTAATCCTCAGTTAATATCGTTGCAGTTTAAGCTGGTTACTTAATACCGAGATATTTAATTTTAAATTCCAGTATCGTATCTTGTGTTGTATTTAATATCTTAAGTTAGGTTACTAACACTCGATCATTCAAAATTCTTCTATAGGAATTACTTTAATATAGTTTATTCGTCTAAAGAATTCTTAGTGTATACTGTATTTCATTATAAAAAATAATATTAATAAATAATATTATTTCCTTCTATTTCCACGTTGTTGCTCCAAAAGATCATCAGAAAATCACTTTGAAACTACTTCCAACTCTTATATCAACACCCATAAACTACATCCAGAAACTCGCCACGAAATTCGACAAATTATAGTGGGATAAGTGTCGAAAACATCTGTGTAATTCGCTTGAAAGTGGATGTCGGACGATCGCCCTCTGCGTGCACGCGGCTGTATTTAAAGAATAATGAAGTTTGTCCAGAAAACAAAAAAATACTTGATGTGAAGAACGATCGTTGAGCCGGTAAAAGACGGGAAGAACGCGCTGGAAACGCTTTTCCACGTGCACCAGCCCCCTTTGTTCTCGAGCCCCGTGACATATGTTTCGAACCCTTGAGGCCCTTTCTGTATCACGGCTGTAGTGCTAACGGTAGTTGAAGTAAAAGGCTCAAGGCACTAGGTCACAGTCGACGTGGCATTCAAATGCTGAATCTCCAGTCGAGTTTGCTTTATTGTTAGCCGAGCTGAATATTTTATCGGTTTTTCGAGCGACAGGAAAGTTTTGCGGTAACATTGGTTATACAAACACCTCGAGCTACTTGTTTCACCTCGGCTTACGGATCTTACCGACTATGTTTAACAAGGCAAACGAACTGTTTCATATCCTGTGCCACTAGTTTCAATTGTTTATCTGTCTGTTTGCTCTGGACAATCGTTCGTTAAGATCTTTGCGAAATCATTATTGGAGTAGTCGATCGGTGTTCTTTGTCTAAACGCACGAATAAATCTATCGAAGATATGCACACGCGCAATAAGCAATTACATAGATACATGCTAACGAAGAAATTAGAAAGATTACGGGTAGCAAGTCAGAGTGCTTTGGTTACGTCGACCGTGTGTAGGAAAATATCTTTAAACGAGCGTAACATTTTTAATTTGGGCAATTACAGTTATCATCTCTCAGCATAAGTAAAGTTACACCGCGCTACCACAAATCTAGTCGAATCTTTGGAACACGAGGATTGTCCTCTACTCTAGAGATTATACGTTATAAATCAATTGCCGATCTCGTCAATGGTTTCTAAAAATATCGCATACACCTAAAAAAACATGGGTCCGAAGTGTGTCGAGTCTGAAGTGGCGAGTACACTCGACGAAGCAACGATCTTAACGCGTCGCCATAAATACGTCGTGACGATTTGTGAAAGCAAAGCTGCTTTTAGAAAAATTGAGCTTGTCAGCTCTGTAAAATTTTTCTGGCACCGAAGGCGCGGGTAATTGCTCCGAAGCGCATTTTCGCTCGCGCGTTTCGTTTGTGCATCAATTCTCGTGCTCGGCTGCGCGATTGATACGAGAGCAGGTGCGCTTATGGCCGTCATAAATTTTTTAGATTACACAGCGGATAAAATTCAGGAACGAATGGAGAAATCGCCTCCGCTTGTTGAGTCGAAGTAATATCGAAAATAGGATTATTCTCGTCGATATTAACATGTATTACATCGTGCACGTTGGAAATTTCAATTTTTAATCGATTCGTTTTACATTGTAGAAACCTACATATAATATTCCCGTGTGCGAATGAAACCTTCGCGAGAGCTCGTTATGCGTTTTAAAAAACTCGCCATACCGGCGGATTTTCCATTAAAGTATAATTTTCAATGCGCATTTCGTCGCACGATTAATTCAACTGCGAGGAAAATGGATTAATACCTTTGGAGGATATAGAAATTTCGACTAGAAAAATTTTTAACTCGCGTTCAACGTTTTAATAGAATCTGCTTTGACAAACATTTACGGTCAAACGAAACGAAATTCGTCCCGAGCGGCATATGTTCCCGATACATGTTACCCTGGGTAAAGCATGAAATCGGTGTATTATATTTGAACGAGTAGGAAATATAAACACACAGTGGTGCGGGCGAAAATGGAATTTCAGAAATCAGTGTTTGAAACGTTAGAATGCATATTTTGTTCATCTTCAATTTCCCGACCGTTTAATTGGAACTCGCTTTTGACCGAACTCGTGCTAGCATCTGTCAGGAGAGCGCTGCAATTAATTCGCCTCATCACTATTTCATTCGCGCTTTTTCTCTATGTCCCTTTCCTACCTTCCGAAATGCCTAATATAATTGCATAGCTACATTTAAATTCCCTGGCAATGTTTTACGTAAAATTCACATGCCCCGGTTGAATTGCATAACCAGCAAGCGAATATCGCAATACGGGTTGCTTTTCATCTTTTTCCCCATTTCAACCGTTACTTTTGTTCATGCTTCTTGGGTGGGAGATTTATATAACATTGCAATTACTTTTATCTTCCGCCTGCCGATGAACTATTTTCGTTTAAAGCGTATGCGACGATCTCTATCGCCGGATAAATAAACTCGTCCTGGCTCTTCGTTATTCGATTATGAAGATTGATTAACGAGTAAGCAAGTAACGAAGAAGGTACTGCTCCTTTTATTTAGAAAGAATCAATTGTTCAGTAGTTGACGATTAAATATAACAAAGATTCAACGACATTCCTGTGAAGTTTTTTTTTAAGCAAGAGGTGGACATACCAGGATTAAGAATATAATATTTATTCGTTAATAAATAGGAATGGAAATTTCAATTCAATTAGTTTAATTTTTACTGTTGCCAGGATTGTTCAACTGGCAATTGGAAAAGAGCAATATACGTTGAACTAATTCGTAGTAAATTGATATAAACATTTACAGCTTATTACATTTGTTACGCTTTAACTAAAGGTAATGAGTACGTGACCGACTCCTTTGATAGATTAGGTAGTATATTTCACAGTAGCTGCCTTTGGATTAAAAGGTCTGTGTTAACGCTTTTAGCATTTTTAAATAGAATTTACCACATACTTTTATCGCTTTTTATAGTAAAACTTTTTTTACTTATAATCGTAAAATTATACAAAGTAGCGTGATACATCTAAAAAGTATGATTTGATATATTCGATCGACAAACAATATCTTGGTAATTAAACAACTTTCTTGAAAATTCTCTTACGCCCGATCTGCAATTCTTTTGAAATAGACAAAAACCAGGTAACCTTGTGAATATAAAACGGTATAAAATGGCATAAAATTTTATTCTTAACAATGTTACGAAAAGTTACAGTCGACTCGTCGGAAATTCACTATCGAAAATTCCAGGAATTCGAGACTCGTCGTATTAAAGGGCGATATTTCCTTCTGTCATTGTGGTTTAGGAACAAAACCATAAGAGTTATATTTTATCAAGAAGAAAAGACTATTAAACGCCATACGGTATTTTAATTTGCTTAATATTCTTTATTAAATGGATTTTTAATACCCTTTGTCACAGAAATTTAAAAGTGAAAATTAAATTAAGTTTAATTTAGCCAGTTAGCTGTTGCGACCTCCTTGGAAAGTGTGTACCTAAAATGTGTCGCAAAAGTAAGCGATGACGTGTAGACTCGTCAAACACAGAGTATGCGCGGCTGTTATAACATAAAATTAAATTGTAATGAAATGACTGTTTTACTTTTTAATTTTATTACTGACAGGGCTCGTCGTAGCACAAAATATTGCCATTCCTTCACGACCAGTAGAAAACGGCTATTCAGTTTCAAATTCAATTCGAAAACAGATATTCTTCTCTTAAAAACGAGCATAGCCCTAGTTGCATTTTTACTGTAGCATTGATTCTTCATTTTGCCGTAATGCTTACAATAATTATTTTCCAATAGCAGTCGCAGTTCATACTTGATCACGTTCACTCAATTTTTCGTTTAATAAATCGTACACACTGAAATTCCATTTTTTCCGCGACTGTGTAACTAGTTGCTTGAACATGAATCTATCATATTAATACGCGATAGAAGTAGCTTAGTTTTGACATATCACGCTACACTATGTCCATGGAAGCAGCTGCTTCGTCATCGTACGTCACAAACAGATCAATAACAAATGGTGTCGAAATGACGTTGCTAACGATAGAAACTCGCGGAAAATCGAAAAGAACGATATCGAACAACGAAGTAGTTATTATTTCTAGAATTTTCTTCTTTTCCGAGTGTTATCTTCCAAATATATTCAAGCATCGTACGATCTTCGTTAGCTTGTCCCATTTATACGTTCGAACCTTTCCTCGTAATATTTCACTCCAAGATATTTACTCAGTTCGTCAGCTCTGTCTTACGAACTTTATTTTTTCAGAAAACTCGCCCTGTTAAACCTTATTACTTTTACTTTACTTTATCCCTTTTTCCTTCGTCTGACCTCTTCCGTCTTGTTCCCCTGAAAATTCGTAATCTCACGTCCCACGCAACTCTTTCAAATGCTCTACCAAATTTCCCCCGTACAAACGTCGTTACATGGCACGTCACAACACTTTGGTTCGCGTGACAACAATCGAAACTAACTTCACCGCAATGAAATGTCGTAATTTACTGTATTGTCATTGGAAACGTAGTCTTTGGTGTCACGCTCCTCGATTCTGTGCAAGACCTCGGCGTAATACGATTTGAGGTTACAGAGGTTAGAATGTTCGTTGCCGTTTAAGGTCTCTAAAGACCACGAGTAACGGTGTTTGCTGTGAAAGAAGCGAACGCAAACGTGACACGTACCTGCGCCAGTCTCATTAAACAGAATTTTGGATACGGTAAACCGGCAGCTGGAAAATGCCATAGGAAAGATAAAGATAGAGAAGCCCAAAGTTGGATGGAAGGGCGACAAATCAAGCGCTAATTGCATCTGCATTATACTGCATCCGGCGCACAGTTCGAGCAAGTACAACAATTACGGACTTATCGTCCTGCAGCATGGCGACTCCGTGCAAGATCGATCAGTGAAAATACCAAGGCGAGCCGGATAGAGAGAATTCTCGATGGATTAGCTCGGTGCCTCGCCTCTTGCAAGGCGTTAGTATGCCTCCAGGCGCAGACAAGGCGCGTTCGAAATTTCGATCGTTCATTAACGAGCCTTTTGCGCCCGTTACGGCCTGTCTGCTGCTACTAATTACTCTTTCATATTCTGGCAGATACGTTGTGGCGCCTACTGACGCTAGCGCTCTAAGTACTGGCTGTCTCACAGCCGAGTATTAATCTGTAAGGGGATATGACACATTTATGCAGCGGTTCTCAATTTGGAGAACGCTAACTTGCTTGATCCTCGGGATAGTCGGAAATACCAGTATCGTAATGATTTATTATTCCGATCCTACGAATGTCTTAATATATATGTACGAAGCAGACTGCATTCTCTTGATCTGTAAATACGCACTACAAAAGATGTTCGCACGCCATTCTATTTATTACAGCATTTACATCTTATAATTAAATAGGTTCAAATATATTTCTTTTCGTAGCATGTAATTTCGTACCTACATACTTTCGTCTGGCTACAAAGATTTGATATTACGAAAGTGGAATGTAGAACCCGATAAAAAATGACTGCATGGGGAAAATAAGATTATGAGCAAACACTTTTTGCGGTGCAGTATATGGTGACGTATATGAAATTAGAAAAAAGAAGTCTATTGTTGTAACTTACGAACATTGTCGTAGCTTAGGTGCGTTTAACACGGCTTGCGATTATCTTCATCGAGCGAAGCTGTTTCTCGCGGTCGAGTCTTCTTTGCAATTGGAACGTTGCTTTTTAATTCAGCTGACTTACGTCGTAATTAATGTACGATATATGTCGTTGAGCTTGCAGGACTAAAAGGATGCTTTCAACGATATTTGTCTCTTTCACCTAATTTATTCCGTAGATTGAACTCACCTACTTGAAACTTCTTACACCACACTTTCATATTATGCGTTCTCGAACGGCATCGTATTTGAAATCCTCGCATAAATCCTCAGTCGTGATAGTTTTATTGTCAGCTTTCTAACAATAAGCTTAGCTTTCAAATCATAAAAGATACAGTGACGTAAGTGCACTTTGTATGCTGACATCTTCGCTTGTGAATGATAAAGAATGGAAATACCTTTGTATACTTCTAGTCCATTTAAAGGTCTTCCAAGATAGCGTAATAAAAATTTACTTTGCAAGAAAATATGCAGAAAAATCAGCTAAATCGGAATAGAAAAATTCGATAGCTTCTTTCGATCAACTTATCGAAAATCAGAGAATCTCAAATTATACTTTGAATTTTACGTTTGTCGCTCTCGTTATTCGTCGTCATTACCAGATTTCAGTGTTAATTGTCAACACGTCAATTTATATTAAACACAGACAAAAGTGCAAAATGTTAGAAAATAAAATCTTTTTACATCGCTTGAAGCTTCATATATCGTTTCATATTCTCATATTCTCTGACAATTTCGATTTACAATAACTGCGTATGAAGTTATTTACCACTAACTATATAATCGTTGAATAATAACACATTATATCAATAATATACTTAATAATATTATATAATTTATAATATTAATAATATATATATATATATTTGATTGTGATTTAATATCACGTTAACTACATGAATATTAGCAACGAATATTAGCAAATTGAAACAAAACACGGGAAAGCATTTCTTCCCATAAAAGCTAACCCCACTGGTTAATAATTCCATTCGTTAGTTAAAACATCAATTGTGACCAATCCCGTTAACGACCCAAAGTCATCCCCTTATGCTTTCAATCTTAATTATCTCTGCAAAAGTATAGTGTCATTCGCTGACAATTTACTCAGCTTATAGCAATTTCGCTACACACCCCATTACCAGCGCCTACGTGGAACAGTCTAACAGTTTAATAATTGATATACGTTTCGAAAGCAGCCATAGTAGCAGAAGCATATGAGATTCTATTCTAACAAGGGGTTGACCGGCTAGTTCGGTTCATTAATTATTCCTTTGCCTCTTTATTGCTCGGGTAAGCTATCTTTCGGAGTAAGTTAGCTTTGGCCAATATACGCGGATACATTTCGCCTATGAATGTAGATGACTCGGTTGGCGGGCCACATACGAGGACCTGGCTGAGTAATGCGAGATGGAGTGTAAAAGAGCGTGCGTACATATGTAACGGACACAAGGGACCTGGTTACAGAATAGCCACGTGACGGCAATCAAATGGCTAACATTCCCGCTCGCACGTTCGCCTGTTTGGCCGAGTGCCTTTACAATGGATAAACGGATATCCTTGCGCCGCGTACATACTTGTATCTCCCTTGTATTGACGTTGCAGCCCCTTTTCATCGGGATGAATTTGTTCTCAGAGGGGCTTTTACGGTCAGCCACTTGACGAGGCGGTTTACGCACGCTTCTAATTAAATATTTCGCCACTGTCTGGCAACCCTGGGCTTCCCGTTCACCGCGGTTCGCCATGAAATTTTTATCGTCGCTCTAACGCTGCAGAAACGCTGCTTTTCGCGGATAAGAATCGTCATTCCCTGAAATCCCTGTTTGAGCTTTCAGCTGAAATCTCATGCACTGTTATATCGAATTACGAGTCGCTTCATCGGATATTGATTGCTTGAAAATTTCATCGAGTAATCGATGTTTCAACGTTGTTTGTCACGCTACGCTAATTAGTTTAAAAGGATTTCGACCAAGCGCTATGTAGCTAATGCGTGTTCGTCCTGAAAATGTGATCTCGCAAACTCCAGTAGGGGAAAAATAGCGGCAGAATAGTAGGCTGGTCACGTGAAACGCAGAGCGAATTTCCTTCGCTGCAACATCAGCTTTCGCGTTTTTTCGAAAGTTAATTTTTTATCTCGGTCTTTCGCTAACGTAGTTCGAGGACACGTTGTTTTAATGTTATTTTATACCGTTCGAAAGGTGTCGTGTTAAAAATTGTCTAAAGTAGCTACACGCGTATATCTAATAATTTTCAAGATAACGCGAAGAGAATAAAGTTTGGAACAATCATTTCGCTGTTTTAATTCGAATCGTCGTAGATACCTGCACGAAAAAGTCCATTAATTTTACACGTTTTAAAATCCTTCGAACTTTCATGAAAATCTAGGTCAAATGCGTTCCTTACCAAGTGAAAGAAAGAATAAAATCTATTATCTAATACGAATTAATGATCTAAATAAATAATCTAAGAATAATATCTAATTTTTCATTACGAAAAGTAGCTTTCTACGAAATTTTTACACCGGTATACTAACGGTATATGTAAAATGCAAAATGCGTAGTAGAAAAACACGAAAATCATTGCAATTTAATTGCACAGTAAGAAGTTATCTATTCATTCGCTTATTTTTTTGTTTTAAAGATTTTTATGAAAACGCTCTCCGAAAAACGTTGAAAGATACGCATGACATTCCGCTTCACAAAGAGACATCGATAATTGCGTTAAACGCCAACAATATTTCTTTGAACAGGCGAATAAAAGTGTATGGCGACAGCGAGAACATGTCACAGAAGCTGCGTTCCATTTCATAGAAACAGTGGCGTTTTTCCAACGCTCATTAGCGTGACTAGTTCGTTCACACGATTTTGATGTGTTCGATTTTCATTTCACGGCAGTTAACAATGCATTTATGTCCAGTCATGATGTCCGAAATATTGCCATTGCAGACACGGTATTTACGTTGCTACCATGTTAACCGTAGAATGCGAATTGCCTGTTAGTATTCATGTAGATGGCCGGAATGGCTTACGTTATTGACCAATGGCCATTAATAAAAGCGCATTGTTAATGGTAACATGCGAAATTGTTTTCATATGGATAACTGTATTATTGGGGCAAATAAGATGGTATGATAGCAATTATGCTATTCGGGTTACGATAAACACACGTAGAGAAATACGGACAGAAGAAAGTTTGCAAATGATAATTACATTAGAAAACTACGAATTTCAGTAACATTTGTAATTTACCATGTTGGTAAGAATCATCTATTCTGCGGTATATATTATATCTGCTCATTGTTCTTATTAAATATAAATCCATTTTGTGGAATTACGTTGTCTGTACATTCAACGTTTTACTATAGAAAACTTTTCTGTGTACATCGTACGTGGTTCCATGAAACATCTTGCCTTAACACCATCACCAGTAACGAGACACATCTGCCATGATTATTATATTGATCAAGTTTGGAATCAATTTGTAGATGTATATAGTAGTTACGAGATGTTTAAATCTATAGTCATGGAATTAAAGGTTGACGAATACAAATCAATTTCAGCTCTTTACGATAATTAAATCTGATATAATTGATTTTTCACAGAAACGAAACGACAGATAAAAAGGACATGTTCGTTGGAGTTTGAGATTGTTTATACCATTCCCTTGTGATAAATAAATTAATGGAGATAAGTTGCTTGTTTTTAGAGATGTGGAATATTATAAATTTGGATGATTTGGATAATGAAATAGAGAATTTTAGGAGTGAAGTTGATCAGTTCGTCTTCTGATAACTTCCAATGACAAATAGCGGATAATACCAGAAGTTATGTAATTAGACTCTTACAGGAGCAATATATGATACCATTGCGTATACATCACTGGCGCAATTAAAGCTGCCAAGTCTGTTTGTATAAGTATCAAGCGCGTAAGTTACCGGCAGCTAGATTTGTTCTTTTAAGCCCATTAGGAGTTATTTATGATTACATAAATTCAGGGCGGTTAATCAGCAAACAGCTATTGTCTGAGATCAATCGAGCAATTAGCAAACACTATCGGTTTTTCCTGAACGTAGTAGTTTTGGACAGTTGACTTTAGATTATTCTGAACCGTTGAATTAATCCAATTCTTCGTGCAATTCTATTTTATATAGATTCTTATCTATATATCTATATAAAATATTTCTTATGTGTATTCTTTATAGTTAAAGAATTAACACAGCTCTGAATTGAACCGCGGCATTGTTCCGAAAATAGCGTAGTGTTCTAAATTACGATTTAACGCCAGTTTATATCTCAGTGCCGGACTTTATTTCTACCGATGTCTGAAAATTGACGATTTCTTTGATACGTCACTCTTCAAATCGAAGATATGTCTGAAGTATTTAAAAATATCGATTCTGTTCTCGCCAACAAAAGATACAGTAAGCGAAGAAGATTACCATATAAAGAAACGCGTGTTAAAAATGCAATTTCTCAATAATTACAAGCTTTCGCTCAGAAAAGTTCCACCGGAGTAGTATATCGAAACAACCAATCGATTTTATCCAATTTTTCAGTGAAATACTTCGTGAGATATATCAGCACGAAAAATGAGAAAAATCGAATGCCGCTTAAAAACATGCAAAAGCTTTCCAAATCGTTTCAGAAGGAACCACACGCGGCTGTTCCTCGATACACACCGAGCGTCGTCGGAAAATTCATTACAAACCACTAGTTACCGACATTCTTTAATATTTGCCGAGCACTAGCCGAGCTCTTGCCGAGGTAGCTACGTACAATTATGCATTCAATCGGGTTCCGATTGAACGTGAATCGGGGAACGTAGGAGAATAGGGACAGGTGATCAATGAGGTGATTCCGCCCGGTTCCAAGGGAAATCTTTCTCTGCTCCTTCGATTTCCAATCCTTATTTTTTCCTTGAATGGCGGCAAGATTCATCGTGGAATTCTGATGTAACGTGAAAGCAGGACGATGTGTACACGAAGAGCGGGAAATCTGGTAATGACCACCACGGACAAAGAAGTAGCGGCCAAACGAGAAAAGATCGGTGTTCGTCGTTTGATTAATTAAATCCGACAACGTGTTCCCGAGGAATCGTGTGTTAGCCTACGTCCGGGGATCAATGGGATTCGTCCCACTTCGAGCCCCGTATCTCGGTTTTCCCGCGTGTGATGCAATTTGTCGAACTAGGGGAGTAGGTTTTCCCCGAAATTTCCTCCGGCGGTTTTCACAAAAGCGAGGAAAAGCTCAATGTATCTTCGCCTGGTCGAAGAATCTCCTCTCAAGAGTCGGCACTCGTACGGTTCCGCGTTTGTTGTTGTCCGTGCACACATACAAATCTACCTGGATACGTACTTGCACTAGAAGCTGTCCCGGGAGTAACGGTGTCTCGTTAAGTACGACGAAAAAAGAGGCGAAAGATTTTTCAGCGGAGAAAGATCGGCGTATTCGCGGCTGTCGACACATAATTGCTTCTTTCGCTGCATAAGAAAATATTATTTTCTTGTTAAGTGGCTATGAATATCTGAAGCGTATCTATTCCTGGTTCCATAGAGTTACGTGCAAACCAACATCTGAACCAATTTTGGCCGAAACGTGTACGGTTATCCACTCCAATAACCCTGTGGCTGTTGATTCTACCGGAAATTCGTTTGGATAGAAATTGAACGATAGATGGACGATTCTACCGTAGCTTTTGACCTATTGCGCGAGTAAATTCTTTTCCTTTGTGCAGCTTACGCCAGAATAGGGATCGGGAATGATGGATTCGGTTGTTTCCTTTTTCGTGAACGTGGGCGCAATATCGTGTTAATCGCGTAATATTGAATGTTTCATCGTACGACGATATTTTCATTCGTTTTGCGCGTTACAGTATCGAAAGTTAGAAATTGCCCATTATTTCAGAGTTTGGAGATTTTTGCTGAGATTATTCTTCGTACAGATACTAGCAGCGATACGGGGTGTACGAAAAAGTCGGGATCAAACTTATACCACGTGTTAACGAGCTGAAAGGTAGGTAAAAAAGTTCGTATAAACTTATGCGCGAAAATGATTTATCGAAAAATTATAAGCGTTCATAGATTTCCAGGAATATATCGGCAAAGTAAAAATAATCGAAATTTTTCATAGAGATAGAATTATGCGAAAAAGACAGCAATAATGAAATTTAATTTTTATTGCCCTATTTTGCATTCCTGTGAATATTTAATTATATTATATTTAATATTTTTTTATGTTTCATAGTTTAGAAAATAATTCACTGCTTAATTAAAACTAGAGAAACGTTTAGCGACACTAAGCTTCAACTGTGCGCATGTGCTTAGTATCAAATATGTATATTTGGCTCATATTCCTGTCACAGCAAATCATCTATGAATAATTAAAGACAATTTAAAATATTTGGAAACATTTACGTACATTTACTTTTATTTCAATACTAATATTTGTACATCACGCCTGCAAGTATTTCAAGCATTTTTTCATGTCCTACGAAATAATTTGTGCCGGATAACGAATTTAAACCGATATTACGAACGTTTATGTCGACAATGAGATTTTGACGCTCTGCTTGTTTGTTGCATTAATTTATGAATGTACCTTATTACTCACGGTTACTAATGCGCGTTTTCTTACTTTAACGACTCTTCATTCGCGAAACGTTCGCATATGAAAAGTATTTATTTCGCTAAGCGTATTATTTTAACGAATCGCTCTCTGTTCCTTAATACGTTTAAAAAATTTACCAAGCTCTTTCTCGTGGATGAAGTGTTGCATTTGCTGACACAGGATATAGACAGAATATATTCTTGTTCGTAAGACAATATCTTTCTATGTATATCGCGTGCGAGCACAAACCTATAAAATTTTGAAAATCCTATCGGGGATGATGAAGTTTTCGTTAAGCTGGAACCTCGTTTTTTCAAGGAAATTCCATTTCAGTCTGAGGCGGAGGATATAAATCGACGAAGAAACGCGTCTCTGATAAGATTAGGCCGCTTTTCCAGCCGCCAGTCGAATCATACATATTCGATACCAGTTGCAGGCGTGAGAAGAGCATCTGGGAAAACGCGGCGCCTTATTGATGGTTGCTTCCGCTTTTGTCCTCTACCTCTCCGTTCTTTATTTTCTATTTTGAATACAAAGCCAATTACGCGGCAAATAGTATCTTCGTGCTGCAAGCATTGCCTTATCTTCTCTTCTCTTAACAAAATTTGAACGCAAATTCCCTGATGTAGATTTAGCTAGTTTTATCAAAAATTTAATTAGCAATGTATCAGGCAATAGGAAAAAGGTGGGAAAAGTTGTGATTTCAAATTAATCACAATTGATAGAAGTTGGATCGGTTAGAGTTAATATGCGAATTTATCATCTCCTTGTTTGGCTATTTGTAGTAGTGGAAATTAGTTTACGTTCTCTTTTCGAAGAAATGAGAGATCCATAATGCAGATAGAGCGCACGAATTTTTGTTATTAACCGTAATAGCATTCTACGAATGGAACGCGTCGAGATGAAATCGTGTAATAAGAAAATAAAATTCAAGACTGTTATTTGTTACGGCCATTTGATGCAAGTTTTCGAACGATATGATCGTTCAGCTATTGTGCCATGCTTTCCAAAGATATTTCAGTAGCTGCTTTCGTCGAGACTTTCTTCAAGTTGCCCGAATTTTTATGAGGAATTCTATAGAACACGCTCTCTAACTTTGTCTTTTATTGCAATGGTATGATCTATAAGTGTTTGCCGAAATGACTGTTATACGAGATGCCGACAGCTTTCTGTCCAAATGCATCTAATACTTTGTATCAGAATTGATGGCAGAACTAGATGTTAACTCTTAGAAGTTGAAAGGAAGAAAATTTGAAAAGACAATTTATTTGTCGTATCGTGTAACATTATTACATTACCATCTTCTAATAAGAAATATCAGCTTTGAAGACGTATTCGGCGTATTCTTAACCAACGTTTCTCGTATAGAACAAAGATTGAAGTCGTAACGACGAGCTGAAAATTTTTAATTGAAATTACTGTATCCGAATTTATGTTTCAGGGATAAATCAGAAAGACTTTATCTATTCCATGAGCCTTCTTCGCGAATGCAATTTACTTTCCACTTTATTTGCTGTGTGGTTAGAGGAACGAAATTTTTAGATCTCCCTTTTATCGTTAATAAAGGGTTTATTATCAAGACTTCGCTTCATATAATGCGATAAAAGAGTCAGTGTTTTCTTCCTTTTCTCTGGGCAAGGCTCGAACGAGTTCCTTTCTCTTGAAATTTTAGATTCTTTGCTGTCAAAATATCAGATTTTTATGGCAACAAATCAAGATCTCTGCCACTTTTATTTCAAACTTTATGTTTTTGTACTGTTGAGTCTCACTGCATTAATTTTATTTCACAAATTTACTTCGTAAGAAATCAGCGTATTATAATTTCAAACGTTCGTGAAATGCTTTATTTGAACACGTTATTTAATAACTATTTAAATCGAATTCGTCGCAATGATTACCGTGACGTTATTTGATCAATTTTTTCTGTTATCCAATTGAACTCGTGACAACTTCGTATTATAATTTTAACTCCGTTGGACTCATTCAAGCGGCAACGTTATCCCAACCTCGATAGTAGAATTATATAAATTTATAAAAAAAAGAATATCTAAACGTCTGCAATTATCTAATATTTTTTCTGTTTAAGTAATAAACAATTGAAATATAGGTTATAATTTTGAGTAATTCCTATGCATCAAAATTTAAAGCGCTCTATTTTCTGTCGAGATCAAAACCCGCGCACATTTCGCTCCGTAAACTCTACGTATAGTCGTTCCAAATGTTCAAAAAACTGAAAACTGACACAATTTTGTATACCGGTTAAATCCGCTACAAGTGCCTTTCCAAAATCAAATCTATCTTCCTAATACAGCAACCTACGCTGGCTGCTTTATTTTATTTTCTATTTTATTTCTTTCAGACTCAACTATATCGTTTTCAAATGTTTGTGCGTTAGTTTTTTTTTTTTTTTTTAATGGCTGTTTCTTCTCCATTTAATTTTACAGATAAATACGATTTGGAAAAATTTCAGCGAAGTTTAAAACTCTCGGCAGGAAAACGCTTTTTTTCCGGTCCTACAATCCGCATTTTGTTTTCCAACGGCTTACGTGCACGCATGCTGGCTGAATTTCACGTGCGTGAGTAGAATGGATGAAACCAATTCATTGATTTCGTTGGAACTCGCCTTTCGGTTGTATACTGAACCAGTTCCATAAGCAATACGTATCAGGTTTTTTACTAGAGAAAAAATGCAATTAATATTGTTATTAAATTGGGTAATTTAATTTTTGGTAATTCTTTTACCAGTAGAATAGTTTTCCATTATTTTGATTAGTATTGAGGAATAGCATCCGTTTCAGTTTACGTATAAATGATGACGCTTGCGAAATTTTCAGGTAAGTTTCAGTTCATAGTTGTGATAATCTGAAACGTTAACAAAATATGGCGAACAAAATTTTTTTATTATTCCTGTGCTGTCACATTTCATTGCAATATTTTTTTATGCATTTATCAGCTGGATTTAAAGTAACGAAAATTCATTTGTATCTTCATTTCTACAGAAACAGTACAAAGATTTTTGCCTTCTATTTCTTCAAAATTTAGTTCTTGAGGGATGTTCATGATTGTCGAGTATTCGTACATTTTTTGTTTATAAGTCGTCCAATTAAAATTCCAGTAGGATTAAAGATATAAACAGGTAATTTAATAAGTAAGAATTAAAAAATGAATATTACTTTGGTAATCGATGTGTCACTGTTAAATTTATTTATTCATGAATTTATATTAAGGTGGCCCCATTAACAGTAGAGTCATATTACTGTTAACGTTTCTATTAAACCGTTCACATTTTTACGACTCTTTAGCAATAAATTTCAGATATTTAGTGAGGTAAATGTGTTCGTTGCTGTTCTTTCTTCTTTCATTATGAACTTCTTGCGCAGAGACGCTTAATCGCGTCCTTTTGTGTAAACGAAAATAAAAACGAGACCATTTGGACTGCATTAACGCCAATTTACGTAAATGAAATGAGGCCAAAGGAAATATTACCTATCCGAAAGAAGAAAAATGCAGAATAAAAGTCGAAACATATTTCACGGTAACTCGCGATATTATAGAAAATTTTATTAATCGTATCTCGTTGTTTAAAAATGGTCTCTATTCTGTAATAGTTTTATTAATAGTAATATTATTTCTGTCAAATCTAGTTTCCTATTTGAATTAGAAATATATTTACACACCCCTGGATGAAATAGGACAAATTTTATAAAAGTCTCGACATTATCGTAATATAATTCTGAAGAAAGTTTATATCACCACGAGAAAAGGAATCGTAAATAAAAATTAACAGATAATTAAATCCCAATGGCTATATTTCTCACGATGGCGCCATAATTGCATTAACAACTTCTGCTACAACTAAAGTTTTCCAGTTTCGTTGGATCTGTAGGTTGTTACAATTTATCCAATTCATTTTTTTTTTTTTTTTTTTTTTTTTTGTTGAAAATTCATTGCGCCATTTCTTTTATTTTATTCGGGTTTCTGTGAAACGATCGTGCGTTTCGATCTTATCGTTACGCGTATCCCTGCGATGTTTCCACATTTGTTTCTATTTGCATAGAGATAGCCAATACTTTAAAAAAGTCGATTTTGTCAACTTGCCTTTTATCTCCGAGTTTTAATCCTCTAACCACGTTAAATCAGATTTATTTGTCGCGCGATGACCATTCGGTTCTCCTTTTTTCCCTATCTTATCGATACTCCAAGAGAAAGAAGTTTAAGTCACGGAGGGTTTCCTCTGATGGCCCCTTGATTTCTTCCTTACTTATCTCGTCGAGAGAAAGAAACGAAAGTGGATTGAAAAATCATCCGGCCGATGGGAAGTCGATCTGACGATTAAATACCTAACTCGTGAAACTGAGACGCTTAATTCGAACGTTTTAAAGGGATGATTCCGCTCACAGACATTACCTTTGGAAATTTTTCTAACCAGACTTCGTGCATTTATGGGAAATTTAATGATGCAAAAATTCATAGAACGCACGTGGCACGCAAACGTAACAGGCTTATGATAAAATGTATAGAAAGTAAAAGCAAGGGAAAGCATTCAATTTATGCCAAATATCGCGAATAAAAATATCGTAATGTTTACGATCGCGGTGTATTTCTTTGCGTATCCTATGTATATTACTTATTCCTTGCAAGGATATTTCTCGTGATATATCATAATTTACGTATATTTATTTATAAAACAAATACGAAAGAGCATTAATTAAATGCATGAAATGTCCCGGTTAAGAATTTTGTTTTCGAGCATCGTAAGAAACCGCGAGAGCCGCAGGTCTAAAGCATTTAGTAGTTTCGAGATATTCGAGTTTCCCGAGCTCCTTAAGTGTTCTTTAGATTTTTTCAAGATCCGCAAGAATTCCTAATTTCGAATAACCTTTACACGATCGAATCTTTCCAACGTTTCTCTTGCTGTAAAATTTCCTACCTTTATTTAGGTATATGTTTATTCACCACGAACTTCGTTTCAAAAACGGAATGCCGATAGACGTTTTCATCGTTGAAAAAATGTAGCTACTTGTTCGGAAAGAAAGTTAATTAACGGAAAGCAGCAACTCTTAAAAATCTTTATTATCTTTGATGGCTCGTTATTAAAGCTAAGTACACCGTAATGCTCTTACATTGTCGCTTCTGCGAATCTCTTTTTTTTTCCCCTTCATCAACTTAATCTGCAGGAGTATTCAGGTTTGCGTGTGCAGAGTAATCGGATTATACTGAGTCGATTATTGCCGTTATAGCTTTGTAGCGTAAAGTATATTTCTCTCGGTTACCCGTCGACTGGTCAATTATGGCCGAGTTTTAATTTCGTTTTTTGGAATCGTGAACGTGGCCACCGAAGGTAAAAGAAACGCCATGGCGCTGAATACTAACGGCCAGCGCAAGACTTTAGTTACGGCTAACTTGTTTTCTTTTTAAGTTTGAACTGGTCCTCGTCAAGCAATCGAGGGAACGAAATTCTATTCCCGGAATTGAATTGAAATAAAATAAAATGCATATTATACGAAATTCTTAACAAACTTTTCAGTCTCTCGCTTATCAAGTCCTATTACTATTACTATTCATGTATGGAAAAATATATCTATAACGTGTTATATATTTCACGTATAAAATTGCAAGAGAATCGATGCTTCAGTTTCATTATCCTTCGTCGATGTGAAGAATAAAAATTCGAAATTATGGTAATTGTGGATAAGCAAATTGCTGACAGAAAATACGTAATATTTATTCAAAGATTCCCTTTAAAAAATAATTACAGGTACCGAGCACGATATTTATAAATATCATAATTTGATAGATGCTTGAGTTCCCAGTCTCGTGTAATCCTGTTAATTAGATTAAGAGATATATTAATTCCTAACGAACAAAAGACCGATTCTACACCAAACTACGTATTTTCTAAGCTCGACTGAAACACAAAGAAGACAGCATACATGGAGAGGGATGTATAGGATGTCTTAAATCAAGTCAAAACGATGTCAGTGCGGGTACTGGTCAGCTTCCATTTGCCGGTTCTCGCGTTACATGGCGAAAGGTCGATTTATGTCGGCGTGTTTCCATATACGGCGTCTCTGGCCGTGCAATTTTTAATAGAACTTTTCAATTTCCTCCCGGATGCGTCCCCTGCCCTCCTGGCACAGTCATCTTTCACAGGTTTCACTGTTACGACTGTCGTGCGCGGATTTCGGACGCTGGACGATCTAAGGTGGTACGTGGAACTCGTGATATATTCATAAAACTCGTGGCTTACCTTCTTCGCCATTCGCTATGATCTTCAAGACGGAACAGACTTTCGTCCCTGGATAGCAACTTGGCTTTTTGATACGCGCTACGTGACAACCGGCGCATATCGTATTCCAGGATCTGTCTATATTGCATGATTTACATCGACGATTCGCGTGCCGTGTACTTCAGAGTCGGTACATAAGTTATTGCTTCAGTTAGATATCAGTGTTATTAATATACACGGTGTCCAGTCAATTCTGCCCGTCTCCGATATTTCCGTTGTTTCGAATAGTAATAAAAAGATAACGATTTAATACGATAAATGTTAAGGTAGTTTAGAGAGCTCGAGCGGGGTAGCAATTTATCTGGGCTTTGCTATATAACAATTTACCAATTTTATTAACGATATTCCAATGCTATTAGATTGTATAATGACTGTTATACAACTGCAAGCTGAACATAGTTCACGGGATACATTGATATATGACGATACATAGACTTGAAAGGAAAATTTGTTTAAAGAAGAAGAAAATACCAACTTTCATGTAATATATATTTCATTTTCCCGTGGAACGTGATATCCGTGTTTGTATATACGAAGCTATTATTTATCTCATAAGTTAGAATCTCTCGCATTAAGCCCCCTTTCTTACCTTAAAGGATAACATTGTTCTGTCCGCGAATAAGGCATTATAGCGTAACTAGGCGCAATTAATATTTGCATGGAAAAAAGTCGCCACGGTCCCGCGGTGGACTATTATTTAGATTCTGAAACCGAGAAGACAGCATTTATTAGACGCTGTTATTTATAGCTAATTTTGGCTGAAAAGTTTGAGTTCAAAAGGCAATTAAAACGCACGTAGTTTATTAGAAATGAAACAATTAAATAATGTCGCGTGGTGCGTTGTTAGAATAAAACAAAATGCTTCAGATAATTATTTGTGTTATATTAAACGATGTTGGCAACGCAAATTGTTAACAACATTGGACAAGATTTTTATACTTAATGATTACAACTGTTATTCTTTATTCAATTTGTGCGTTGCGTAGTTTTTGTTTGTTCTGAAATTGCCAGACAGATCAGCATGAATGGTGGAAAACAGAATGAGAAGAAATTAAATGCAGATTGATGCACTGCATCATTTATTATGATAACATTATTGTATCATAACAAGAGACTTTTCTTTAACTGCTATGTTTTAATCAAGATATACAATATCTTGAATACTACTACAATTAAAGTATGACAAGATACGTAACTAAAATATGTGGAATGCGTATTGTTAAAATATACGTGAATTCTCATTATTTAAATACGAATTTAAAACTCTGATTATAATTTAAGTTTCTAATAAACTATAATTAGTTTTTAATTGATTATAATTCGACATCGGTATAATTTTGATAGAGAATTATTTCAATTTATTCCAATACCGTTGTTTAACTTTCCTGGCTTCTCAATAACTTTACCTCTTGAACCAATTCGCGATATAGTTTTCAAGCCGGAATTTCTCTTCAAAACTACATTTCCAGTTATATTCAGAAAGTTTTTTCTCGGTCGTTCAATAATTATGTCGAATCGTTATAAGCAATTATTCTATAAATAGAAAGTTTGCGCACGTTCTTATCTTCACTAGATAAATTTATTTGAGAGTTCAATCAATAGCATAGAATTTTATGAAATAACTCGACACGCTCTTGTAAATTTTAAAATGCAAAATGTACGAAGCATTCTATGAAGCAGGATAAACAAATGTCCGAAGTCTTCAAAACCTTCTAAGCACAAAGCAAATTTCTATAAAATTTTCTGTAAAAATACACACTTGCGTAAACACTCTCGATCTAGTTATTGTTTTCACTAAATTCCTTTCTACAACGAATTTATCCTATAATTAAAATTAACATTCTATGCAAAGTAATAATATTCAGTATGCTTCTGGCGCGTTTTATAACAACGTAACAAACAGCGTAAGAAATAAGACCAAAACACGGGTGAAACTCTAATAACTCTAAATGAAATCACGCGTAACATTCCATGTGATAACACCAGGCACGCGTACATATATTAACTTATAAATTTATCTCTCTGGAAGTAACATTTCTGCAAGAAAGGAAAAACAAAACTTGTAATATGAAGCTGAATAAAGCAGCGGCTGCTGTACGCTGCTGGGACGCATCTTTCTTTTGCTTTTCTGTTTCATTGACCTCAGTGGCAAGCATAAGTTGGTGTCCCAGAATCGTGGAATTTTAAGGAGGTCGGAACCGAAGTTGAATTTAAATTGGAAAGTTTCCCTCCGATGAAAAAAGCTGATAGGTATTGAGCGAAGAAGAGACTTCTTTTTTCATTAAAGAGAAGAAGGCAAGAGGTAGTACCGCTTCTATCTTCTACATTCGTGGAAAAAGATCATCGATCGTGTATCGCATTGTATATCGTAAGGTCTCGGTATAACACGATCAAAAAATTCCTACTGCCCCCGTGTAACGCGATTTAGAAAATAAAAACGAAGGCGAAATATACTTCTTAAGGAAACGATACTGAAAGAAACGTAATATAGAAGAAACAAAGAACATACAGATTCCGAAGTTGGAGAAAATTCAAAAGACGAAGAAATCGTATGAGCATCCCGAGGGCGATGTTGTTGAAAATTAATTTCGAGCGATCCTGCCAGTGATTATACTTTAGCTTCACTGTGCTTTTATTTCAAGTCCACTTACTTCTACTTATCCTATCTACTATACTACTCCAAGTATATCGAATTTTAAGTCATTTGGTAGTACTTTTATATAATTCTAAACGTTTGATATTATGATAATAAAATGTTTAACCTAATGAAAATACGCTTAAAAATTACTTCCTGTAACCACTGTATATGAGATCTTACTGCATGCTGAATTCAGATGTCCGGACGTAATTCAAGCGTATTATTATTAGAAAAAGAAAAAGAAGATTTTGATCGCACGATCGCTCAGGAAGAAGAATCGTTCTCGTGAGAACCACGCTGGTATATTTGGATGTCTGAGCAGTTGGCTTTCTCGCATCTCCCGCGCCTCCTCGAAAGATTTTGGACGCGAAAAGTCGCGAAACGTATATCCCCTCTCGTTGCACCATAATCCTAGATCAGCCCAGAAATACGATCTCTTTTCCACCATTCTTCTCATCTTCTTCCGGAACTTAGCGATACACGTTGCCGTTTCTCGTGATTTAAGCGATTCTCGAAAATACCCTCCTACAATATTTTTTGGTTTGTTTCACCGCCAATCCTTAAGCTTGCAACTACGCGCACTCGATATTCATCTTTGCTGTATCAATTCCTTACGTACGAACGTTTCTTTCTCTTGAGAAAGCGCGAATTTCATTCTTTAGACGGTACTTTACAAGATGCGATAACGACTTATCAGGAAGAAACGCTAATGGGCTCCATAAATCGAACGATAGAGAACGATAACGATTATTACATAATAACGTCTGCTTTTTTCATTTATCCTGAAACGTACGATTGCTTACGCTATTTATGGAAGCTATTTGCGATTTGGGGAAATTTGTATACTGATTTATATATTTATGGGAAGTTGATACTCCAATTTTTTAATCTCGTGCTATGATATTATTCCACAGATTTTATTAGTTTTCATGTAAATCTATCAGTTGATAATATTATTTTCTGTTATAAATTTAGTTGAAATTCTTTGATTGTAGATATCTCGATTGATGAGGAATTGTGAATATTATTGTTTGGAAGCATAGAATGGCTTGATATATATTTATCTAATATTCTTTGTTTATTGGTAGGCACATCAAGCGTAAAATAAATTTTTTTAAATTTCGTCCTTTCTTTTATAATGAATTCACGCTAGATTCTTGGACGGATTCCAAAAGTCTTTATCTTGGTTGAAGAATCTTATTTTTAAGACCCAGTTAATGGACTTTAAAAGTTTCGTATTAAGAGTGGGGATAGCAGTTTTATATACATATATATATAAATGACTATATCGTTTCAATCATTGTTTCAATATTTAAATATATATTACAAGTTTTCGAGTAAATCAATGTCACAGTTGTAACCAATTGGCGGCAAAATGATCAAATACATACTCTGTGATAGGTTCTACCGAAGTATATCAAATACCATTTCTATGAAACAATACCATTGTAACCTCGAATGGTTCTATTATATAATAAAAAGTCATTAGCGAATTCCAAAGCGTGTAACTTGTATGAAATTATATTAAAATGAATTAAGAAATGATCATCATATTCATTGCTAGAATATTAAAAAGAATTTTTATATTTAATTATATTAAATTCTCTACAATTATAAAAATTTTGAACAGAAAGTACCACGGACATATAGAATTTAATCAAGAATAATTAATTTGCGAAAGTGCATATAAAAAAGACTATTGCCACGTTGCGACAATCTGACAGGCTTTTCATAGAATAATTTACTAGAACGAGCAATTTGTTTACAATATTGTTAGTTTGAAAAGAAGCTTAAGGATTGATTAATAATTCATATGACATTCAAGTAGTTCGCCTATACAGCAAGATATTTTGACGCAATAAATTATTTAACTATTCCTTCCAGTCCCTGTATACATGTAATTTTCAAAGATTTCTATTTTATTCATAGAAAAGATAAACTTTGAGAATTCATTTTTCAGGAATAGCTTATGCAAAAATACAGGTAGACGGTGTCTTGGAAACGTTCTAATGTCAGTTATAAGAACATACAATAAAAAATGTAGATTCTCGTTCTCTGAAAATTCAGTCCTGACTTTCCCAGACCTTTCCAAGATAATTGCAAGGCCAAAGGCATGTCAGTATCAATTTTGTTACACTTATAAATCGAAAAGTTTCAATTCTTTTGTACGTTTCGGATGAAAAATGCTAGATGCATCGTATTACACACTTCCGCTCAAGAATCTTAAAATACCTATATAATATAGTATTTTTAATAAAACTCAATAAAAATTATACCTTAGCGCTCCTGTAGCGACATTGGCATTATTTACCTTCTCTGTTGCATAAAGTATCATCGCATAATTTTACTATTGCTTACATTTGGCTCTTGCAATTTCGAGAAATATACGACAACTGTCTGATCACCTGAAATTCTCAATACCAAAAAATTGAAAAGGGAGACACATACGTAACTCCATTTATCAAAGCGACAGCACATTGTGAGCAATAACCACTACAAATTAAACTTGCAAAGAAAAAAAAAAGTTCTCCATTTCCTATAAAGTTGAAATAGGAGCAGTCTAGTGGGAAGCGCAACGATCCAGACTCAATAGATTCGTTATATTGCTTGTCCAACTCCCGTATGTCATATCGCAACACGTTACCTCTTCGCTATTCTGCTCGTCTTATGGGTCATTTGCCGCCAGCGGTATCAATGATTTATCTAGCAGCCTATACATTTTTTCCTTGCTAGGGAAACCACGTTCGACCTGCGATTTCGAGGGAATGGTTCACGTGTACCCAACACCGTGCAATGTTTGAAACCGACTGTCTGACTGTGGGACGGTCATAATTTTGATCATTTTCCATTACCTAAATTTTGTACTTTTTTTCTTTTTTTAGGTTTCTAAATCCATAAAATAATCCATAAATATTCCTACTTAGGATATTAGTTCACTAATCAAAATTGTTTAAATAGGTAACATATGTAGAAGCGATAGGTACAGAAAATTTGATGACGTCCCCGGAGTACGTAGATTCAAGTTAACCTTCGAATGCACGTAATTTAATTTTTTAACAAAAACTGAGATGAGAATTTCACCATCTTACACTTTTGATTTAAT
Organism: Bombus confusus; assembly: GCA_014737475.1. Lineage (NCBI taxonomy): Eukaryota > Metazoa > Arthropoda > Insecta > Hymenoptera > Apidae > Bombus > Bombus confusus. The sequence continues at coordinate 2,105,106 of JACXIV010000144.1, forward strand.
TGTCTAGCTTCCCTAAGAATCAAATGCTACGTTTCCCAATCCTTTTGTAATCTAATTTTAAAATTCGTGGGCGCTGTATACATTCTGCACGCTAACATCGTTGGCTATTCAAGCACTCCAATTACTATATCATAGTACATCCGCGAGCCACTTGTAAAATCTACTTATAAAGTCTCGTAACAGAATGATTCCAAAAGAAAGAAGCACATACATCGGCACAAATAGTTAAGCGTCAGACGATATAGTCTTCACAGTGCCCCGTAATTTTTTCGCGATTAGAAGCGCGCACTCGCTGATCGATAGAAAATTTTAGAAAACGCGAGCGTTGACGAACAGCGCATGCAGCTCGCTTAATATTTCTCCGAAGGAAGAACCGGCGACGTATCTGCCAGACTGCGGAGCGGTTTTTACCGCTGAGCATTCATCAGATCGTTTCGTATTACGCGCATCCGTCTCCGGATAGAAGAAAGATAGCGTACATCATGAAACTACCCCCGAGTTTCACCCTTCGTTTCGGTTTCGAGAACGGGGCCGCGGAAAGAAACGATTCTACTCGGGATGGGGCTAGACGAATGGTTGTTTATCGTCATTGAAAATATTCCAGTAACCGACTCCGTGGCTCGTGGATAAATGCAACTGGCAGACTGCTCGACCCCTTTCTGTCCAGCTGTACCGGATTTCCGATGCGCTAAGGGCGGAGTTTAATGCGCGTTGCCTCTTCATCCGGACATGGAAATAATTCAAGCGAGATTGTGACAGACATACGTAGCTGTCATTCGATTTTAAATTACGACCGCGATCACGTACACCGACCTCCAATGTTTTTACGATGTCCTGTACGACCACCGGCTTCATTATTACTTGGGATTTTTTTTTTTTTTTGCTGGTAGAGAAATATAGGGAAGTCTTGTAGTGGGATTGTCAGATTGATTTATCGATAGATTCGACAGTTCGTGTGTGCTCACTTTGTTTTTACTTTGGTTTTGTTGTTTTTTTTCGTTGGCTTCGGGTACCGTTGGTTTTATATGGGATTGGCAATTTTCTGTAAAATTGACAGTTTGTCTGGTTAAGAATATCGTCTTAGAAGCGCCTTTATTTGTTTTTCTCGTCGTCGGAGATTTACAATTTGTAAGACATTGCGGAATAAGGTAATTTTTTGTAAGAATGAGAATTTGTCTGGTTGAGAAGATTGCAGTTAGCAAGTCTTTTCAAGGTAAGAAGAAATCATGCTATTAATGTTATATGTCTTTCCCTCTTTTCGTAGATAAAATACAAATTTACGAACGCAAATATTTACTTCTAACGTAATTTGGAAATAATAGTAAATGCAATTTGTAGCTTCAAGTAATTGTTTTTATCGGTCGACGTCCAAGCATGTTAATTATCCAGTACTTTCTATAACAACGAGTTTCATACATGTAACGCGCTATAATAATATACTACGTATAGAACTTTGAACGAAGGGAATGAACTGTAAGATAACAGCTTCTATACGCGAAGCTTTCCAACAATGAAATAATGCCAATTAAATTATTTCATAACACTCGGCCATCTGCAAACCAAAAAGAATGTTTCCCAAATATCAAAGCAGAAAGCAGAAGGAAACGCGATATTCGTAGTTCATCCGTTTTTTTTTTTTTTAGAAATTTTCTTTATTTCTGCAGTACCTGCTTCGCTATTTTACCCTCTACAGATCGCGTATCGAAAACGAGATACATAACTCCGTAGCATATCGTGCAGAATACAAATACGAAATTCACCAAGAAGAAATAACGAAAGCAAAGAGAAAAAGAGCGAGAAAGAGAGAGAGAGAGAGAGAGAAAAGGAGAAAGATACAGGGATTGTGTTACGCGCAGGTACTAAACGTTTTGTGAAAAATGGGAACGCAATTTCTTCTCGAGGAATAAACACGGCGCAGAATAAACTCTCGGCGATTATCGAGGAACGATATTGACGTTCGAGCAACAAACTCTTCAAAAACGAAGTTCTTCGTTTGATGGAAGGACCTCGTATATTAGCCGAATTCGATTTAACGGATCGTCTCCCCTTCCGTTTCCGGCCGCGGTCAAAATCCCTGAAAATCCCCGGTGGAAAGCAGAGCTTGAACGATGAAGAGGGAACGATGGAAGAAGGATAAAGGGGTTGAAGTTAGAGGGAGGGGATTGGGAAAATCGGCAAGATAAAAAAAGGGGCACGTTACACGGTCCTCGGTAAACATGCTGATATTCCATTTTCCTCTCTCTCTCTCTTTCTTTCTCTCTTCTTTTGTCTCTTCGCCTCCTACAACAGCCTCTTCCTCGCCAGTACGTACACGTTCTCGTATACACAGGGTGGTCCACGAATCGGCCGCCACATTTAAATTGGTTCTGCTACTTTTAACAAGAAAATATTTCCAGCGAATGTTCATTGCTATCAAACGAAGAATTTATTATTTGATTTATTGTAATACAGGTTCGCATTGGCTTTTCCCTTCGACTCTTCTTATTCGCTCGAACAACAAGATTTAACTCTTAGGATTTCTACTGTATCTTCCTGCGCAGAATTTTCCTGAATATAATCGAGAACGATTGTATACATCGATATGTTCATTGTAAGGTGTATAACTAAAATCGTGCCAAATCGTAGTCCAGCGCTAAATTGCTCGTCTAAACGAGATACAGATAAATGAAGTACTACTACTGTATCGATGTAGATGAAACTTTCAGAAGCATCATTTGCCCGTAAAAATGCAGGAATGAAGGTTTTTTTTTTTTTAAATCAACAAAAATTCTTCCCTTGATACCAATGAACTTTTCTTGGAAACATTTCTCCATCAAACGACTGTATTAAATATCGCGCGATCGATTCCTGGAGCACCCTGTATATACGTGGACACAGGCAGCTGAAGTCGAAGTTCTCTTCGCCCCTGTTCGCTATTCCAAGAATGCTTTTTTCCCAATATAAAAATAGACGGCGTAGAGGGGCGTGGCGGAGCGCGATACGTCGCACGAGAAGAGAGATCGTCCTTTCGTAACAAGCAGCCACCTCGCGTCTCCGCCACCCTCCGATTCTTTTCTAACGGCTGAAATTTTCTTGTTCCCCTTGGTGGGCTCGCAAATAAACAATGAAGTCGCGTATTTATGCCGGAGCCAGCGTCGATCGAGCCATTTCGCCTTTTCGCATTTCGGGAAAAAATAAAATGAAACAGCGATACCGGTGCCGCTGGCCCTATGCAGACTCGCGCGCTACCGAATCTATATCCGCAATTTAACCCGGGGCTCCACCTTTTTTCCGTTCTCCCTTCTGGTTTAGCGATGTACGCAGGATTCGAGACGAATAGCAAACGATCGTGAATAAAGTATTTTCGGTGGAAAATATATAGTGAGGTAGTAAAATGAATCTTTAAGCAGGGTCACCAAACGATCTGGCCCAAGCCAGAGTGTACGTATAGACAGCTACATCGGTTTTTTTCGCAAATCGTTGGAGGGCTCGTCGATGATTCAGAAAATCGAAGGTTCCAGGGTAGGAAACGAGTTATAGCTAGACCGCGAAGTTTTACGCATTTATGGGAGATTTTGAAGGTAAAGGAAGGTATGTAGGATACATATAATATGCAAAAGATATATCAAATATTCAGAGTATTTAAATATCATAAGTACGGTGCTCGTTATAATTTTTGACCGATAAAGCGAATTTGTATTTAAATTCTACTTCTTCAGTGATGTTCGTACGAATGCAGATATTTATAAAAATTCACAGTCCGGTTTTAACCGTCCTCCTTGTACAAGCTGTTACACGATAATAGCTAAGGATAAATATTTTAAATTGAACGAAGAGAAACACAAATGGCACGAAGGGAATGATGAAACTCGAGTTGTCTTCAGTTTCGATATGGTTGCGAGGACATTTTAACTAAATATGTTAGGCTTGTAAGTCTTATACATAATTTTTAAAGGAACAGAGGAGGAGTCGCGTCCCATCTCTCTGGATTTAGTCCATTAAATAGCATTATGTTTACTCGGCCGACCATTTACTAGATGGATTGTATAACCGCACTGAATTAGCAACGGATGGAACAAGTTGCATCGCTACCCAGACGAATTAAGCGCAACGCGCACAGTTGTGGCCCACTGCTAATTAAAATCAAAAGATAAAACGTAATACCCTTTACGCTGTTTGCCTTTTGCGTAAAGATAGCCAGTATTTGTAAAGGCGTTCGTATGAAAGAGAACGGGGATCAACCGACCCGAGACTTCGGTGTTGAAATAAGAAAATACAATTTTAATGGAATTTATTAAACTCGAAGTTTAAATTGTATTATATTTAACCTTTTCAAGTTATCCTATTTTAGTCATCCTCCTTTAAATATAACGCTGTTCTGTAATGAAAGAATTCCAAGGAAAAGTAATTCTACTGCTGTTGCTTCGAAAAGTCTATTTGTGCCTCGGCATTTATTCTCATAAATTCTCATAATTTAGAATAAAGGTTTTACTTTAAAAAAAAAAAAAAAAAAGAAATAGTCGAACGTTCCGTTAAAAATTTGGTTGTTGTAATATAGCACATGGTACGGCAGAAGTTCAGAATAAAGATCACTAAATGGAGGAAAGAAGATTCAATCGGGATAAATCGAGGAATTAATATTATTAAAGTCGTAAACAGTAGTTTTGAATCTTTTCTTTTTTTACTACTCGGAATTATTTTTATTAGGAGAATTTAGAAAAATTATTAACAGATTATTAAGAAAAAATATCGTCATTGAGAAGATAATTATTTGATTATAATATCTATTTCTACGATTTCACAATTATAAGGTACAAATCGACATAAGCTACGTACGTTTAAATATTACAGTTTCAAAGTAGATCTTCACGTATTAGTAATCGGCATCCGAAAGAGAAAGTGTCGCTATCAAAGCGTTTTAGTTGCAAGAGTAGCATGGCAGGATTTTCCTTGCACCAGTCTGGTTCCCATGGGTATCTAGCTTTTAAACTCGTCTATTTTTTATACGTCCGTGGTTTCTGTACAAGGTCTAAAAGAGTCAGACTTCTCCTCTTTTTGTTTAAACGGAGAGTAAGCCGCATAAGCCTCGAGTATATTCTCTGAACCTCCGTTTTTCCAGATATTCCGTGATAGCACGAAATCTCACGGTTCTGGCGAATAATGACTGTGAGATTTCTCCCTAACAACGGTTCGCTAGAACTCCGTGAATCATCGTCTAACCCGGTTGTTATAAAGCTGAGAATTAATCGAATTGTTCTGTAGATTATTTAATGTTCATGTTCGTCCAGATAGCCAATAATTATACGCGTTTACGCATAATTATGTACGCGTTTGATAATTCAATTTTGATATTAGCATCGGTAATTTTGAACGACATCCTCTTCTTCGTACTGTAATCAGGTCAATTTCCGGTCGCTTATTTATGTAATTTGTCATTAACTCCTACTGTTCTGTTGCTATGTGTATCTGCAATTATTTGTTTAAACGCGCACTGGTATAACAATTTACCTAGCCCCTTCTCGATAAATTGCAAAAATCTACTTCTGTCTTCCTTCGATCTTTTTTAATAAACTAACGAAGAATCCAGGTTGAACGATTAAAAATCGTAGGACCAGTAGTTTCTTTTTTATTGTGAAAATTTATTTCATTCCAGATGTTGCATACAAGAGATACGCACTTTCAATTTCGCGAGGAAAATTTATGTTAACAATCGCTCTATTATACTGTGACACGTAAAATCTGAAACTTATCATTCGAATATTCGAGTAATAATGGTATACTTCATCAACCCTATACTTGCATACATAAGTGGATCATAGAGCAGCTGCTCCGCTCGAAAAAGAAATAGAGTATGAAAGAAACCCGATCTTGCGTGATTCTTTCGTCTCTCATTATCCCGATCACAATGCTCCCTTAGCACGAGTAAGGGGGCAGTTGTGACTGCTAGATAAAGGCGGTAACGTGGCGCCTGGGTCACCGTTTAAACGACTGTCATCCCTCGAAAAAGATAGAGAAAGGAAGGGATCGTGACAATATTGTGTTGGAAGTTCATGGGTTTGGCCTCCCCCGATTCTTTGGCCGACTATTTGTTTGGCGTGTCTGAGGTTTGTATCTTCAAAGGGTCATGCACGCGGCCTCTCCTCCGCTTCCACCTCGTTTTTCCTTTTGACCGTATGGGCCCATATGGCAGCGAATGTATAAATAACGCGATTCGTTCTATTGTGGGATAAGTAAACTTGAAGAATACCCAACGGGAGAGACAAAGAGGCAAGAAATACGTATGCAAGAGGGTAAAGTAAGTTTATTTGGATTCGAAGGATATTTAAGTCGCGCTTATACTTCTAAGTATAATTACTTAGTACTACTAAGTATAATCACTAGCTAAATGTAATTACTTAATTCGTCTACAATTCGTTAAATTTAGTTATGACCGATTTTTCAGCCACTTGCGATCGAACGTTACCTGGCAAGAACATTTACAACTTACGTGTTAATAAATATAAACCAATTTTTAGATTCCACGCTCGGCTGACTCGCATAATCCTACCACAGCGTTGTTCGAATTATTCTCTCGTTTTCGATGCTTTCTTCTGCTGGAACTAGAGCGCGCGATATTTTTTCATTCCTTCGCCATTATGTCGGTGCCTCGCGAGATACATCTGCGATTATCCTGCGCGATATTCGAGGTTGAATTTGACAAAATGCTGGAGTTTACGCGAGTCAAACAGCCCTATCCTACTACATATATAGGCGAAGAAAAAGGAGCGGTCGGCCGAAGGGAAAGTATGGCCGTCGGTATGCCCGACACGGACACAGAAATGAGAATGAAAACGTAATACCACCGGCGGAGAAAATTGGCGCCAGGTATAGAATGTGGCGAGTATACGGTAGATATAAAAGGACGATGGCGATATGGAACGATGATGTATCGATATTCTGCTGAAAAAGAAACGCCACCGGGGGAAATGGCGAGAATCATCGTCGCCGCGAATCGTTTTTAATCGATACGATAGATGGAAAGTTTCACGAGACAGTCTTTCTCGCAAAAAAGTCGATAGAAGGATGCGAGCAAAAAATAAATCGGCTCTTTTCGCTGCCTGAAATGTCTTTTCCGATAGTTGTGTACACTGTATAGCGTGTTTCCGCGCTTTTTAAGGCGTGGAACGATGATCGCCACTGGAGTGCTCAACGTTCTTGCGCCGCAAGAAACGGTTCCTTGAAGTAAATTGCGGCTTCCGATGTTTTCGTGCGTGTTATTGTTGCTCGATAATGTTTTTAAGCGACGACTGGCGAGATTGTCTGACGGCTCCATTAGCTATAATACATCATATAAGTAACATTGTATTGGCATTGAAATACAGTAGAACGTAATGTATCTCTGCTGTTATAGGAATAAATCGTCGCTGAAATGTTCCTGCGTTTCTTGTTAACGGAAATCGCCAGCTTTCGCTAAATTCCCTTTTAACGAACCTATCACATATACGTAGGTGTATATTTATACAAAATGATCTTGGTACGATGACAGACAGATATAGCGGTATTTCATGGAAAGTCGAATGATGGTTTAAATAAAGATGGAAAGCAGAGAAATCTAGGCAAATAAATTCTAACGTGGTTATGTTAGTTAATGCAGTATGTATTGTTTGCCAGATGTCCATAATCTCGTTTGCCAGAGACAAACAGACATACTTGTACAAGACATTTAGTACAAGTATATATATATATATATATATATATATATTTCACAGAGATCACGAAAGTGTTTAATTGTAATCTTACTCGTTCATAATCATCATCATAGGCTACTAAAATTATTAATTTCTTTGAATTAGACTATTGTGCTTCGTCGTTTGAATGTCTCTTACGAATATGAATTCGAAGATAGTAGATTCAACTTATCAATTAGCCATAAACAGTTTATGTAAGTACTGCAGTCATAGCGTTCTTCGTTGTATTACGTAACAACGAAAATTGACCTTAATCGCTAGTTTCCTTAAATGAGGCTGCATATTGCCTGGATTTTTCCGTATTTGGAATTCTTCCCGCGAACGTGGATTCGAGGACAGTAGACTCAACTTATAGATATTAGGCGTGACCAGGTTATATGAATACGCTGGCCATACCGGAAACCGTAAATCACTGGAGGGTCGGGCTGCACGAGATTCGCACTTTATCATGGCGAATGACGAAGACACAAACGATCTGGCTGGCAGGAAGGATTAACGTTGACAGCGCCCCTTCTTCTAGTTTAGAATGATTATCTCGGTCAGCTCCTTGAGAATCCGAGGGATTATAAATTAATTATAACGGCGAATAGAGCGAGGTAGCTTGGCAACCGGAACGGTTTTTCGATGACAAACACCGAATAATCGCGGTAGTTAGCGAAAGGAAGCGAACGTTTCTCTCTTGCTCTGGATAAATTGATCGTTCCGTACCGTTCAAACGCAGAAAGGGGCGAGTCTTCATTAAAAATTTCAGACGATTCTGCGTTCATTAAACGCCAGCTTCGAGCCTGTCGCGTTGTTGCGATTTAATTGAACAGTCGAGTTTCGTTGATTAGTTTGTATTCGTTGCGCGAAAATTAATCGCAATATAACAGATTGCCAGAGGAGGAGGAAAGAAAATGAGATTTCATCACGCGATTTTATCATGCGAATTTCGATAATGGAATAACGTGTGCGTAAACAACGGAGGAATAATAATAATTTCAATGAAGTTCGAGTAAAGCAAGCTCTTTTTAATATTAATTTAGTTGTTCGATCGCGGTTTATGAAACGAGTTTCTTAGCTTCTGAGCGATGTAAGCTTATTACGGAGTTATGTAGATGTTAAACTTTTGATAAAGATTGGCGGACTGTTCATCTTAATAGTTTGTATTAGTTAGCAATATCAATTATTTGATCGTAATAATATTTAGCAAATAATTCATTAATTACTGAAACACTAAATGTTTTATAAGCGATGAGGAAAGTATGTCTGATATTTTCCTTCAGAAAGAGCAAAGTTGGAAGATCATTTTCTTTATCACAAGACGCATCTAAAAACTCTTGTCGTTCGGTAAAATGTTACACGTTACATTCGCGAGTCGCAGTTATCTTTCTAGAATCATAACCGTGAACACCGAATTTCCGTGTTCAAAATCTCTACATGCAAAAGAACATCTGCAACAACTTCTCCGACTGTCGAAACTGCAATTTGCAGTTTGCAACCGGAGTACCGAAAAAAGAAACGAAGAAAGAGACGAAAATACTGCGAGCGAAGTGGAATCGTGTAGATTGAAATCAATATCTACCGACATTTTCTACATATGCATTACATATGCACGTATACATATGAAAATTTTATAACACATGTAAAGCAGTTCGTGTTACATACCATAACTCACGAAAGTATTTGAACGTTTGAAGAAACTTTTTAGGAATGTATCCTGTACGTTATACAAAACATTTTGAAATTTCACTTGCGCTGTAACGAGGCACGATTATCACGATTATATCAATAAAATTTGGAAAATATCTGAAAATGTATCTATGTTAGAAGTTACAAGACATTTAGTACAAGTATATATATATATATTTTACAGAGATCGCAAAAATGTTTAATTGTTCATTGTATCAATAAGCCTCAATATTCAGCGAGACAATTCTTAACGCTTATTATATACTTCAGATAATTATTCGTGTTGTATACTACGCTTTTTGCTAAATATATTTATCGTAACAAATATATCTCATAACTTCTATATATTCTATATATTTCTTCCAATCAGTTTCAAATTGTATCGATACAGTTCTAACAATCCTGTCTCGTTACAGTGCTAATGAAATTCCAAAATGTTTCGTAGAACACGCGCGATGTATTCGCGAGACACTGAAGACGTGAATAGCACCGAGTAAGCATCCAGAAACTTTTGAATACGATGTGTAATCCGACCGTATCTTCTAAGACACGCGAAGGACTTTTTAAAACCATCGAGTCCGATCCTGGAAATTATAGTCGCGAAGAACGTCTCCGGTAATGCGATCAGCTGTGCCGTATGACAGTGGCATTTTTCCTCTTGGCCAATTGCAGGTCACGTAGATGCTGCAACGCTAGTTTTTCTCATCCACGTATGTACGTACGTATCGCACGTACATTTTTGGCACAGCCGAGGACACGGTCGCCCTGCTTACGGCAAAGACACGTACGCGGCCTTTACACGTGGGCTACATCTCCGCGACTCTCCGGCTGGCTCCGCTTCTTTCGAAAAGAGACACCCCTTTCTCGTCGACAAATTTCAACGTGATTCACGACGATACCGAGACAACGGACATTTTTCATTTTGCACCCGGTCATCTCCTTGCAACCCCGAAACATGCTACATACGTGTAACTACAGTTTCTTGTTTGGAACTTTTGCTACAAAGTGCTCCTATTTCTCATCGGCTTCCTCCTCGCGACGTAATAAATTATTACATTGTTAGCGGATCTCAAGGTGAACCAGCCAGTGAATATTCGCCTAACGCGATTTTGAGCGAAATTCAGGCGTCGCTTGGTTCATTTGCCGATCGATCTTCGTATGGGCTCTCCGATGGTTCGAAGAACGATACGCTTAAATAGAGGAAATTAATTTTCTATGAAAATTGTTTTAGACAGAAGGCTCGAAGTAAAGAAGCTAATAACTACTCGCCTATTTAAATATGGAAAACATTTTTTCGGATACTGCGTCAATTTTATTACGTATCAAGTAATATGTCATTCGAAATCCTGTTACTTTGTAGCATAAATTTTGTTCTATTTTCTACCGCTTAAAATTATAATCTGGTCCAGTTGCGTGGGACTGCCAATATCATCTACATCCTCCACTCTCTGATTCGCTACTTCAATGACGATCTGTCTTCGTTACATTCGAGATATTTATAATATTTATTTAGGAAAGGTGGCAGAATATTAACGCCCTGTGCGATCAATTAGTAACATTATATAATTCAATAATAAACCAAATATATCGATGATATTGGCCAAGATCCCAGAGAATGAAAAAAATCCACGAAATACGCGTCTGTCGTTAAAAACTAATCAATTTAACCCATAGAATCCTCCACAGCGAACAACCAATTGCGAAGATAATTGTAGCTGGCATCCGATAGCGGCGTTAGGGCCCTGTGTGCAACCAATTATCAGGAATTAAAACAATTACCGGGTGCGTTCGCGATTGATTTTTTGAGTTGGTGTCTGAAAGACAGCGATCGAAGAGGGGTTAAATGAATCGGCACGCGTGTAAACAGCACACGAGCTCGATGCAGTGCCCCGTTAACAAACGATTCACGCAATGCAAATGAAAATCTTATGCAGCGGTCGGGCGCATCGGTGAAGTGTGTTCACGAAGTCCGCTTTCGAGAGCGCTGACTGCGTTAAACGTGACCAAATGGGACCGGTGGCCGATGAGAACGAACTGGGTGCTTGTGTCCTAACACAGTCCTGTTGACATTGCATTAGCCTCGGAATAATTACTCGCGTATCGATCATCGTGTCCGGTGTAATTGGTTTCGACGTGACCGGCCGGCCTATCGGCTACTTAAATTGCACCGAATCGCTGGCAGGACATCCTCGGGAAGAATTGATTTCTAAAGCTAACCGCCTTCGATTTACCCTCCGCTGAATCGAACGTTGCGTTTTACGATTAGTGCTTACCAATTCGTCGATCCTCGATTTTCTAATTGAACGAACCGCTGACAATTATTTTATACCTTCAGAATGATGTTTCCAGTCGTCTAACTGTGTCGTAATGAATCTTCTATACGAAGCTTGGGATTAATATATGATTGTTATAATTAATATATGCATGTTGTTTTATTATAAATGTGACGTATGTATTAAGTCGTCCGAAAAGTGTCTTTCTTTTACAGACGCGTCTTTTAACCTTTTACAAACATGAAACCTAATCTGTCGAACGTCGTGATCTTTATCTTGACAGAACAAAATGGATCATACGTAATTCGATAAAATAATATAAAACGACAAGTGTCGTGCATCCATTATTTCCTTATAAAACGAAAGAAACTTTTCGGACCACCTAATAAGTTTAGTTCGGAGAAAATTGATGGATTACGGGTGTTTAGATATTTTTCAATGTGCAAAAGTGTACAAAATATTCGAAGAATATACTCGTTATTATATTTAGAGGGTGAAACGAATTTCTATTTAGGTGGTATTTCTTTAGCTTTCTAGCATGGACACTGCGGCGATGAAATAAGATTATACTTTCGTTTATGAAATATTCATTAGCTACCAATGTTTAGTATCAGTATCAGAAGATTTCGATGAAATGAATTGAGATTATTATCTTTTATTATTATCGTTATTTTCGTATAAAATAAAACAGAATGGCACGTAAATATATATCTTGCATATTAGTTACAAGAAATAATTTTCAATAGTTTGGAATAATATATTGTTTTAAGGGTTGGCGTGTTTGTTTGAAAAACAGGACGAATTTTGGAGCATCGTGCGTGTAATAAATGTAGCATATCATTTCATCGACAGAATTTATTATACGGTTTACGTAGGGAATTTTAAGAGAGGGAATAGCAATTTTGGGAACGTACACGGAATAATAATCGCGTACAATCTGAAATAAATATTTATCGAATTATAATTTCGAGGATATATAAAATAAATCGGTTTATTGACACGTTTACATATTATTTGATTCATATATGATTTGAATGACTAATTCGCTTAATAATTATTTCCTTTTAATAAACGATAGTTACGATTTATTATTACTTTTTCATTAACGACCCGACGTGATCTCTCATCTTTATCATTTACATGCTCGTTCCTACTCTGCAGAATATTATTCCGATTTATTGTCATAATTTTTATTTATCCAAAGATAGTATACAACTAGATCTTTTTCGCGATACAAAATAATACAGAAACGACGATATTTAATAAGAGCTCGATACACAGTATGTCTCATTTAAAACACAAATTCATCATTCACTGTGTTGTTTGAAAATTTGTTTATTTTAATATCGAAGTAAATAATCACGGCTAATAATCAAAGAATTCATTAGAAATGAATGGATCAACGATTCTCTAATTGCTTTGAGAAGTGTCATTCAAATTAACAGTCTACTGAATCTATAAAAATATAGCGGATGCTGTCTCTAACTGTTAATTCGCTATTAATTTCGACGAATGAAATTTAGTTATTAAACAATAATAGTATATATACCATATACTGTAAAGGTAATACTCAGATTCATTAATCGTGTTCGTTATCATATGAATCGACGAAAATATCTGGATACTTACGAACAGTAGTATATATACGTATGTGCAATGTACATACAGGGAATTAACAAGTATTACATGTTACTGAAAGTTTTATTCCTAACGCGGTATGTAAGCCCGCGAGTACGCCTGTTTCCATTTGCTACTATTTGAGCAGAGAATTTCGCGCTAATGTTTGCGATCCACGTATTTAATAATTGCGATCATGCTGGTAGTCATGCGTGCTCGTAAAGAGGTCGTTATCGCGAAGAAGCACGTGATTAATAAAAATGTTCCGTTTGCTACGTGTTACGAATACTACAGTCCTTTCAACGTACGCTGAAAACATCGAAGCGCGGAAGTCTGACTGCCGGTTTTATTTCCTCGACGTTTTTAAACTCGTCTATTCACCCTCGAAGCAGTTTTAAAGGTGTTATTACGGTTATGAGAGTTATTCCCTAGAAATACGATACTTCGCTGGTATTTGCATGAAAATGGTAAAATTTTGTTGTTCAAAATCGAGGAGAAAAGAAACTCGGTATTTATTTCGCGGTCACGCGTGGCGTGAAATTACAACGAACATGGAATTTTTGTTATCCTTATGATTGTTATTACACTGTTATTCGTTCGCATAATTATAGAGGATTTTATTATTTTTTGAAACGGTACTAGAAATTTCAAATTTCTAGTTTGTCCGAGGTTTTAACTCGCAATACGAATTATCATAGAAAGCGCATAAAAATAAGAGTAGTTGGACGGTGGTACGAAAGTTCCAAAAATTTGTCAAACGAATTGCGTGCTTCTCGATAATTACTCTCTGAATTTAAGGGAACAGATTCTTTAGCGACGTTTGAGAAATAATGATCAAGTGCAATTGAATCATATCGACAAATTTGTACATATGAAAGCATATCGAAGTGTCCATTTCAGGAAACGCAGTATAACATAATCAATCTCGCAAACTCATATGCCAATTTCCCTGCTAATATATGTAACATGTCAAATCTCATCAGCGATACGTTACATCAAATCCTACATTGCTGGTAGTACTATCTGTAAATAGCGAATATTCCTCATAGTTATCGAAAATGACAGTTTAATTAATACTCTCTACTGAGCGATAGAGCAACATGCATCAATTGGCACAAATCATTAAATATTGCGTGCTCGCTTGGAGCAATCGAACGACTAACCCGATCAGTAACCTTCCGAATAATCGCAGTTCTTGCATACATATAATAACGTAACAGTGACAGAATAGAATGATACCTTTACGTTTGAATTTATTAATAAACTCTGTTATTTAGCCTTATTAATTTTTAGAATTATCAACGAGATTCAGTGGAATAGACTAAATCATATGATTCGATTTAAATTCAGAATTTATTTTATATTATGTTTTGCTTAATTTTAATCATCGGATCTCGTTTTGCAAGTGTTTAAATAATTCGGTAGGAAATCAGATATCGTATGATTTTCGTTATAGCAATGATAGATTATTCAACTATCTAAATCTTCAAATCGGATTATCCTGAACGTATATAGACGTTGGATTATTATGGACTTGGCTGTGGTTATTTTTCAAGCACATAACTTGTAAAGCGGAACGAAATGCAAATAATGATACAAACGGATGAGCGACAGGAAATCGGCTGTCTTTCGACAGGGCGTCGCATCGACGCAGCAGAAAGTTCTTCTATGGAATTGCAATCGCAGATTATTACATCAACGTCATGATAGTGTCTTGAAATCTTTCTCTGGACTCTCAATCTAATCTGAAGAATAATCAGATTGTGTATCTTCGGTCTGGACTTACAATTCAATTTTCTTGCTAAGATAAGGATTTTCAATCGTAAATCCGAAGAAGTTTAAAACCGCATCGTGGCTTATACCAAATTCTATCGACTGTGTATCAAACTTTCATTGGAAAAAAACTTCAATAATCGCATTTACGGTTTCTCTGTAATCGTTTCGATGAAATTACTTTTGATCAGAAAATACGTTCTCTTTCTACTATTACGTACACAAAATGCTTGAACAATCTCCAAGCGTATAAAAATCACAATTTAATTAAAATTGCCAATATATTTATTTTGTCATTCTAATTATACAAATTATACAAATTTATAAACAGTATATTACAACATACACCGAAGACCAATAGCTCTAGCGTTAAATTATATTCCACAGAAACAACCAATTATCTAGGTACTTTCTAGTAATAATGTTCATAATACCGAGAATATATTATTCTCGGAATTTACTCAGGCGTAGAAACTATTAAACCACCGCACAGAATGTTTTATAGAGCGCACTCGTTTTTCCTCTGAGCTCGGTATTTGCAAGAATTTGTTATATTAAAAACCAGACTATAAAATTCACTTCCATTACGCTCGTTCAACATTGTTGGACTAGAGTCAAACATTTGGTAAGGTAAATGGGATGCAAGTTGCAACGTAAAAGAGGAGGAAAAAAACAAGTACGAGAAAAATACTCTTTGCGCTATTACACGGATAAAGACGAACACCCAGGACGCATGTAAATAGCAAAAAGGACGACTTTTGGAACTTCTGCAAGCTGTTCATGCAATCATCGAGCAGAAGATCCCTTTCCCGGGCGAAGATTTGTTGAAAGAACCGTCTCGACTGACTACCACCATGGATCGAGCGAGAGATTCTTCCTCTTACGAACTTTCTCGCTGCTGAGAGTGCCTCGCATAACAAGGAAAAACTTTGTACGTGATAAGATCCAAAAAGGAATAGCGTGCCCTTGCTTTTAAATTTAACCAATTGAGTCATTAAATTTAGCTTGTTCGAAGAGACCCTATTGTTGCTAAAAGATCGAGGATATTAATTTGAAAAATTGTTCGTCTTGAATTTCGCTGCTTGAATTTTGCGGGAATTAGTATTAATAGTATTTAAATTAAATTTAATATAATAATAACAATATATCATAGTGTTATTAATATTTCCAACTCCATGAATATTTGGAATAATATTTTGAATTTCCAATATGTTATATAAATGTATAATCATCTAACAGTATTCAATGCTATTCCTAACTGATTTATTTACTGATGTCTTATTAAAGGCATTCGTATATTCAGTTCGACCAGAGTATCTGCCGTTGAAACAATTAAATTTAATTTCTTACTTTAGTCGCAAACAAGACCGTAAACAACAAGAGTAAATAGAATCAAACAAACGTTGTAACATCTGGATGTAATAATTTTTCTAAACTTCTGCCTTATTCCTCGAGAGACGTAAAGCGAATGGAAGCAATTAAAAATTGGCCAACTGTGAAAAGTGAAACGGAAAATTTCCCAAGGGAATGTGCTTCGCTGCATTTGCTTTTTGCGGTTTCAATAGCTATGCACAAGTTCGTATATGTGACACAGAAGGAAAATTTCTTTGCGCTGTCACAGTTCCCTGCTTTAATTTCTGTCCAAACGATCCTAAGTGGGTCAAATATTAGAAAACAACAGACAGAACTAACGATCTGTAGGATATACCTATTTTGTGCCATGAAACAATACTGTATCGAATAAACCTTCAAATATTCCACTAATATGACTGATTTCTGATTTTCTACAATTTTATAGCGCCATACTACTTCTTCATTTGATCAACTGTGCTTATTTTTTGGGAATAGTATCTGCTATGTAATTGTAGAAATGTGCTATTATAAGGAGACGTTCAAATTTAGAGAGAATTTAATAATGGCTACTTGCTGCTAGAGAAATCGATAGAATTTAAATTATAATACTCGATAAATAATAGAAAGGAGCAAACAGAATTTTTCGTCTTATGAATCGATCGTGTTAAAAGTAAGAAATAATCTTACTTTTCTATCTACCATTCATGATATTCAATTTCGTTTCAAAATGACCAATGTGCTCGTTACAATCACGTTCCATTACAGTAGCAATGAAATTTCAAAATGTTTCATACGACACATCCAATATGGACATAAAAGTTTTCTACTGTAACTACTTAAATACTTCCATGAGCCACTACGATATTTACACAGATGAAGCACAAAATAAAATTATAATGATACATACAAGAAACTCGATGTAATTTGTAAAACTGTTCCGTTCGTTTAGCTGAATACCACTTGTAAAACTTCTTCTCTCTACCCTTTTTTTTCTGAGATTTTCGCTGGCGAATCGAGTCAACACGATGAGCGAGGGAGCACAAGCGAGAAAGATGGATCGTAAGTTCATCGGCAAACGAGCGAGTACACAAGACGAGGATTGCAAATAAACTGCGTTTTCACTGTACATTTGCCATGTTCGGTTAGACCGCGATGGAAGCTCCGGTTTATTTGTTAATTATCTCACCTATCGACGTGCTTCCTCGTACGTACTCGGCGCAAGTACTCGGCTATTCAAGCGGACAGACTTGGCTGAGTTTTAACGAGAACGCATTGGTGGTTTACAAAGATTCCTCGTTAAAATCGCAGCAAACGTTACCCATCGTCTCTAGACTACTGATCTTCGCGCATCGCGAAGCGTGAACCTTCTAATGATGGATTTAATGATGAACTTTCTCTTACGCTTTCATATGACTATTCAGGTTTATCGAATATCGAAAGAGAGTTTTCTATGCCGTTTGGTTTTATCGAAGTACTTCGTACAATTTTTTTATGTCTTATCAGTTAATAGCACGTCAATTAAATTTCTACCACGAGTACTTTCTGTGTGTCTCGGATACAAATCGATCAATTCCGCTTTTTACCGGTTTCTTACTTTTGCTACATGACGTTGACGTTAATGCTTCAAAACAAATTACTTCTTTACGCGAGTTGTCCTATTGCAAAAAGATGACGTAAACGATAGAAAATGTCCAGATAAATTTAACAAATAGAGTTCGCATCACGGGATACTCTGGTTTAGAGTGGAATTTATGAAGTTGATTTATGTGACTCATGTTACGTAAAAACTGCGACTATAACCATGTAAGTTACAGTATATCCATAAAAATAGCGTGTTTGCGATATTAGTATTGTTTTTAACAATATTACTATCGACATTAATAATCGCCATTTAAATTCTACGAGCAGTAAACTATTCCGTAAGATTAATTTTCTACGTAGAAAATAAAAGATATAAAACTAGAGATAAACTGTAGAAGTTGAAACGCATTCTGCAAAAATGGCAGCAGAAGGAACTATAATAATTTGTTAATTTTCCTCCGAGAATCTGCTTTCGGCTGCTTTGCGAGAATCAAGTCCTCGTAAACAAACGGAACCAGACGATAGAATGAAGAGTTTTCTGCGCCTTAAAAGGAACATAAATATCATAAAGCGAAAACTGAGAAGGATAAAAGGAGGAAGATGGAGAAGACGAAGGAAACAAGAAAAAGAAGGAAACTGGTAACGAGCATCGAGTTATAACAGTTGAATCTCTATCCAGTTGAAAGAATAACGTTGGAGCGGCATAATTAGGGGAGAAGTCTGGCTTCGATACGCCTGCAAGAGAGGTCGATTTCGATGGCGATTTTTAAGTATCTTCGTTCAAAGTTTCGTGGTTTCTATACGTTAATGTGAACGGTACCCAGCGATGAGAAGCGGAAGAGGGAACGATGTCTTTCCGTCCTGCTGAATTTATCAGGCCAAAAGACTTCGTTACTGTCATTATATTGTCCCGCCATGCGGCTAGTAATTTTACTTCGTGTACGAGATACATCGTTCTAATACAGGCTGGCACACGCTCTCCTCTTCACGGAAACTTTGACCGTAGAAAGAAGGTTTGCACGTGTGTGTTACCCTCTTACCGAGGGTCTGAGCTTCGTTGAAGAAGACAGACGCTGTCCCGGGACTTGCTACAGCCACTTCTCTGTGGTAGTTTTGCGAACAAAGAGAAACGTCCTCGGTGATACGCACGTTTGTAAATTTAATTCGTTTAATTAACAACGTTTTAGAATTACGGGACGAGGAATCTTCCCTTCTGACGGTCTCAAACGGACGAATCTTTGTTGTCGCGCAGGTTTTATACCGAGTGTTCTTGCTTCGTAATTTATGTTACCGCTTGCAGCATCGTAACAGTTTTGAAATTATTTCGTTATACGAATATCTTTCTCGTAATTAAAAGCTGGGCTACCGCAAGTGTTAAAGATGGACGCTAACGCGCGACCTCCGTTAGAGTTTTTGCGTACTTTCCTATTATTTCCCGTTGCTAAGTGCATTAAAATTTTCCAGGTAATATACACAGATGTGTTGTAGGAAATGTCTTGAAACTTCATTAGCGTTGTTATGAGACTCGATGATTGTTATTGTATTTGTAAAGTTTCGAAGGATTCTGAATACATTTGAATATACTTGAAATAGATGTATCTATGTGGAAATTGCAAGATATATTTCGCACAGGTTACACAATTTATGCAGTTAATTATTTGTAACATTATAGAAATAAATGTCGATATTCGGTGGGACTATACTTAATACTTACATATTGTATGGTTAAGATGACTATTCGTACTGTATACTAATTTTTTATTAAATATATATTTGCAACAAATATCTTGCAATTTCTATGTACCTTTTCAGATTAGTTTCAAATTTGATCAATGCAATCAAATAAGTCGCGTCTTATTATAACGATAATGAAGTTTCAAAATGTTTTATATAACATGTACAATATGGCGATAAAAGTCTTTTAATATTTTCGTCAGTCAGTGCAAACTTGAAAATTGCATTTTTAATTTGGGAATTTTAACGGACGTACATGAGGATGAAAATATGCGGAATTGCATGATGAAATTTATTTGATATGAATTTCGGATAACTTTCTCATGAATTTTCAGGACAAATTGGTATTTATGTATACAATATGAATCATTTTTCTATGAAACGTGTTACACATACCATAAACTTTTCACATTAACTGCGGTGGATTGGACTTCGATTCTACTTAAATACCTTTGTAGTTCCAGTTATGCTCTCCGTTATATGACTCTGGATAAAGTTTCCAATTTAAATGATATAAAAAATAATCAGACTGAAACGAAGTTGTTTTGCGTGCTGCGCGTGAAGCTAATGAGAAATATCTCTTTTTTATTTGATACACGGTTATTAATGGTAAAGTAATCATGAACTGATCGAGTTAAACGATAATTACAAAATCGATATTGGGTAATTGGCTTGGAAGTGATAATGAAATAATAACATAATATACAATAATGTAGTTACGCAGTGACTGATCATTTTAATCTCGATTACTAATTTACACTCTTCAAAAAATTGAATGAAGGCAAATGGAAATTGACAATTAATGAAACTGCTATACGGACAGCTGCTCCGCGTGAGCATTACGAAAAACGAATGGCTCTACATTTCAAACAAGCTGGATGTAATTGGAGTACAGGATACTCTATTGTACAGTAGAATAGGTACTTTATTACTACGTTTTAACGACCTTAAAGCAAGACTTTCCGAATCAAGTGTTTACTGTTCATGTCGTCAATAGCTTAATTTGTCGTTATATTAGGTATATTGTGGTGTAATTAAGGAAAGAAAAGAGAAAGAAGGGAAGAGCAGTGCGTTTCGTTCGTGTCCTCTTAATGGAGTCATCAGTAAGGCTACCCAGAAGCTCTGTGCCTTAGATACCACTTAAGTAGTGGATGCCAGGTCAGAGTCTATATTTGTGGGTTAGTAAGGACTTTCAGGAATTACGTTTTCGATGTTCGTGTCTCTGGTTACGAATGAGAGTATCGTTACAGGAGATTATTAAAAATTATTGTTGAAAAGTTCGCTGTGAAAATTGTGAAAATTTCTTGAGAAGTTTCAAGATATTCATATTTAGGGATAATACAGAGCTGGAGGTTCGTTAGAATAATAGAATTGAAATGATAAATGTGGTGCAAATGGCACAGAAATAAAAAGAAATGACTCGTTTAGTGGAAAAGGATGTAGATAGGCTTTATACAGAATATAATAAAAGAGTTACAAGTACCAGAATATTTAATTTCATGGGTTATATATTCTGCACTATTTACGTTCTTTTATGACTGTTGCGAAATAGAATTATGACCATAGTGTATTAATAAATACATTTGATATCTCTCTTTCTCTTTCTCTAAATGTGTAACAGTTGTAAATACTTAAAGTGCATAGCATTCATGTAATAAATGATATCAATGGCAAAATTCAGAAAAATATTCTTTTTTATTGAAAATTCCGTCACTTATATCGTCTACCATTTTAACTATTCCATTTCCATGCCAATAAAGACGATTAACTTTCTTTATTCTATTGTACAATTAGTAAGCCTTATTCCATATTGCTGGGCTATCCTGCAAAATTGTACTAATATTCTTAGGGAAATTTTGCAAATTGGAAATTGCAAATTATTCTTATAATTCTTAATAAATTCTCTTCAATAAACGACAAATTTTTATTTTATTTTATTTTAATAAATCTTCCTATATAGAACTAACGCTTTGACAATAACATTACTGAAATTTTCCTTCAAAGCTGGTGTGATCATTGCGTTTGTTGTGAAATTGTACGAATAAAAAATTCATTAATGCTAATAGTTGGTAAACCATAGTGTAAGAGGGCTCTGGCGCATGGTACTCGTCGCAATATTTTTCAGGCTCATGACCCAATTAACCATTTGTTGGTTAAACAAGCGCAAACAGAAACTATCATTTTCGTGTAGATTCTAAAGTCAGCACTGCGCTCGTTTTCCATACAAATTCAAGGGCCTATTATTAAGGCTGATCTCAGCATAAAATTTCTTCTTGCAATCGTTCGACGAAATTTCATTGTAAGATCGCAAAAGCTGCTGCGCGAGGTGTAGAGAAGTTAACAGATTTACATGGCGGATCTAAGCTGGTACGAAGCAGGTTGAATTCTGTCGCAGCGTTTACTCGTGGCACCGCGAATGGAAAGTACTTTGTTTTAAACGTTGCCGCGAGCAGCTCTCTCGGTGTAAAACGACTCGTTCTTTCGCGGCATATATTATGCCTGGGACAAAAAATATCATCGCGAAGCTAGCGTACCTCCGCGTTGCCGAGAGAATACAAAACGTGGAGTAGGAATTCTCGGGCATCCCTCGCGAACCACCTCCATTGTCCCGTTTTAATCGAGAGTGAATAGTCCGGACGCTAATTGTAAATTAAATGATTCAATACGTCGCGAAGAAGTGAAAACGCTACAATGCGAATTTTGTTTGCTAACGAAGCTTCTCTGAAAAGATACTCATTTCTGAAAGTCTTTTGTCTTCTTAAAGGATTAATATCAGGACTATCAAAATGATAAGTCTCCGTGCCTCTTTTTTCCAATTGTTTCTAATTGTTAATAACATATCGAACATGTGACAAGAAATTACGAAATTAATGTTGAGTTTTATCGAGTTCGAGATACCGAGGTTTAATTTTAATCGTGATTATTTACATATAATATAATCAGATATTCATTAGAGACTCTGATGCTAAATACTAAGTAGGACAATACTTAATAGACAATTAAAACACCAATCACACGACCAAAACTACTTCTTTTATTAAATTTCGTTGTGAGATTCTCTTAAATCTCAGTCACCAATATTTACATCAAAACTATTGATTTCTTTCAAGAATATCGGACATCGTGATTTAGACATTAGATACGCCGTTAATATCTTCACAAAAATTAATGGATTTGTCATTCACTTCTAATAGTCTTGTACCTTTGAACTAAATAGCATGTTCCTATTTTCAAGTATGTTATAATAGAATATATCTTTCTAATCATCAAATAACATCAAGATCATAAAATCAACAAAATTCTACTTATCATATTTTTCTTCTGTAATCTTCGTATGCGATCGAAAATCAATAGGATGAAATACAACTGTCGCGGACAATGTTTAGTCACAGTTCGGTATCGCGCATCTTTCACCTCCGTGCGCATTCGTAAATTTGCTTTTCCCGGTGCGTTTGAACGTGTCGCGTGCTTGCACAGCACGCTCGCACAACGCGTCGAGTGCTCTCATTAGCGTGTGTGCACACACGCACACGCGCACTCTGGTCGGACACTGGAGTGGTTGCATTGCACGCAACGTTCGTCCTCCTTCCATTGAATTGTTATAATCTCCCTAGGGGAGCACGCGAGCTCGTTAATTGCTACATTTTCTCCACGAAATTACATTACTGCGACAGCTGTCGTGTAACGCTTTCTCGTGTTTGCCTGCATGTAATATTCGGTTTCTGAGGCGTGCCGCGATGCGTTCCGCTCTCTAAATGCCTCACCTTCGCCAGAATAGACGACCCTTTAACTCCTCCGCGCCCATTCAGCCGACGTACTATTCCGAATGACCGGTGTATCTTTGTCACGTTCTTCTCTTTACGAGCCAGCCATTGTCAAAGCAGACATTTTATGTGACAGCAGCTTAGCGATGATAGTCGTTGTTATTACGATACGTGCGCCTTTTTATAGGTTTCTCCGTAGTACCAGTGGAAGTGTTTAGAGGAATTTATAAGGATTTTCGAGAAATCTTTTATCGAAATACGAGAAAAGCTTTTACCACTACGTTTCTCTGGATTGTTGGAATACGTTGGCGATAAAAAGTAATTTTATCGAGGCGATAAATGATTCCTAGTTATAATAATACCAACTATTCACCTGACGCAAATTATTATAGAGTAAAATATTGCTACGTAATTCAATAATTACTCACACGAAAATTATTCGTTAAATCTATTTCGAAAATTCACAATTTCTGCTAATTTTAACGTTATTAGCAAGCATAATGTCACTTGTAAAGTAATAAATGCACAAAGCCTAGTGTATTGTCAGCAGTCATATAATGAATTATCAACAAGCAGAACGCGACTGTATTATTGAAGCTGCAAATCGGATATACGGATTCGCGAATGAACGTTTAATCTACTTTGTAATGTTTCGTATCTGAATTTGAAGTAATAAAAATGTACAAAGCGTCGATTAGAACGTTAATGTTTTACGTATCTAAACACGTTTGTCTTTGGATTCGTAGTCCACGTTCATTTCTAATCTGCCTGAATCTACTTACATTTTGCCTGCGCATGGCACGACCTATTCTACTTGAGCGCGTGAGTGGATGTGACGTATGCAGCAACTATCTTTCGTCTTGTTACATATTTCGTTTTTCCAATCGTAGAGCATGAAAATTAAGTGCGAGAGTGTGTGACATAGACTAGAGAATGAATTTTTTAAACAAATCCGTCTGGTTCGGGAATTATATTTGAAAATTCAGAACTTTCTAACGTTTGGAGTGAAAATCTTTCAATCGTAGCCATATTTTCGTAGCTCTAATGCAATTACTTTTTAAACGTAATTACGTATTTCGATGCAATTACTTGAACGTGTTACGTTTACAAAATATATTTTTCCTAAATTAAATTAGTTTTCTATTGTGTTAAGTTCGTTATAATTCCGCCAATAGTATTAATGATCTGTAAATAGCTAAAAATTTGTAAGTTTTCGAATTTTTGCCATTAATGAGCTTGGTGTGATTTCTTTAATATTCTACAGAACAGAATAGGATAATCGATTCAATGGAACAAATATGTAGTGTAATTCGTGCATTATCTTGAATTATTACAAATCGTACACATACGGCATTTCCATTAGCATTGATTCTAGGTGAAATACATATCTGTCATTTCCACGTTGAAATAATAAACGCGCATTGATTTGCTTGTGTACTAAATCCGCTTAATGAAGCGAATGAGTATTAATAAAAGTTACGTTCACGTCCACTACATGCATCTGCTGCTGTTTAGTTTTTATTAATATATATGATTTATTCATATATTTATTTAATGTGGACATGTAGCAAATATTAATTCGACGTTAAATCTATTATTAATTCGGTTTAAATAATTGGTTGATCTAAAGACTTAAATTATTAATAAAATAATTCTTTTTCATTAATATAATGGGAAGAAAAACTGAATTATTCAGTCAGAATATTTCATCTTTTATTGATTATTGTATTATTATATTATTATTATTGTATTACTATTATATTATTGTATTAAGTGTATTATGTACTATTCTATACTCTTATATTGATACTATGCAAAATATTGAAGAACATCGTTTCATTTATATTTTACTAATCTTGCAACAAGGAACTGCTTATTGATATAAAAAATAACTCGCATCGTTTAATGACTAAAATTAGTATTAGAGAATTTTGTCAATACACGTAGATAATTTACACTAAACAAGTAATGAATGTTTTTTTAACTTTAATCAACCGAAAGTAGTGGAGCATTCAATTATTATTTACTGTTCAGATGGAATTATGTATCTTCACTACTTTTTACAGAAACAACATAGATGTTATGGTCGAATGTTTGTGCGTAAACGTGATACACATTGTACACCATTAAAATAAATCATTTTTACTGAGAGCTTCAGCTTCTATTTGCATTGTATTTTAATCTCGTACTGTATAAAATTCGTTTTAGCTTTTTCCTCAAAAAGTAGGGTTTGGAACTAACCGGAAACTTTTGGATTTACATGCAGAGTAAAGTTCAGCATGGCGTTGCTTTACGCTGAAAAAGGGACGTTTTTCCGCAAAGTGAAAGCATTTTCGCTACGTAACAGCCAACGGCTACCAATTGTTTTGTCGAGGCTAAGTTGCGTTCTCGTGTATTTGTAAATGTTGTGAAAAATCACCAGCTCTCTGACATAAAAAATAGTTAAATCGCGTATATTTTGTATTCCAACAAATATTTAGATTTCCCTTCGATGCTCTTGATTGATGTTAATGTCTTGCTCTTTTCCTTCTTATTAATAAAATATGCAGATTTTCCGGCGAAAGTTTCATATAAAAATCTTACGCTGTACGAGGCTATTCAAAAATTTCTTATATTCTCATTAAAGAAGTAATTTCTGTTACATGAAAAGATTTCAACAATTTTAATAAGCACAAAGTTACCTTTTATTTGGAGTCGTTATTCGTTCAACTTGTACACAACTTTTCTCAACTTGCAAGCTTAAATTAGTTGTATAACGTAAATCATGATATAACATTATTTAAAGTTTGGAAAGCACCGTTTTTTTTTTAAGTAAAAATCAATAATTACGATTATAAATTAAAAAGTGAAAATAAAAACGCAGCCAGCGAAAATTCTAACAAACCTCTTTCTCCATACTAAGATCTTATGTGCAATGTACATTAATTGTGTCTGCAATAACACATCGTGAAATTTGTTTATTTACAATAGGATTTTAATAAATTATCAAATTTGTTTGCACGCAGTAAAATTCTAAGGTCAATACTATATAATCCTAAAACAATTCGGTAGCTATATACGAAAACCATTTGACGGCTGTTCATTATGGAAATTCCATGCAACTCGTTTGAACCCATATGTGTGTACGATAACTACTTTACCAGCAATTTAAGGTTGTCAAGTCACCAGGTTCGTGCTCTTCATTAGATTACCTGGCTGTTCATTAATTGCCGCATTTTGCTCGCAAAACCGAATTACCCCGGAAACTGATGCGACTGACTTGTATGTAATGTATGCTTGT
This sequence comes from Bombus confusus, assembly GCA_014737475.1. Taxonomy (NCBI): domain Eukaryota; kingdom Metazoa; phylum Arthropoda; class Insecta; order Hymenoptera; family Apidae; genus Bombus; species Bombus confusus. The sequence continues at coordinate 2,131,858 of JACXIV010000144.1, forward strand.
GTGTGCTCTCCATGGAAATTGTATCTTTGCCACAAACGCGATTTAAACTGCATACTGAAAAACACTTTTATGAATTTTTATACGCTTTCAAGTTGGAAAATTGGAAGCAGACTTTTACGGAATATCCTCAGTCAGAAACGCCTTCGAGAGGAAATTGTTTCCACAAATTTATTTATGGAGTTACAAAACTGCAAACAATTTGTATAGTACAGACTTTCACTTGATTCTGTCAATCAACTTTTAGAATAAAAGAGAAAACAGAGGCGATATTTAGAATGTTAAATCTTGGCGAATCTTTTCTATCGATTGCATCGCATCTACAATTATCATGAATATCGCTTTGAGAAATCGTTTGAATTTTGTCTGTAACATTTTCCTCATTTTTCAGTTCCTTTGTGACTTCTGACAGTCGCAATCATCATAAGTACCTACATTTCCATCGTCGTTTGGTGTTTTATGTAAATTTATTTGTACAGTCGTCTGATGGTTCCTTTATACTTCATATTTAAACGATTCAAAAAATGTATTTACATAACAAGTTAGCAGGAAACCAATTTCTTACAAAATAATAATTTTTATCGTTGCGTAGAAAATATAAGACATGTAATTACCATTGTGTGCCGATACAACGCGAAAGACGACATACCTCACAATTCACTCGCAATAAAATGGGCAGCGGAACATATGTTGATCCTTCACCGATAATCTCCAATTCCAATGTCGTACACTCTATTTCAGTCGATAAAGGTATGCCAGGTATAATAGACGTACGCGACGACAGCTAATAATTCATTCCGAACGACAATTCCCATTCACTTAAATTTCATGAAAACAGCTCGGGCGGAGCTTTCGGGAACAAAAGGAACGTTAATAAATGGATCACGATCGCGAGATCTGGATATTTATTTATTAACGCATAACGTTGCTTCAGCTTCGAGATCCGTTAGTAAGATCCACCGTGAAATTGATCGAGAACAATACTTTTCAAATATAATTTTCTCGTCACTGTGCTACTTACTGTTATGAATTCAATATTCATAATGGTAAACCGATCTTCCATCGAGTATAAATCACGGAGTTTGCCTGAATGGAATTTGCGCTCTGTACGGCAAAACATTTTTTAAAAATATAGGATCTTCCACTTTCTCACAATATGCCGAAATAATTTATAAACATTATTTATTATACAACATACAATATATAATAATTACACAATATAAGTGTATGGCAAAGTTGTAGAGAAAATGAAGACGATATTGCTCTTCTAGATCCGGGAACAAAGATAAGAGGACAGAGAGTGAAGATCAATAAAGTTTCATCGAACTAGTATTAGCGTCGCATACTCAAGTTTCATTTATTCTGCATCCTTAAAATACACAGATTATTTCGTAATCAAATGAAATGGATATTTACATTTCTGCGCAGACCAGCCGTACGTAACGAGGCTTATTTATCTATTTCCACTAGGAAATTTTTCTCCTCGACTGGATATATCTAGCGTATCGATAGATTGTCAAACTTATCAAGGAGTTTGAAAAAAGAGAAGAAACAGAGAGAAAGGGAAAAAATGAACGAGGACAGCAGGAAAGTAACTGGCAAATGACAGAGACTTCGCCGTGTTCCTGCACAGACCATTCACTGCATGGCGATTTATCCAGGTCTATATACGAGTATATCTCGTCGTGGCTGCGGATGCTCGCGAGCATCCATCGAGTTGATCCATCCACCGTTGCGAGGGGATGGGTCCTCCCCCAGTTCGAGCGAAGGGCGGAACTCGACTCTGCTGGCTGCAGCCTGAATTGCACGACTCGAGCGCTATTTTGTTTGCCCTCTTCCGGCGTTTTAATTCACAGCGCGCAGGCTTTTAAAGTTTCGAAACCACGGAAATTGTACTGTCGCACTTCAGGAGCTGGACGACGACGACGACGCGCGCGCGCGCGCGCGCCTCGGAGACTTCGTGTAATAGAAAATTTCGATGGACCATTCAGGGCAACGATGAACGAAACCCGGTAAGCTAGCTGCGGTCTCGAGGTACGTTAGTCGTTTTTTCAACTCTGCCCTCCAGCAGATGGAACAGAGACAAATTGAAAGTCCAAGGAAAGTTAATTTCAGTTTTACAGTGGTTCGTGAAGGTATTTGAACGCTTGCTGTGGAAAACTTTTATGTGTGTATTATGCGTGTGTTATAGAAAACATTTTGAATTTACGTTAGCATTGTAACGGCTGTATCGCGATTGTATTGGTAAAATTTGCAACTAATCTGAAAACGTATGTAGAGGTTATGAAATATTTACCGCAACTGTACTTAATAAAATGTTAGTATAAAGTATAAGTAACTACTTTCAGCATGTAATAAACGTCAAATGTTTGAAACGTCGTTTTCCAAGCGAAACTCATGTAATTTCTTCCAAATATGATATATTTGATATAATTAGTATTATAATATTTCTTACAATATAATGGCATTATAATTATTATGGTAAATCTTTGGAAAAGTACATTGAATCATATAGAAATTTTAATTCGATTAAACGTGCATATAGTTCCTTGGAAAAACCATGTACGGTTGACAATTTATTTGGGAAAAATATTCTTCAAATACGCCAACCAAAATTTCTTGTAGGTTCTATATACATTTTGAGATTCTGTTTCAATGTTTATCAATATAATCACGCGGTAATAGACGTGGTAGTAAAAATGTCTGAACATCGTGTTAATTCCACTTGAGACATATCTGTGAGAGCAATTGCTCATACAGTATAGGGATCCGTGCACATCTACGCTGCTGTCGGTTCTCTTTTTTTCTTTTTTTATTTCTGTTACTGTGATTTCGATCTTCCCTCTCTTCGTACCTTTGAATGTTCCATGCTATCAAGTTTTACTCCATGCAGCGCAGCACATTGTCCTGCAACGTGAATAAATATTCTTTCCTTTTTTCCTTCTGACATGAGTTTCTCCGTTGCACGGGTGCACGGTACAAGCTAGTTTACGGTAGAAGCTTTGGATAACTGAAACTCGTTGAAAGTTTCCAGAGTACCGATAGAAGACACTTTTTAAGTGCTATTACCCAGCGACGAATTTCCACGGGTCCCTGCATGAATACTCCGCTGCAATTAACAAAGATACAAAGGAATAACTTCGTTGCGAGCCACTTTCTGCAAATACATTCGCGATATCAGGACCGGCTTCTTTCGTCGTACTTCACTCTATAACGAGATCTTTTTTGCTTGCCAAAGAATAGTAAAGAACGTTTAAGTTCCTTCCAAGTACCTTGTAACAAAATTATTGGCGCACTTGTAAATTCGCGTGTGCTGCTGAAGATTTTATTAAACGAAATAACTTTGGAAGAGAAACAGCTCTACGTTTAATGTGGATGCAAGGAGTTACAATTTAGGAGATTTAAATTTCAGAGAGTAGAGAAGAGATTTGTTGAGGTATTTTAATTGTTCTGAGCAAGAGGTAATTTGGATTAATACGAATTCTGAGAGTACTTGCAATGCTAGTATCTTAATTTAATAATTTCATGGCTACGCGTTTGATAAAGATACGTAGTTATTTCCGAAGGCCTCGAAATTTCAAGAAATTAAATTTTTTATGAAGCACTTTAGTCTTACTGAACTACTTACAACATCCTGTGCTACTGCCCAGCAATTGATAATTTTTTTTAAATAGAAAATAATTGTTTCATTGATAATTGTTTCAAATAGAAAAGCCAGTTGAACATTCTTGCAGATATATTTTTAGTTTCAAATTATACGAATTTGAATAAAATGCTATTCGTGAAAGTGCAGCATTGAGAAAATCTATATACGGATATCAAATAAGACAGTTCTGTAGATTAAAGATTAAAAGGATGTTAAGAATCTTCTTATAAAGGAATATGTATGCGTATACTGTGTCGTGGATTTTCTTTTAAAGAAAGCTTGCAACTCTTGTAAGTTGCTGTTTTATAATCCGGCGAATGTCTTTGGACAAAAACGACATCGCCCTTTGAAATGTCAATAATTTATTGCGCAAATTGATATATTATGAGCAGGTATACAATTTTATGCGAGGGATGCTTGAAAGAATTTTTCCAAGATTTTCTCGAAAATATGCGTATCGATAATCTACGATTATTGGAAAAATATAGAAATTAAAAAAGAACTCAGCCACAGGCAACAAATTATAAAAATACAAGTTTCGTAATCTCGCATTCTACTTCTCCGTAGTAATAATTCGTGATATTGGGGAGACTGATCATTATCGCAGGATCGAGTAAACAGTAGCTGAGTATGATGCATACAAGATCTAAATTAGCATGCATGGGACCCTGATTTAAATAATTTCGTATTATGGTGGAATGGATATCCTAATATGTACTAATCATCTGTTATCCGTATCACGAACATCGTCGTACCGCGTTGTATCAACATTTACTTGTTTAAACCGAATGCCTGTCCAATTCGGTAGTGCAACCGAAACAGACGTACACTGTTGCACATTAGACATGTTAATATGACGATTCATACCAATGTGTTTACAGTTCTTTATAATTACGGCAACTTGTAACTTTATTTGTTTAAGTTTCTTGAAAATATTATAAAATATAATTGTACTTTGTTTAATAATGTATAATGTAGAATGTACTGCAAAATAATCTCTTCATAAAAATTTAAATTGTCTTAGTAAAAAAGTCAAATCAAAATTCCAGATCAAGTAGTTATCAAAGACATAATACATCAAAGAAGAATTTTTGTAACATCGGTGTTCTTCTATAAATGTACATACATTTTTCCTGCAATTTGCATGAATCCCTATAATATTTAAATTACATCATTAGAAAAATTACTTTTGAATACGTATTCTCGTCTAATAACCACATTCTTTCTCAAGATAGGTTCTCAATTTAAATGAACTTCAAACATTTAATATGACACAATTTTACGAGACACATATTACGAGAAGTTTATTCTTCTTTTTAGCATTATCCCGTTTTACGAATAATAGATTTTTTCGGTGCAATATCTATTTACAAGTACATAGATATTTTTTACAATTTATCATTTTTCTATTAAGAGCTCTAGTCATCTTTTATAAAATTTTTCTCAAGACAAGTTCCATTGTTCCGAACCGAACTCTCAGAAAAACTGTATAACTTATGAGACGACCTAGTATTCCTTATTTCTTAGAAAGGAAGTTACCCGGACGTTAAGATACTTTTGAAAAAATAATGGTTCGAGGTTATAGGAGTCGACTCCTAAGAACTGTGAAATTGGTGTCACTCGGCCGGAAAATTCAATATCGAAGAGAAAAATGGCGTCAAAATCCGTCACGAACAGCTGTGAAAATAAATATAAATAACTTTCTGCTCACAATAATTTCGAATAGAAACGGGCTGTATGTGTACTTATTTATTTATTTATTTATTGCTTACGGAGGATATTTACTAACTATTATATTTTTGAAACATCATGATAACTTTTCTTGTTAAAAACATTTGTATAAAAATAGTAGGTTCTAAACTAACTCATCTGTACAAAACTGAATTCGGACGATTTTTCAAAAGTTACTAAAATACAAACATTTTATACGTGGAGAAGATATATATATATATATTTTTTTTATAGAGTGAGAATATAATAGGTCAGACTTCTTTTACATTTTCAGGTTAAAATTCAGTACATTGTCGATCAATCCCACGTTACCAAAATTCTATTCTTTAAATATTACTTGTCTGAATAATTATTGACAAAACTTCCTCGGCTTATCAACTATGTATTTTTAAGAAACTTAAATCTGTGGATCTACTGTCATTTTCTTTTCCAATTAGGTACGTCATATTAGACTTCTCATATTAAATATCATAGAAGTCAAACCTGACAAGTACATTCTTTTTGATTTGTTACTTTAATGCCACTTTATGACTGAAAAGAAATATTTTAGTATGACATAGTTGAAAATAGAAAGAATCTGTTTAGGTCAAAGATGAAACCTTTCGAAAGTAGCTAGAAGATTGACAAAGTTTTGTCAAAAGCCAAAAGTATTAAGGAACAATATTTCAATATTATGGCAAGCAATATTTTGAAAATTGCAAAGAAACTGGGAAAACGTACGATCAGTCTCGAGATAAGAAATAAGTATATAATTTTCAAAACTGCTGCCTTGCAAAAAATAGGAAACATGACTTATCGTCTTCTTCTTCTTCTTCTTCTTCTTCTTCTTCTTCTTCTTCTTCTTCTTCTTCTTCTTCTTCTACATTCTTTAATCAGAAAATCAATAAAACTATACTCCATCTTCTTCCCGTGATTCTCATATCGTGTCATTAATTCTGCACTTCGATTGAAGATAAAAATAAAAACGCCCGATCGTAATTTTCGCCTCATTAAATAAATCGTAAAACGAAGAAGCAAATGGCGCAAAGAATCACGGTCGACCGTTAATTTCTGTCCTGTCTCTGTAAACACAATTCAGCCGATGTCGATAGGTCTTGTTCTTGACAGACACGTTAATGTTCTGTTTCGTCGAGTGCAAAACTGCATCGGCAAATTGTTTTTCTCCGCCGCGTAATTTCAGGATCGCTTGTATGGCGAAATTGTCGCGTTTCTCGATACAATACAGCTTCGAATCGAACGCCAAACTGAACAGAGAGAGAGATAAAACAAAAAAAAAAGAGAGAGAGAGGAAAGAAGAGGAACAGAAAGGGGAAAATTCGATCTCACGATTCTCTTATAATTCGGCACGGAGCGTAATATAGAAGCGCCACTCTCAAGTCAACGATTACAACTTTGAAGTGGAATAAAGGGAGGAACGTCACCCGACCGCAAGTTCGCTCAACCAGTTTCTGCTTTTAAACTACTCGAAACTATTGTATTTTCTTATGACCAACGAACTAGAAGACAGTCTCTTCGTCGCTTCGTTCCCTTTTTCTTCTACATCGAGGGAATGTCTCCCTTGTTTTCCAGCAGCATCTTCCTTTCTTTGTAACGGAGCCACTTGAATAACTCGATAAACGTTGATCTTGGCAAAAATCCTGACGAGATTAGATTTGTAGAATTTGAAAAAAAAAAAAGAGAAAAGAAAAAAGGGAACTTACAGCGTGACCGTCTAAACCGTGGAACTTTTGCTTTGTCAGATACGCGTTGATGTAACTTGGAATTGAAGTTCGCTGTATAGGTAGGATGAGGAAGTTCGATATGGTTTCTTTGAAGTGGTCAAAGTAAATTAGTTTGCTGGTTTAATTTCGATTTGGATATTTGTAGGGTAAATTGCGAATTATGCAAACATAAATGAGCGGAGATTTGATAAGACAATTTACTCTTGCATAATTTTTAGGTGAATCGGATTGGACTTGATAGAATTTAACACTAACTTATATACAATATTCAGAGAAAAATAAACGAATAATCGGTGTCATTGATAGTTCGTTTTAATGTTTATTATAAATCTTCATATTTTGTTCGATCTCGAATGTTTCTTTGATTTAAACACTCTTTCTGAGCCAAACCAATTTCTCTCTGCTCAGCTTCAGAGCGGCGGAGGAGTTAATTAATAACTTATCAGAATTCCCTCGTGCGTTTTATAAAGGGTTAATTTACAATACAAGTACACATGATCGTTATCGTTGGCAGCATAGCTATTATTATTATCGGCTGTTTATAAACTGCGTTACGAAAATGTGTTACGATCGCTATAACGTCGTCACTTCGTTCGACGTTTAGAAATATATTCTCACGCTTTTTCGCAGTTTTCCAAGTTTGTTGCTTCACGTTTTACGTTGGTTTCACACAGGCCACAAATATCGTGACTATTTCCTATGCGGACCAAGCTGTTCCCATATGCGTGACGCATATCTACGTTTCGGTTCGCACACTTAGATTCTATAAACATCGATTAGCATACGCGTTACTAGTTGGCGCAGTCGTTGCATAATTCAAAGGAAACTGCTTAATGCGGTGATCAAGTTGCCGATATCTTCGGAGATTTCTGGGACACGCTCAGATGTTCCGGAAAAAGAAGAGTATCGATTTCTGTCGAAAGATTTCCGTAGACGTGTGTCACTGTATTGAGAGCTTCCACTTTTAAATTTCCATGTTGACATAATTTTAATTAATAGAGATAATTAGAAGATAATTTTCAGACAGGAATAAATTCCGCTGGTTTCATTGGACAAACGAATTGGTAAATAAAACGTGCATTTTAACGATATCAAAGATCCTTGTAATCTTTCATTGTTATAATTGTGTAAATCTATTGTATTAACATCATAATGTTTCTAAAGATATTTCAATGAATCTGCATATATCTTCTCGGTAGTTCAATATATATTAACATAATATATTATTATCGAATAGGAAATTTTATATAAACGTGATCTCTCTGTGATCGTCCGTAATATTAAATACAAAAATGAAAGAAACAAAACATTTACCTATATATTTCACGAAACTAAATTTGTGTGCTCTATGTGTTACTCAGCTTCGACCTGTCGGTATTTCCTCCACTTTCAATTTCAATCTACACACACGTGTGTACATTTACACCTTTTAAATTGACCAGAAACGAGCTTTATTCAATCCGGAGAAACCTTCGCGTTCAATTGAGGTTCGAGTGTTTTATGCAAGGCATCATCCTCACAGAATGATTTTATCACAAGTGAAAATTGGATACAAATTATCTCTAACTACATACATACATACACGTATATACATTCTGCGTGTCTTACACTTAGGCAAGCCTCGCCGTATTAAAAAGTACCAATCCTTAAGATTTCATTTACGAGCTTGCTCTAATTTCTCCCACTGTATCAAAAGCAGTTGCCAACATTAGACGACGGCTTACTTCAACGACGAAGGATCCACCGGGTTGGCATTTTTCCTCCACTTCCGACCTTTCCCGTTTGTCCTCTTAATTGAGTTTTTTTCAAAGAGCTCTATATCAAGACGCGTGCTGTCTACGTATCTGCAGTACAAGCAGCGGAAACTAGAGGGTAACGAGAGTGCTGCAAAGAAACGGGCCGCTAGTAAATTATCGCGCTTCTAATCTCAAGTATATTTCGTTGCAGAGGTGGCAACCATGCCGGCGAAACGTTTCTCGAGTTTACTAGTGGTAGAAGAAGCGAGTCGCTTGCCAGCAAGGATCTCGTGAATTGCGTGGCTTCTTCTTTTTTTTTTATTTTTTTTTTTTTTTTTATCGACGCTTGACAGGCGAAATAAATGTAACGAGGTGGTGAGTTTAAGTAACCTTCCTCTGGACGATGCCACCGGATGCTTACGCGACGTCGTTGAAAAAGATTTTATGGTACTCTCATCGTCGTGTATTCCTTCGTATTCGTTTTATCACGGCACTCGGCGTTCAATTCATCAAGGAGCAAAATTTGCACCGACGCAACGTTTCATTTACGATTTCTCTCGTTATTAATTCATTAAGGTTATGGAAATTTGGTATCTCAAGGCTGTGGTTACGAAAGAGAGACCCAAGGATTCGCTTAATAAAAGGAAATCTTCTAGTGTTCGAACGCTCACAAACACCTATTATAACGAGTCATGAATGTATCATGTATATTGCATGAGACGTTTTGACATTTCATTAACGCTGTAATGAGATACGACCGTGGCGATTACATTAATCAAACGGAATCCAGATTTTTCTGTGCGCTTGGCAGCAAGCACGAACATTCGCCTTCTATAAATATTATAACGGGTAATTTAACGTCTATTGTTCAAACTTGTAACTTTATCTCGAGCTGTCATTTATTCATATTTATTTTCGAATAGAAATACAAGTCGCAGATTGATTAATTACACGTTCCTGTACTCGAAACTCTATCGCTCGTGAACAATTTATCGACCGTTTGTTAATGTATCTAGTTAATCCCTGTCGAATCACCTTTAGTCCTGTAATATATAACTTCGCCCAGATATGATCGCGTCGATTCCGCGCAAATAGCCAGTTATGGATGCGTACGATCGTTACACATGGAAACAGCCGGTATCCAAATGTCGGAGTTCCCGTGTAATCTTAATAATTCATCGATTTCGACGGTAAACGGTGTCCGAGCGCGAAATCGTTCCTCATGTTTTCACGGTTTACGTTCGAACTTTTTTCTTTTTTGGTTCGTCTACACGTGAAAAGAATCGACTCGAAGGGGAACGAATTTAAATGGTCGCTAATTCTATTGTTCCTACAACGTCATGACTCGTTTAATTTAAGTTTAATTTACTAATTAGCTGGCTGGCAAAGTCTCGTGCAACGCGCACTAACCTCGTTCCTACCGATAGCATTTTGGAAGGTTGGATTTATATTAAAGTATTATACGTCGATATGGGAATTAGGTGTTTATACCTGTTATTCATATACCTATGGATACTATACTGTTTAATCCCATCGATCGCTTACGGTGTTTGTAAAGCGTTAGATAACGTTTGCGAGAAATTAGCATATCATATTTTCAAACATTTTCCTTAAAAGTCCTTGATGAATACACCTGCATTATTCTCATTAAGATCTTCCATTAATTAGCTTGCTCTACGCGTTTCGCGTTACACAAACTTAATTTTTGCGCGTTCAAGTACACGTATAAAGGTTAAGTGTCGAGGAAAGAAGACGTAGTTGAGCGAAAACCTTGGAAGTTTCGATAAGACTCCCGATGGGGCCGAAAGTTTGGCCAAACTGACATAATAAGTTTTGATTAAGTATCACCAAGGAGTTCCCTGTTCATCAACAAAAGGGCTGTCTCTTGCCAATGGATCTCTATGTCAACGTTGGCGACGTTCCTTTACTAACATCGACGCAGGGTTCATCAACGTTCTTCTAAGAGGTTTCTTGTCGATTCGCAATGTTTTCGAAGAACGCCTACGAAGGGTCAAAATGACGATTCAAGTATGCTGGAAGAACGATGGTATATCGCGCGGAACGAGAAATTATTTGTATGTTACGCTCGAGGCATAGAAATGGCCCATTTTGTAAAGAGAGGAGATGACTCGTGTCTGCATTTCTGTAATATAAGCTGGGAATATTTTCCACGTCATTTTTTATCGATGGGACAATATATCTGAATAGATTACTTCTTTTATTACTTACCTCTGCCATAAGTTTTCTCGCAAATACTTAGGTATACGGGATGATAATAAAATTCAGAGTTCTTTCTGGTGTTTTCTGGTGATCAAACGACAGAAAGTTATCAGTGATGTCGGTCTCTTAGAAGTATAGGACGAGAGAAAGGGCGAAATTACACAGTCTCCGATGATCGATGAATTTCATCAACGACAACGTAATTTTTTCTGCGATATTCCTTTTTAGTTTCATTAAACGTTACGTCAAAGTTATACTTATAAATACATTATACATCGCAGTACACTATATAAATCGCCAATTTACGGAATTAGATTGAAGGATTTATAAAACTGAGAATGTTAGAATTGGAAATGTACAGGTATGTGACAAAGTGGGTGTATTGCGACTATTTTCGCAAAATTAAATTTGACATAAAAATACGCAACTGAATACAATTTAAGAGAAGACATAGAATAAATACTTGCAAAATTGTCGTTATTCTTATTTATTAAAACTACGTTGATATACGTTGCAAACTTTTGTCTTTTACTTCTGATCTTTACTTTTACTTTTGAGGCTCAATAAATGTCAATTCATCGTAGAAAAATACCTTCGCCTATATTGTTGAACGTTCTTCGATAAAAATAAACGAATCGGCCTCTATCAATAATACCTTGAAAACGTTTGACAAGCATGACTACGAAACTTCTACCGGAAACAAGCACAAGATGAATACGAATGAAGGAAAGCGAGTAGAACTTACAATGAAATTTCGCGACATATGCTAAACGTCACGTAAATTATCAATTGATAACAAAATTTGTAGGTACCAAATTTCATGATAAAAATACATGTTACTAGTTTCTGTAAATTCTTGTAGTTCTGAATTTTAACTCTAAGATTTTTTTAATTTTTTTGCTCGATTAGATGATACGTGGGAAACTCTGACATTTTACCTTTTTAATCAAATTTTTCTTACGCTAGAATATAAGAAATAAAATTATGTATTATTTTCTTAAATTTATTTTAAGGGGAAAGGAGACGTAGCTTTTATTGTTTCTAAATGTTGAAATTTATACACCCCTTTCATCCCGGCTCTTCGATGTACGTAGCTCAAGTCAAAATTTTCGTCAGAACTTAGATGATCTCGAGTTTCTTCCTGCTATTTAATAGCAATCGATGTATCCTAAATTCACAAAGTTCTTTCAACCTGAAACTATCCCGAAAGTTAAGGCTTCTCGAGTTTCCAAGTTGAAAATATGAAGAACATCCCCGTCTTTGTGTGACAGATTTGTGCAAAGAATATGCAAATTTCGGAAGAACATACCAAAGCAGGTCTCATGATTTTTACTTTACTTTACTTACTTATTACTTTATTTTTTACTTACTTTTCCTTAAGGAAATAAAAGTACTTGAAATATACAAGAGAACAATTTTCAAGATATCTGATTTCTGCTTTGAAGTCCAGTGAAACTGAAATTTCCGAAGATTTGCACTTTTCAGTAGAGCTACTATATCGGAATTTGTTAAATCTAGTTTTCGAAATTGTAGATTTTGAGCGATTTTTAAAAGTCTTTCGTTTTGTAGGACAACCTTTCCCATATAAATTATTATAGCCAAGTGGAAATTATGTACTTGGAAATAAAAGCTTATTTTTATTGTGACAAACATATAAAATGATCCCTTTTGTACGTACAGGAATTTGTATGGTTATCGTATTGTAAGTTGATAAAACGTTGCTTAATACCTATTCTCGGCACGTCTTTGATATTACAAAGCACGAATTTTAGTTTTCATATCTCCCTCCTTCGCTGGTGCAGTTTCCATTACGCGTTCCTTTGCAAAGTCTGAAGAAAAGCACCGTAAATGAATTCTCAATCTCAAAGTCATTTTAAAATCGTTAAACGAGTCCTCGAAAGAATGCTTGCGTTTAGCTTGAGCTCTTCAGTGCAACTTCGAGGTAAAAACAAAGCAACAAAATCAACGATAAAATAATTATACTTCTTCAACAATGTAGTCTCTTTTATTGTCTCCATGCAATTAATTTCTTCCGTTTCCTTCGTCTCTGTCGAATTGTCCTTCCCGAAGCGTTCTTTTCCTAAATACATAAAATCTTCAACCAAGAAATCATCTTTTTGTAGCTTCTTCAAGAAAGTATGCGTTTAGTCGAGGTAATTTCTATATGATTCAACGGACTTTTCTAAAAATTAGAATGTTTCGTATAAGACACGTGATATAAGACACGTTACAAGTAGCGCACGTGACGTAACGGTGCACGCTCGGTGATTTTCCTTTCGCGCAAGCCACGAAAACTTATCGAGTTCTGCGCGAGAACCAGCCCGCCACCATTGACGTCGTGTTCCGCCACGTTATTCTGATTGTTAATTAGTTGCTTCGTCGACGAAAGACCGAACGGAGAGCGACTTTTTATCGAGCACGCTCGCTAATGAAAACTCGTTGTCGCGAATGTTTTCGCCGACAATAGACGACCTCGCTGCTTTGAAAATAACTTTCCCAGCAGGTTGTAACCTGCAGTCTGAACCCCAGAAACTTTCAACGCCGTTGCAAGTTGGTCAGATTTTTCCGAAAGAATCGAGGAAAGTAGCGCGAACGCCCTTCCACGTGCAAACGTGGAAATGCGCGGCGAAATGAAACGAGAATGAGAAGGGAAATTGCGACGCTCTCTGTTCCGACTAATCTGATGCCATAAGTAATCTTACGGGTAACCTTAACTTCTCTTGGATATACGTACCGGCTTCTTTACGCCGTGGCGAGATCAGCTTCAGCCATGGAGGCTGCGAGTTCTATCGCTTTGCTATATTGCAAGATCCTGGAAATAAGATAGCGAGAATGCTTGGCAAAGTTTAATATTAATGCACGATTATACCTTGATATAATCGTCGATTCACCGTATGATTCCTACGTACAAGGGACAATTTTGTACGAACGTTTGCAGCGAATGAGATGGAGTATATTTGCAGATATGCGGCAATGGAATAGGTATGTATGTGGAGTAGACCGGTTCAGAAGAGCAGTCTTGGACTATAACATTTTGCTGAATTGAAATTAATTGTTAGTCTACGTGCAGTGGTTGGGTCGATTTCACCTGAAATGGAAGTGGAATATTTTTGATTAAATTTTTATCGAAACATCAATTTTACATATTTATCACTTTATTTATTATTGATTATTATAATTGTTTAGTTTCCTATTAGTTTCAGTGTAACTTATGTAAACGATAGACAGGGTTTATTTTAAATATGGGGAAGATTCAAACGTATTGCGATATATGTTGGTTCTTAATCAGATTCATGTTAGACGAAAAGAAATGTAGATTAAACGACAATACTTTCTGCTATAAACTTTTTAAAATGCACACTACTTTTTATAGTGTAAGTGCGTCGACACGCGAAGTGTCTTAATTACAATGAAATTTTCTGTATACAACAATTATCTATATGTATATTCTGTCTATGCAGATACATATGATTATTTATATATTTACAAGGCGATTGATTAATTTTCCTTCCTCTGTGAATTCTAACGCATCACAGATTTGTTCGTGTTTTTATTACATCCCACCATATACATAGAAACTATTCACTATTTTTACCTCATCGCGCACGTGCAGTACAAACAATCTGCAGACTTTTAAATCGCGTAAAACCAACACCACGGTCCATGCAACTTTATCATGGTCGAAAAATTGCAAATATTCCACGTGCTAAAACAACGCTGTGTTTCGACAATGTCGAGTAGCACGGTTGTACGGTTACTTTGAGAGGATATATCTGAAAGAAGAATGTACTAATTTTTCGCACGGTCAATTTTAAACGGGCGTTAACAGGCCGCGCGTTGCCGCATCGACGTTAATGGCCCGCAAAGGAGGAGGAAACAGGCCGCTATCGTCACTTATCAGTGGTTCAGATTCAATTGGCACTCGTTTTGCGAGCAACGATATTATCCTCTTTGCAGTACGTGTTCCGCATTCTCGAAAAGCAATAAAGCGATACCGCGTTACCGGATCGAAAGGAAAGAAGAAACTGAGCGGAATGCGGGAACCGTGTACATTTTTCACTATAGCCGGTGCATCGTTAACGTTCATTAAACGTGAATTCCGCTGGTCTAGAGACACATGTGCGTACCGCAGCTGAGAGATAGTTGTGCTCTTTGTGCTCCTTTTTTGCATTTAAGTGGCCTTCGTCGAGCTAGGGAAAGGAATGTTTCATTGAGAGACGCCCGGTTCCGGACGCTGCTTCTGTCTCCTTGATAAAGAGCATACGTCGTAGACGTTTGTTTCCGCACGTTCGAGCATCCGACCAGAATGATGGTACGTAGAAGAATCGCGATAGGGGAATTCGTACGACACGATTCGGATACGTGCGGTTGTCTGGTGAAATTGTAAACTGGATTCGATTGAAGTATACATGTAAGTGAGCGAGTGTTAGGTTCATTGAGGATTCTGTTTTTTGCGTTCTTTCAAAAGAATCGATCGTTTTAACGGAATATTTCTTTTTATTCGTCGATCATGAAACGTACACTGAAAGAATTTTCTTCGTACCGAGGAGATTAGAATGCTCACGAAGAGATTATTTTGCGATGTATTACGTTTACGTTTCCTATTCATTTTTGAAATGTTGTAACCGAATGATTCAGTGGAGCAATATATTTGGAATTTTTAATTTGTCTCGTAACGAAAAAGAAGTTTCATATAAATCGCGTGTATCGAATATTAAACCGGATTAGGTGGTCCTTCTGTTTTCTGTAAGGCAAGAAATAAATCGTTTTGACGTATTTAGACCGCGAGAATTATAGTCCGTGGCGATTTTTTCTTACTGTACGTTTTGTACGTTTTTACTGTACTGTACGTATCGAGTCATTGTCGAAGCAATAAGTTTTTCGGTTTTCGTGTGATTACGCTGTTTTCTGGAATTTTAGACGTCCGAACGAGCAGTCGACCGTCACTACATTTTCATTTGCCTATCCATGTGTTGCTCCCATATACACACTTGTTTCCAGTTTGTTTTATCTCGTGTTTTTTTTTCCTATTTTCAATCGCTGCCTTTCACACTTGTTTTTTTTTATTTTTTATTTTAATGCACTTTTTCAGTCTATTTTCAACGTCGATATCAATAAAAGAGCCCTGTTCACTTGTAAATAAAATCTCAATGTAAATTTACTCTTCAACTTCGTCTATGTATCAAAACAGTATCGTGGAAACGCTGTTCCTTTCGTATTATATATCTTTATTATGATAAAAGAGACGTTTAAATGTGTTTTCAGGAACTTTTAAAACGCTGGAAACATTGAAACATGACATTTCTTTAATGAAACGAGAAAATAAGGAAGAAATTTGAACTTTGTAATCTTTTTTGCATTCTAATTCTCTGTTTGAAGTTCCCATTTGACATATTTTTTTCTTAAGTCGTCAGCACAGTAGTTAAAAAGAAAAGGAAGCTAAAGCGATATATATCTTAAAAAGAAACTTTTCTTTACACTTTTTTCTGTGCTTTTAAAATGGTATAAGTTTAAACCGTAGGAAAGCTTTTCAGTTGCGAGTAATTAGAAGATAGTATTGCATGTTTTCTCGTTAGAAAGAAACGCGATGTAAAACTGTTCTACCACTAATAACACCAAAACTACTCTAGGAACGTATTATGTACGCTATTTTTTGGTTTTAGACGTAAATAACGTAGCTTTAACGTAGTTGAATCTGAAGAATGAATAAACAAGGTATGAAATTTTCAGCGAAGTTACCAGAACGAAATTAAATTCTGTAAAATAGAATTTAGGAAATTGTTTCCTCCTTCAGATATTTATTTCCTACAATTAATAAATGAAATAGCTACCTTATGCGTCTATGATTTTTCCGTCCTACCATCCACACGCTTCTGTTTCAGATGTTTCATCCTACTGATGCTTTTTGTTCATCTCTGTAATCCTATCAGGTTCAGAAGATCGTACTGCGCTTTAATCTCACTGTCACTGCAGTCCGTTTTAAAGATCGTGACATTCTTCTGAAGAAAATATAAAATAAATTCTCCAGGCACTGGTACATTCTCTAAAATGTTTATCGTCGTTTCACTATTCCGTCTTATATATTTAGATATGACCGTAAATGGCTTAGATGTTTATTGTAAAACAGTAAAGTTTTTAGTATCTTTTATTATCATTCAAACGTAGACTTCACCATATAATATTACATATTGAGATTAGAAGGTTTAAGCAAATAATTAATCAACAATATCTGTTCTCCGTCTAAATCATGCACACACATTAATACACGTAAATGCGTGTGTTACTTAATCATCAATTTTCTGATATGTACTATATATTAAATGAAGATTTAAATGTACAAGAAATTTACACATCTTTTAGCGTTTTTAATTTTTAGTTTCAATATTTATTCGATTAGGCACGCACGAGCGCACAGGGACAGCTCAACACGATACTTTGAGAAATTTAGTCCCTGTCACAGGCAAAATATAAACCGATCCAATCTGTTTGCCTTCAATGTAGTAAGAAGAGATTTTCTTATAATATCGAGCTCTCTAAATACAAATGTAAATTTTACATCGAATCCTCTCGATGAGAACTGTCAGCCGCTAAGGAACCCCTTGTCTTAGAACCCCTTCATCCTTTATCAACCTGTATTATCGGTTAAGAGCAAACGTAAATACTACCAGTTTTTTTTTTTTTTATTGAAATTGAGCTTCAGAAGCGATATTTTTACAAAAATCGTGCGTAATTATGCAATTTCATATTTTTGTGGACACGGCTAAAGAAATGGAATCTGGAATGAAAACTCTTTTTACATATTAAGTATTATAACAGCAGACTGCGGTTATTTAAGATATTCAGGGAGATTTAAAAGTGCAAATAGGCGCTATTATACAGGGTGGTTGGTAACTGGTGATACAAGCGGAAAGGGGGTGATTCTACGCGAAAAAAGAAGTCGAAAATGTACAATAAAAAAGTAAGAATAAAAAAAATATAGAATAAAAAAGTCGGATAGTAAGTTAATAGGTAGGAAAACACTTCGGTCGCATTGGAAGTGTTTATCAACATAACGTCGATCGAGACAATGATCTACAGTGAGATTCGCTATAACGAGACGCGATAAAGTGCACGCGAAAATTCAAAGTCGATTTTCTCGAAAACAAAGCCTCGAACGAAAAATTTTTATTCTATATTTTCGACTTCTTTTTTCGCGTAGAATCACCTCCTTTCCGCTTGTACCAGCAGTTACCAACCACCCTGTATATAAGTATGCGCGCATAATACAGCACAGTTTAGTTTGAGATTTAATTTTAGTTTTAGTGAGAAAAGTGTGAATACAAACATTTGTAATATATATATTAGGTACATCGCTTTAGATACTTTATACGCACATTTTTGTATATTTTAAAACATTTGGTACGTTCTTCCATAAATACACAGTCCCCGCAGTTCATACATTACGTATAGAATAACCTGATAAACCAAAGTAGTTAAACATAATGCTCGTAATATAATTTCATCGATTGCGTTTACTTTCTGTTCTGTGAAGTCAACCGATTTAACAAACGGCTAGCTCGTTTCTTCTTACGTATTACGCTTCTATTCGTAACGCGATCAACGCAACACCCAGCCGAAGGTTCAAACTTTCCCCATCCAATCTGACACTTGCGCAGGGTGCTAAAACTCTACTACGTGTAGGAAAGTTTCCTTTCGAAACAATATGATACATCTTGCCGTATAAAAAACTGTCGTCTGTTTTGTTGGCGATCATGGAATCGTCGGGTGGAGTCGGCGAGTTCCTCAGCGCGGAAACGTGTACACGTGAAAAATCGCGATGGCGTCGCGGCGCGGCCATTGTTGGCCCCTTTCGATCGAACCGCCAAACTTCCCGTAATAACTCAAGGAATTCGTTAACTTGTCCCCGGTGCGCCAGTGTTTGTGACGTACACGAAAAACCGTGCTTTTTCAACATGTGCTAGCCGATATGGGGCCGCGATGCTAAATCTGTTTGTTACTTCCGCTTGATTCACTGCGACTAGCGTCGCGCCAGTCTCAAAGTCGAAAGTTCAGTCCTGTGGAACGACAATAAGCCGCTCGTATAGTATCGAATTCCCTTGGCCACGATCGAATCTTCCACTCGTACTTCCGGCTTCTGTTCGTCGACCGGCAGATAGGGAAGATTTTTTTGCGAAATTGCAGCTAGAAAAACCAGCCTTCATCGTGCTCAGCGTTGGCGCTTGCTTTGTGCTTTGCTTGAAGCGTACTAATGCGCTTGATACATTACTGGCGATCGAAAATGCCTGCGAGAAAGAAGATTATCTCTTCATCTTTCTGTCGAGAAGTAAAATCCATAATTTATGAACGGATTGTTAGTGAATTTCTGTCAGTTCTGCTTGTCTTCTGTATGATTTTGTACTTCCGGAAGAATAAATAGTATAAAGTATAAATTTACCAGCTATTCGTATAAGTATTTTGGCGTCCGAGAACGATGGAATAAAGTTGATAATTAATCATTGTTTATACGATTTTATGGTACCTTTCTATAGTATTATAAACAGAGGCTAAGAAATAGCAGAAAAATTTATCAAATGTAAATTATAATTAGCAAATTCTTGAAGAAATTTCAAGTTTAGAAAAGTTGCGAGAGATTAATGTCCTTCCTAATAGAGTGATTTAAAATTGACAGACACGTTATCGTCACTCCACTGCGGATCTTCGCGCAGGTTCGTCTCTTTACAGATACAGATAAGGAATTTTAACTTCGGTGAAAGAATGTTCTCTTCTCTAAACGCAACAATGTAATATATCATAATAATTTACTTGCCATATTTTATATAATTTTGCATTTGCGTACATAATGGTATGTTATATTACATTCATATTTGCCATAAACGCATAAATACCCGCAGTGTAATAATCATTATAACTAAACAATCTCGACACGTGAAACCATTTTACTTATTCGAAATTCAAACGACTGGATTTTATTCCTATTAACATTTTGATATTAATATCATTCGCATATATAGGATTAATTCTACTATCATCCTTGGTAGCTATTAATATCATCACAGTTGAAAGCTGAATACCCGTAAACATACAGTTTTGTCCCAGAAAATTCAATTAAACATCGAATTCTATCACTTTGAATAACACCATGGAACTTCTGCAACCCAGAAAATGGACGAAACGATCGTTGAATCGAAATTCAAAGTCTTTTAACTTTTCGACAGAAACGCCACGCCACGCGAATATTTCCATGATCGGCATTGTTTTATTCGAAAGAGGCGAGATGTTTCCAGGGTTCGACATAACGGAACGAACGTTTTCAACGTGTTACAACCTAATAAAACGTGGCTCGTGGCGTGGCGTGGCGTATACGCGCGTTTATTTACGGCATCAGGTGCATCCAGACTTGTAAAATATATCGCGCAGGAAGAAAACCGGGCAATATTCTTCTCTGGCTGTTTCCGCGGAAGGAATTTTGCAATTCTGATTATAGTTTGTAGCTTGGTGTGCCGTTTAATTTGCGTAAACCGTGTACGCGGTTGTATCGTCGTTGTAAACCGACGCTCGAGCACGCCAGCGTGAACATCCTGTGATAAAAAAAAAGAAAGGACTGAAAGCTGTAATCGATCGATTTGTTTCATGACGGGGCTTTCGGATTGGATGAAAATGTCAGAAATGAACAGCGGACCCGGTCGATGTAAAATTTATCGCGCATAAAACGTCGAGTGGCCATTCTGCACGCTGAAAATTTAGATAAGACTGGAAATTGCGTGATTTTAATTATCCCAGTTAAAAACAGTCAGCTTCCACAAACCTGTCCGACCGGATAGAAGAATGCAGCCCCGCTGTTGGCGTCCAATCGGAATTTTTAACTGTGAAATGAAATGGAAACGCACGATAAATATTTATCTAGCAGAAAATGATTGCGCATTCGCATTCTATGAAACCATTGTGGATTATAAAGGCGAATTAGATATGTAGTTGATTGATAATTAAAATAAGGAAAATTAAAGCAATTGATATTATGTGCGAAAAGTATGGGTTATAAGTTCGTAAATAAGTACTTTCAAAGTAATTTGAACTCGACGGAGCTTCTAACGATTTATAAGGAGTTGTCAGACAACAAGTATTAATGAATTATATAGAATATCCTGTAAATTGTAGTATCGTTGTATAAAATATAATTCTTCGTTATAATTTTTCAGGCAAGACTTTATTCTTTTTAAGAAAATCAAGAGACATATGACGAAGGTCCATAATATTATTACTTACGAGCTAACGCAGAATTGGGGAATTTTTAAAAAGAAATCTCTACTTAAAAATATGTTATTCCTTCTATCGTCTCGCTATTCACAGTATTTGATACTAATATTCCATTATACCAATATATAATCCGTTGAAAAGCATATCCCTCCAGTAAGCGGGCCATTTTATGTTAGTTATGTTAAACAGCATTAACTCAGCGAATAAAAGTTGTTTACAATGCAATAGAGAGGCGAAAAAGAACACGCAGAGGCAGAGCTAACTGGATTCTGCAATTCTGATCGCGGTCTTTCGCGGTCAGGAATTGAAGCTTGGTTTGCCGAGTGCGCGTTCACAGGTGCACTGTTCGCTGGAAATATCAGAATGAAATGGTAAATAGAAGCTTTCGTCCGTTAGGAAAACGCTGGAACTCGAGAAAGAGAGAGGTAACCGTGTTTTCGGCAATTACTGTTAACGAATGTGAATCCTACGACTGAATTTGTTTAACTATTCTCGAATTTAGAAGAAAAGAATAACCTCTAATAGCTTGTTCATTTACAATACGCTACTATTGCAAAACCGATCGAGAAAAATGTGAAGATCTTTGTTGTATTAGACAATTAATTTTGTCGTATACGAAGGACTCTGTGTTTTTAATTTTATATTCCATATGCTCGTGAACAAAACGTCTTTAGTTTCTATTTTAGCTCTATAAATTATTGAAATTCTTAGGAAGATTTACTATACTCTTATATCTAATAGTTACACGTGTAAAGGTATCAGATATTACTGATTCTTTTATGCGATATAGGCTTTTAAACCAGACACGTCTACAAATCACATCGAAGTAACTGTCTGACTAAACAGTCTAAATCTCCTTTGAAGAATCTGATACTTTTACTTGTACGATATGTGACCAAAGATGGAACAAATTTTTTCAACAACTTCAACGACTGTTGTACTAATTGCACTTTATTGAATGTCATTGTACGTACTACTACTTGTGTTTTATTAAAACCAGAATGGTAAATGATAAAAATGATGAATACCAAATGACTAAAATTATATCTTAGGCCTGCAAACGCGCCTGTAAGAGCTAAAAACACAAAATTTTATTTACATTCCAAAAAAATTAATTTCTATAAGCTCGATTGATAGAAATTACAAACTTATTTTACCAAAATTTGCAAGAATCGTACTATGTATATATACGCATACCTATCGATACCTTAGACTGTGGTCTGCAAATAGATTCGGTTTCAGACCTAAGAATATCTTTTTGTGCATCGAATAAGCCAGCAAAAAAAAAAAAAAAAACGAAAGAAAGAAAAGAAAAAAGAAACCAGCAGAAAGCAAACGAAGATTGAGAACATCGCAATTCTCAAAAGCAGTCGCCAGAAACTTTCAACATGCGCCATGTAGGTACCTGTCTACATTTCCTAGAATTCCTTTCAGTGTGAAATGAAAGGAGGAAATGCTCCTCCAACTTCGCAGCTTTTGGCTTTTGTACGCAAAGAATTTTCATTTATTTTCCCTATACTTGCTGCGGCAAATGTCGCTAGACACTAACGTCGATGAAACTGTGTGAACGTTAAGCGTTGAGCAATTTCTAAAAGATGTTACTTCATATCTGTGTCTACTGTCCCTACGAAATACGATTCGGAGTCTGTACATTTTTTTCAATAAAACTTAATGCAAATTTCTGAATCAGATAATACGTTACACGGTAAGCGTTAATGTCGACGAAATCTGGATAAAAGAAAATCTCCATCAAAAAATCCATCATTTGGAATAAAATTTTAATTTATCAGAAATTGTATTTCACATATGCTTGTGCATGAAATATGTAGAAATTTCCAAGCGATATGCTACTTCTGTAATAGTAATTATGAATTTACAATTGAGTGATGTATCTCAATTCTGCTCTCGTAGGATGTATATTTTCTCTTTCAGAAGATTTTTTCAGAAAAGCTGTAATTAGTGTCTACAAGTGCATAGAATATAAAGGAACACTACGTTCCCTCAATTTTTATATTTTTCGTTGCTTATATTTACATAATAATTCTAATCAGAATTACCTGAAATGGAATGGCAATCTATGGTTCTCATATTATTATTATTATTATTATTATTATTATTATTGTTACATAAGTCTTAATCTTTTTAATCTGAAAGGTTCTATAATACAGAATTATTTCTATCTCGATTCATATACAATCACAATGTAATTAACAAATTATATAAAGTAACTGTAACGTTTAATTTTCTACATTATTTCACTGCTCTGGAAATGAACGTACATGAAGTAAATTTTAATTGCATACTCTTTCATTGGTATGTGTGAAATAAAAATATTTCTTCAAAATCGTAGAATCCTGTAGCTGTGTACCTATTTACTGTTCGTTTAACAAATTACGTTTGTACAAATTAAATATTTAAAAAAAAAGAAACGAAAAAATGTAAGTTGAAATATTTGTTAATGCTGTATGAGTAATATCTAAATTTAATCTGTCAATTTAACTGCCACGTCATTTTATTCGTAACAATACGTGATCTCGCATAAAAGAATTTCAATGCTGGAAAAATTAAAACGAATCTGCCATAAAAAGCTGGTTCCCTGGTTCATAATTCCACTTTTTAGTTCGATTATACGCGGAATACACTTTTCATACCTTTAAAGTTCTCGAAATCTCTATAATACCAGGTGCGTTAGTATTTATTTGTTGACGTGTAATCGAGTGACACAAAATCGATGAAATATTTTGCCGCACGATTGCAGCAGTGCGCAGTTTACATTATGTATCACATATTGAGGCCACCATGAGTACCGCGAATGCATTTTACAAAATATTTTCAAATTACACTTGATAGCCCGTAGACGATAAAACTTGTATTTTCGCGTTAACTTTTACAACAGTCGTATGCTAGGATAGCGATACAAATTGTTTCTACAAGCGTTAACATCTCGTTTTATAAAATCATAAAAAATAAACAAACCTAAACCACTGGAAAAATAATAACGACGCGGGTAACGAATGTGGATAATTTACAAACTCACGAAAATGTATTCTTCGTGTCGAATTCGGTGTTGGGAGCTTGTAATAAAAACAGTAGGAGAGTGGACTAAAGTTTATTTTAGTTACGTTAGAAAACTTTTATTCTACTTCGAGAAAGAAATTTCAACTTTTATAGTGTTTCATTCTAGTCACGTGATGAACAGAGAAGAGCAGCGAGTTTTCCATTTGGAACTTTTTGTAAAAAGAAGCTTTTTCGATTTCCTACCAACGTTTCCCATAAATTATTGCTGAGTGAATGTAACTTGAGAGTGGTAGTTTGTCAAAAGACAACTCTGTATGATTGACGTGATAAAAAAAAAAAAAAAAAATATTCCGTACTATTTTACAATTTTACCAGTAGAAAGTTTCGTAGTTGTGCCTGTATGAATTCTAACTTACGTAAAGTATGGCACACGGGCACGTATCTTCAAAACTTTATATTAAGCCCACGACGGAATTGCTAGATATAGTCAGTATAGTATAAAGTTCGATGTATCATGTCACTGCTACACTATTAAAAGAAAGATAAAACAATTCTTCGAAGTAGGAAGCTATGCAAAATGTTCTATAAAACTACCAGACTGATTCGTATGAAAAGTCTCTGATTCTTAATTTTTCACAGCTTTAAGATAGTGTACGTGTAGCGATTTTAACGATGGTCCATAAGATATATTTTTCTCCTTGCGCTATATATTTTCCCACATACCTTTTGTCTAATAACCGTTCTTCAATTGTTCGCAAAGCAAACGTAAGCACGAGGCAACAACATGCACCAGTTAATCCCTGAGGTAGGTCGCGTCAGTGTCCCCTTTTCCGTGGCGAAAGCACACAGGGCTTGATTTTCGTGGAAAAGATAATGCAGCCAGCTAAAATATCAGTCGGATGTTTTTCGCGTTTCCTGAGGGGTAAAACCAGCCCACGGAGTTTCGTTCCTATTCGCGAGGGCTCGAGCGACGTCTACCTACTTCCGTGTAGCCGGCAGCTAGCACGTAATAAGAGGTCTCATCCTGCAGAGACATCAAGAAGCAAGCAAAAGCTCGATTCTGTTTTAATATGAATGACGTATACAGTTCAATTCCTCGGGGCTTTAATAGGTCGAATCGTCGATAATCCGAGTGAACGGAACGTCAGCGAAAAAATACAGAAAAGGCAGAGGTATATATGTGTGTTTGAGAAAGAGAAGAAAGCTGGTGAAAGAGATGACGAGGGGGAGGAAGGAAGTGGTACATTGGCTCACGAAACTATTGGACGCTTAATATGGGAAATTTTTATATGTATATCTTGCGTTTCATGTGAAACTTGTCGAAATTTTGTTAACATTGCCGTGATTATATATATATATATATATATATATTGATCAAATTTGAAACCAGTTTGAAAATGTATATAGAAATGCCAGGATATTTACTATAAACGTGCTCGTATAATTAGTAAAAATTCAGTATAGGGCAAGAGTAGCCACTTGAAGCACGTAATAATTAGTAAAGATGGTTGCTGTAAATATCGAGATAATTCATTAATATATTGGACAAATGACCGTTTAAATACTTTTCCGATCTCTAGGAAACATATAGTGAATATCATGTAGTTTCAAACTTTATAACTATAGTCACGGTTGTCGAGTCTCACAACAGTGTTAATTGAAATTTTTAAATGTTTCGTACATCGAACATAGTTTATTCGTAAAACGCGTTCACAAGTGTTCCAATACACTCGCGAGCCTGTGCACGTTGATCGTCAGAGTGCGTAGCTCAAGCGGAGGAATGGATGACAGGAAAAGCGTGAAGAAAAATTGTACGCTTCTGTCTGAATGTGTTTGTATGTATATGTGTATAGTATGTTGATGTGGATGTGTACGGTTGAGATAGAGGAAGACAGAATGGGTTAGGCGGAGGAAGCGAGAGGAATTGTCATTCGGTGGAATTGCAATTTCTCGCTGACGCGTGCTGTGCAACCTCCGGCGCGAGGAGTAAAAGCGGACTAATGATGCACACTAGACTTAATGCTCCGTTCCTGTTCTCATTTCCCACAAAGGTGCGAGCTGCCTGCGGGATGTCAGCCTAGAAGTAGTTCCGGAGGTAGTGCAACGTGGTCAGAAGGTGATTCTGCGCTGCCATTACGATCTCGAGGAGGCTCCTCTTTACTCCCTCAAGTGGTACCGTGGCAGGCACGAGTTCTACCGTTACACACCGAGCGAGGAACCGGCTACCAAAGTCTTCAACATTACCGGGATTTACGTTGACGTAAGTGTCAATACACTTTTCTTTCTCTTCCTGCTCTGCCTTTTACGCGTAAGCGTGTATCATACCGTGGAAATAGGTATTTCCTCGAGAGCAATTCGTGGATAGAGATAACAGAATCTGGATTAGTTAAAACTATAGCGTGTGTTAATATTTGGATTTGCTAAAAATATTTAGTATATGTTTACCATTATATAAAGAGATTTATCAGAGAGTATTTTTATAAATAAAAATTATTTTGGATCTTTTATAGTATTTATATCTGTTGTTGATAGGAATTAAAATTCTCTATATATTTCTTATCGTGTGAAGAAATGTATTAATAGTGTACATATTAATTCCACAATTTGGAGATTGCAATCAAGACGAATTATTTTATATACAATAGCGTTATGATATAATATTATATCATGGTAGAATCTGAAAATTTATTTCGTTGTTTAAAAGAATGGTAAACTTGATGGTCTATTTGAGCAAATTTTTTTAATTAATCAACTTTAGCAAATTTAGTAGCATTTCGAGTCATTTGTGCAATTCATCTATGAACTTATTCCTTTGATTACTCTTTTCCTTAAAAATTATGATTGTATCGAACAGCATTATATTCTTTCACAATATCAATAATTTGTGTGCAATAATTTGAATCAATTAACCGTTTAATTGCCGGTGAAAGTGTCGGTTGCACATGTTTAAGAGAATAAAGCCAAACAATTAAAAGATTAATGCACCTATTGTATTAGTCAGCTACTATGCATTTTCCATGTAGAAGATCATTAAGTAATTAGAATATTAATATTTATGAATGTATATCCCTATAATCGAGTAACTCTAAACATCTGTGAGCAGGTTGGTATTGAATGAGATGAATAAATAGAATATTAATATGCAAATACGGTTATTACTCTAACTATGGAATGAGAATTTCACGCGTAAAAGTATTGGGAACATGTAGAAGTCCAGGTTAAACAATTTGATAATGTACGTTGGGTTTTTAATGAAATTGAAGTATTACTTTCTACCAGAAACGTTTATCTAGTTTGAATATTTCACTCACCTCCTGAACTTTCAGTTGAATTTTATAACTCGAAAACTAAAAGTTTCCTCTGCGTTTCGCGATAGAATGAATTTCTTACATAGCCTGTTCTGGTGAAATTTGGATATATTTTTCCGAGGAAATTACAACAGAAATTAGAACATGAAACACGCAGAGAAAATAAAGGTAAAGACGTTGGAAGTTGAAAAGGAATATTTTACTGGAAATTGGAATTTTTACTGTCACGCGAAATACACGTTGACATTTTCATTTTGATCAAAATTTATAGCAGACGATATGTTTCGTTAAGTTCTTCCTTCAAGCGTGGAAAAGTCAACACCCGTAATGGATGGTTCAAGATAGATGGTAAAGTACCAAGAAAATCATTTCTGGATAATTTCATAGCAGAGATTATTTCATTTCGACCCTGCTTAATGTAGTAACAGACTAAAAGAGGACTAACGCGATTCGAAACGCCTAAAAACATAGTACACAAAGATTTACGCTCAACTAAAAACACCAGACAACCCAATTCTCATTGTCCAAATAAACGAAGTGAAAGCAAATTAACGAATTCTCGATAAAACTTATCGCAAGGGACACTCGACGCGAAAGGATTTGACTAAAATAAGCGAATCAACGTGGAAAGCAATGCATTGTTTCCGATGCAATTTGGAAGGGCGACGTTCGTGCCCGCATCAATCGTCGGAACAACAAACAACGATGAATGTCAAGCAGAATTAGCCTTCCGGTTGGCCAGGGATGATCCAAATATGCGGTTTTATCACATGGTGCCGGGCGACGCTCGTTAACAGCATCCTTGACCGCTGTAATCACCGTAAAACAGGTCGCTTTTATCATAGTTCGAACATTTCCGCGTGCATCTCCACGCGTTTCCGTGCCGCATAGGTTTCCAGAAGAACCGCTATATGTGCACGCGTTAACGCAACTGAAAACAAGCTCGTCCAGCCTAGGTTGTTGTCGGTCCCGTGTTTTGCCCATTGAACGAACAATCCAATGCGCATGGAGTTCCTCGTCAATTGAATTTAGACTATTATTTTTTATTTTTCTATGTACAACAATAGTAACTTATTATTCTTAGTAAATCTATGATTTGAGCTTCTTGAGAAAGTCGTACCAATCAACTTCACTATTTTCATGATATAGAAATACGCGATTAATATTCAATTCTCAAGAAACAAGTGATTCCCTTTCTTAAGTTCATTGATCGCAAGAAGACGACATAGATAATAGTAAACTCCGAGATAGACTAAAAAACGAACGAAAGTAGATCGCAAAGGTACTCGAATACTTGTATTTTCAATATATTGAATAGAGATATTTTATGGATATGTTATGTTATAGCGAATCGTAATGAAACTCTACTATCGCTTATAATAATGTGGACAATCAAGGAAGATTTGTGCGTGTTTGTGCGTGAGCCGCTTATTTGCCAAATCGGTTAGCTCGATAAAACAATATGTAGGCAAAATTGATGCAATTATAAAGATATAGTGTCAATGAAGTATCCTAGACTTGAGCGTTATTCTAGTATTATACTCAAGTATTATGTTGGCGATAAAATTTCAAAAAGTGAAGTTAACCATTTTAGTTAGTACACGGTTCGTATTATAGTTAAAAGAATGAGTCCTAATACGAAGCCCAGGGAGTATAGAAGCGCCACTTTTTCGTTTATCGTCATAACGCGTTTGTATCTATCCTCAGTTGCCTGCTAACCGGACGGTAATATGCAATGGTTGCCTCACGTGTCCGTAAAAGCTCGTCGACAGCGTACGAAAACATTGTTGAATGCGAAAGAAATATCGTTAGGTTGTATCGTTCGATACACCCTGCCATGAAATATCGTTCGTGTTAACGGTATCATCGAATTTTCACCTTGTTACTTATACACTGTGTAGTCGCAACGAATGCTTTTGTTTTCTCATTTTTTCTTCTTTTTTTTTTTTTTTGTAGGTGGATAACCATTTTTCTCTTTTGCAAAGGTCCGAACGTTGATATAACGAGCTATGTGTGGTCTATTGTTTTTGTATATTTGTTTGTTCGAGTTCTTTCTTTTTTATGGAGCCACATAGTGGATCCGTATGGTTCGGGAAAAATTGTTTTTTTACACGTTTTAAATGTATCGTGACTGCGACTGGAAGCGAAGTTTTCCTAGTGAACGCTCATTTCTGGCTGTATCGTGCGCTGAAATAGCTTTATACAAGATTTGTTTCGATATTTGTAGGAAGGAAGGATTACTTTTTGAGAATGATGTGACTGTAAGCCGTAGGGTATTATGTTACTTGCAATAATCTATTGCATCGTTTTGCGTATCGCATTGTTGCTTTTCCCGAAAGAGTGACAGAACTAGGAAAGTCAATTTTTCAGAAAATCAGTTGGAAGTAAAATATTATTTAACGATGGAAACATTTTTTTCTTTGACGATTTAGGCAATAGCTAGAACTACGATAAACTTAAAATGAAATAACAGAGACATACAAATATACAGGGCGCATATAAATATCATTTTGTCATAGTATGAAACATATTAGTTTTTAGTATAAGTAAAAATCACGATAAAGGTGTGGATAGCAAAGATGTGATATTAATAATATACATATTGCTTTAGGAAAATAAAGATATATAATTACATCTATAAAAAATAGTATTTGTACTATATCCATGTTTTAATAGAAAAAGTAAACAATTAATTACAAATTGTCATAACTATGACAGAGTACAAAAGTTTTGTTCAAGATTTTCAATTTGCTTTCTTCGAGTTTGAGTAATTTGAATAAAGGGTGACTTGACGAATATGAGTGAGAATAAGCGTAGAAGCTTGAAAGTGTATTTCGTGTCAAGTAAATTTAATAAATAACAGATTCTCTCTTTCTTAACTCTCTCCATCTTAAACCAAAGATTCCGTCAGTTCCAATATAAAGAACTATCTTAAGAATTTTTATCAGAATTTATCTTACAAAATTCCTTCAGAAATTCTTCAAGCAAAATCGGGTCACGAGAGAATGATTATACATATTCGATCGCTAATAACAGCTTAATAACATCGAGAAGAAACGCGAAACTGCGTAATGAACGGTTTTTCCATGGCATCTGTCGTGTGCATACTAACGCACACAAATCAACAAGAGGATGATGGAAAAAGCTGTGCTCTTTCTTCGGCTTCGTTTCTTTCGTCCTCGTTAAAAGCCACCTTCCCGTCCTTTCCTCTTTCAACCGTTGTCTCCTTCACTCTACGGCATGTCTTCTTGCTTCGTTATTTAAATTCCGCTAATTATGCATATTTTGCCTTTGCCCATTTCCGATGAAACGATCCTCTGCCACTTTTCCCTACGGATGCTTCAGCCCCGCCTTCGTTGCTATCTTGCTCCCGGTGTCTCGGCTTTCGCGCGCGTTTCATCGAGTCAATTTACTCGAGTGCAGGGTAATTCCTGATAAGATGACGATTTTCTCGAGTGTTGCCTCTCCACGCTGCCCGATCACCAGAGGAACATTTAGTAAGAAAAAAAGAAGCCGTGCTTTTGGCGCGTTACGACCTTTGACGAACATTTACCTTTTGCTCTTTGTATAAGGCAACACGACGAATGTTTAATTCCTGACTCTTTTACCACCGCGGACAACATTTTCTGCCATCCTTTTATTCCACTGTCATTGTGCGATAGTTAGACAGTGAATTTTTATGGAAATTCGTATTTTTGTGGAGGCAACTACGGAACAGATTTCTCGAATGAAATTGTTTCTCTTCTGATTGTTTAAGCACAGAGATCTTTTCATAAATCGTTTTGTTCGCGTGTAAAAAAGTGAAATATAGTCGTATTTGACGGTGATGTAAAAATTCAGTAAAGAATAAAATTATGGTGCAAACATAAAACATTCTTATGAGCATAAGATGTTTATATACGTGCAGTATTTATGCGTGTATATACGTGATGTTAATTATATAACATTCAATAATCTTGAATTAGATGGAGTGTTATGATCGTCATTTATAAATTCAAATATCGATGTTTCATTGTTATACGTAGAAACTTTATCAAAGAGTTGATGTATTTCACAGTAGCTGTAAAGGGGAATTATTTAATGATTTGAGATATGGTAAATGTCTCTGGAGGTAACAAATTCGAAGAGTATATCTGGATATTTCATATACGTAGAGCAGTGATATCGATTATTACGCTATTGGGGCAAAATATGTGGAATCGTTGTCGTGAAATTTTATATTCGCAAATGAAATATATAAGATGCATTTTAGATAACATATATAAAGCCCGAGTTTATTACGGTAATAATATATTTTTATAAGAGCTTATGGTGACATAAACACCTTTGTAATCGTCGTCTTGAATAACAACAAGACGGAAGGGCAAACAAGAAAACGAACAGCCGAAATAAACACTAATGAAATGTAACCGACAAAGGTCGAACACAGCGGTCGACCGAGACACCTTCGGCAAAGGCAATCGAATAAGCGAGTAGTATGTTTCCGAACCTCCGAGCGAGCAGACAACCGAACAGTTATACGCGACCTAGGTGAGATCAGTTTTCAATAAAGGTTGTTAATTTTATATCGTCTACTTTATCTTTGCACTCATAAGCACATCGAGCTCTTTACTCTAGCGAATAGAAAAGTTTATGTGCAAATTTCGAACCTATATATATATATATATATATATATATATATATATATATATAAAATAAATTAGTAACATATAAATCCTATTCTTCGTAATTATTCTACAATTTACAAAGACCTTGTTTCTTCGTACAGAATATTTTTCACCAAGAAAAGAGTTTGTAATATTGTATTTTTAAGATTCTTCTAATCGTAATTTAGATTTTTAGATTGTATGTAGGTATTATACATATGTATGTATAAAATTTGTGTAGATCTTTTGCGTGGAAGCAATATTATTATTCAAGATTTCTACATCATTTTTGTACATTATTTTTTACGTCAACATCAATTAATATAAATAAACGATGTTCAAATGTTTCCGGGCGTTTAACTTTATCAGATTGAATCATAGAGCAGTAGCATTTAATAATCGATTTATACTACATGAAAGCTTGTCACGTTCTCTATACATTTGTGAAAGTTTTTCCCATTTTTGCAATATTGAGCCAAAAGCTTTCAGCTTCGATTTATTATACAAAGTAATATGCATACAGCGTGTCGTTAATAGGTAACTTGTGGTTCTAACTGACTGTAACACGTTGTGGTATTATATTACCTCAAATGTAATTTCAGAAAATTAAAATTAAGGTCTAGAGAATTACGTGAATAATGTTCAATCGCATAAAATAGAATAAATGTAGAATATACGGTATTACACAAAACCAACAATAGCATTAAGAAACTAATAACAGAACGATTGTTCCCCGATTAAGTAACGTCATCAGAACTGTTAATTCGGCACGCAAATTGCAACGAGCAAATTGAATTCTCATTGAGCTTGTGGTTCGCTTTAAATAATACGCTTTTGTTTGAGAATTCCAATCATCCAATAACGGCAACCGTTTCGAGATATAATCATTAATACTAATTTATGTATTAATACTCAGTGAATACGTGTTTATTCGTACAGGAATTTCGCTAGCAAAAAATAAATTTGTACGTGTAATAATGATTTATACGACTTTATCTCATTGACAGTTTCTACAACGGTGCGTTATTATTTCAATGATAGAGAAAATTGTAAAACCGAATTAACATAATATTAAGAAATATTTATAGACCAGGATTAGTTGCTAATTGATATTAGTAACGTGAAATGCTATTATCTCTTCGTTTATTGTCATTAATGATACAGTAAATCCCAAAAGAAACACCATTTTAAATATGACAAACAAAATTAATTCGATATAGCTTTAATTACTTGAACAGAAATTTTCCTTTTGAAAATTTGAATTATCTTCGTAAATTGTCTCTACGAACGTATGAAATTCTTCATTATCACTAATACTTATAGCTAAAATTGTTTTCATACATAATTCACAGAAGCAAGAAATTAATGATTTACCAGGGAAAAATTCGAAAAGAAAATCGTTGAAAATCCGATATTTATGCTTGACAGACATGATATATGGTATTGCATAACTTGGTACGTTCAGCAGTACCATGGAAGATCTCTTGAATTGATGTGTACACTCTGAAAGTCGGATTTCAAATGTTCTGCAATAAAATACAGCGAAAAGATTTAAGGTCAATTCGTTTGGTCTCTTGATATTTCACTTTCATTATGCCAAATTATAAGTTTAAATGGGCTTGACAATTGTACGCTATACACGCAAAGTAATCTATGTCCGAATTGCTTCGAGTAAGTGCAGTTTGAAGGAAACCTTGGGAACATATTATCCTGCGTTGATAAAAATATAAATTATAAAAAAGATAATAGAATCATAGAAATCGAAGAATTGGTATCAAAGTACCGCTTTCGCACAATAAAAAAAAAAAGTACGGATCAGTCGAAATTTAGTTTAATTTACCGGTTGCATAAAGCGTTCACCGATGTCTTTCATCCGAATAAGCCGCGAAAAGAAGGCAATGAACCGTGTGCTCGAATCCCGTACGAACGACGAGGAGACGCGTGAATAAATTCGTCAGTCGATCGCATCCGGTGCGGAAGTTTAATTCGTGTTATAACCGGTCCAGGTAAATCGAGTTATTGTTAATCGCAGAGAGCGAGGGATTTTAATGTTACCGATGGCGGTGGGCGATAACACGTGTCGCCGCAGTTGATATCCATTTGCATTCACTTTGCACACACCTTTGGTCGTTGCTCTGTTTCAGCACGAGAACTCGAACAAGAGCCAGGTAACGCTCCGCGACGTCGACTTCGCTCTCTCGGGTATGTTCAGCTGCGAAGTTACAGCGGACGCGCCGACTTTCACCACCGCCTACGTCTCCAAGAATCTTACGGTAGTGTGTAAGTACATGCTTCATGACATTACAAAGTATCGCGGGGAACTCGACGTATTCAGCATGCTCGTGTGCCTACCCTACGACGCTCGTTGCTCACCACCCTCCACTCCTTTCTTTACCGATGCACGCGACTGACACGTGTGCGGCATCGTAAGTCATCATCCGCTTCCCAACTATAGGCTCTTTCACGTATTTTGTTCGGAATTTCGAATATTTCATTGAATTTTATTTAACGAATTTTTTACAGGAAATTTTTTCGCCTCGTACTGGTATTTTTTTTTTCTTTTTTTTTTGTTTGTTCGAACGAAGTACGAGAATTTTTAAGTGTTTTTTTTTTATATGATTGAATATTTTATGAGTTAATCTTAATTCTTAATGTTAACGATCGTTGTTAATTATGTTAATCGTTGTTCAACTACAAACGTATATTGAGCAGATCTTAGAAACTTTACGGCTACAGATTGTTTTATGTGCTTCGTTCGGAGTTTGGAATATTTTTTCGAATTTTAACCGAGTTTCGAAGAATTTGGTGGTATCGGGATTGGTATTTTAATTCCTTTGAATGGAATTTTGGAATTTTTTTTTTTTTTAGGAGTATTCTATATTTGATTTGTGTGATTGGTAGTTGTTGTTGAGCTACAAATGAATACTGATTACTGATTATATCAACTGCAAGCTGCTTCACGTATTTCCTTCGAATTTTGAGATTTTTGTTTGAGTTCATTTTAATCAATTTTCGAACGAGTTTGTAAAAATTCTTTTTAATCTTTCAATTTCTCCTTCGAATAGAACGTGAGTTCCTTGAAAATGGTGGAATATTTTTTTTTTTTAGTGAATTACAGCTTTTCAATTCTTTCTTACGTATCACACGACATGAATAGTTATCTTCTCCATAAAAAATACACGATTTTACCTGGAACACAATAGAGCTACATTTCGTACACGCATTTGTATGAATTGTTAAAAAATACAGAGTAGGTAAAATTCAGTACACGGTGCAACGTTTCGCTTTAAATTCTTTCCCCACTA
Organism: Bombus confusus; assembly: GCA_014737475.1. Lineage (NCBI taxonomy): Eukaryota > Metazoa > Arthropoda > Insecta > Hymenoptera > Apidae > Bombus > Bombus confusus. Next base: position 2,167,440 of record JACXIV010000144.1, read on the forward strand.
TTTTCCAATTCTTTTCACCTTCGTGTACCAAGATCTATAGCTTAGTTCGCCTTCTAGAATCACCCTGTATACGAAACAGACTTCACAAGCCTTACATACCAAGTAAAGCTATACTGCAACAATTCAACATAACAACGCCGTTTCTTTTCCATCCATTTTTTCATATGTTACATCAAATTATTAAACTTTGCCATCTCCTTTTTTATGTTTCCCTATCGTGAAGAAATGTTTCCAACCGAATATGCGTGTTTCGTTGTTTCAATTTTATTTTAAAGTCTTTCTCGTACTGTTAAAATGTTTTTTCATTCGCCGAAACTGATAATGCCGTACGATGTTCTTTTTAAAAATTCATCTTTAATCTTACAGTACTTCGTACCATCGTCTTACAATAAACAAATCCATGTAACTAACTCAATTATCCGATTTACCTTTTCAAAAAATTCAGCACGAAATATACGTGTCCTCGTAGAAACAAAAAGAACGATTGATGAATTTACTCTCCAAATTATTTCAATATTCTTCTCAAAAAAAAAAAAGATAAAAAATCAGTTAAAATCACGTATAATCTCCAGATGTAGCTTAAAAATTTCTTAGCCCACCAGCCTTAGCCTAAGAAATACTTGATATTTCGTGCGAGGTCAAGCGAACAAGAAAGATTTGCACGTAGTATTAAGGTGCACCCTGTAGATTCGCATTTTCCCCTGGCTGCACTACGCGCGTGCAGAATTGAAACCGCGCGAATCTCCGCGACAGCGTGCGTACCTCTCAGAGAAAGTTTCTCCTTGATGGTGTCATTAACTCTACTCGCGTTTGATCCGAGGCCAGTCGCACCCTCCCAAACCGGTGAATCGGCTTCGTTGTTGCGAACGATTTCATGCACAGTCGTCTGGCTGCTATACGTATGTACGTATACGCGTCGTGAAACTAACTCCCACGTAAATTCGCGGAGTGTTTCTAATTTCCTCGTGCACGCCACGGCGAGATCAAAGGAGCGCTTTTGGGGTTAATCAGTGCACGCCACAGAGTCGCGAGTACGTTAACGCGTTTCTCAAATTCATAGCGATCTTTCCTTCGTTGCTGTTTTTTTTTTCTGCCTCCTCGAACGCCGGAAGATTTAACGTCGTACGTGTATCGCCGAAATTTGGCACGTTGAAGGATGATTCTGTGTTTTCAAAGGTAAATTTCTCTTTGCGTGTAACTATTAGACTGGTGACTGGTGGAGACAAGCTCGCATTTCTATGGATAGGATGAAGGAAATGTTGGCCAAGCAGAAAATTGCCTCGTCTACTACGCTTTATAACGAGCAGTTTAGTTTGGACGATTCAAAAATATTTTGAATATCGTGCGCATTACGCGCACTCTGTGTAATATTTAATTACATTGAAAGTTAACAACGAAACGTAGAATATAGATAGAAACACAGATAAATTCATCTTATTTATTTCTTTATACGTTTCCTTAGGAAAATGATACAAAAATGTGTATACGTGGATAGTACTCTAAAAATTTGATGCAAAAGTTGAACATTCTTAATAACTTTATATTTATACGCATTAAACCTTTGCGAAGAAGTTGGTGGTTCAAGACCGCCATCAGTTACTTTTGATTACGTCGAAACAACAAAATTTCTGGAAAGAAGATCGGTTATAGAGCTTGAAGGATAGTAATAGAAACTAAAAGAGATCAGGTTATCGATCTTAATGTATCTAGTACGATAAAATCGGGAAATCTTTTTCTCCAACTCAATATATTGTAGTGCTCGATATAGTGGAAGAAATTTTTGTTATTATTTACGTCTTAACCACCTGCACGATTTAATTAGATTCCAACTGCAATAGATTAATTGTATCATTATGGAGAATCAAGTAATTCATTAGAATGTCTTTTTGAACATTTAATATTTGGATATTTTTAATACGTTTCATTTTCATTCATTTATCGAAGATTCGTCGTTCTTCAGTTAATTAGTATAACATTTCCAATTTATCGTTACACATTTTACAAGCTGTAGAATGTAAATATCGACAAGAACCAGCTGAAAGTTTGAAAGTTTGATATTCACGTTTCTGCTACGTCGACGTTCTGTAAAACGGAGAAAAAGTTGCATCGATCAGTAACGGAAATGTTCGTTAGTTGAGTTCCGTTACTTCTTTCTTCCTTTTTTTGATTTCTCTCTCTCTCTCTCTCTCTCTCTTCTGGCTCATGAAAGTTAATTGATAATTATGGAAAAGTTTTAACCTGGATTAAAGCAATTCGATATCGTTGCTTCATTATTTCGTAAGAGTGAAATAGCCGCGTGTCAATTCATTCATTGTGGAAGTTTAGTTAAAACTTCAAATCAGAGAAGTTAATAGAAACTTTCCGGTTGAATATTGCGTGCGTAAATATTAGAGCGGAGTTTCGTGGAAACGAATACACGAGGACTAAGAAAGGCTAAAGTTTCCCAAAGACAGTAAACACGAGAAGATTCACGAAAGCAGCACTGTTCCAGACTTCCCAAAGAGTAACAGTATGACGAACGTGATTTTTGAAAATGAATTTTCGCCGCTAACTGCATTCCAAATTATGGTCAATTCTTTTACCAGAATTATATTTTAAACATATTATTGTAAAAAAATTATTTTGCAAAATTGGACCTGAAAGAAGTTAGTAAGAAAAAGTTGAATTTAATAAATTGGAGCATTTCAATAGAGTAATTCAATCTCACAGATTATGCGATGTATCAACGAATGAAATGTAGCTATCTAATCGTAATGAACCCACTTTAGTCAATCAGTATTTCAGTGTATCGAATTCAGCTAGACAATTCCCAGTGATTTGATTCCAATAGGTCGCTACGTTAATTGACTCATGTAATTTTTTAACTAATTAGTTAGCAAGCCGATCTTAAAGCATCCTGTAATAAATAAACTAGTCAGGGATTTAATGTACCTATCTGCTTAAATTAATTTTGATCTAAATTTAGCTACAAACCATTATGTTAATTTTCTACAACGACAGATGATACGTAATTACGTATATATTTTCGTTCAATATCAGAATACTTCCAGGAAACAAACTAAATCTAAAAATTAATGATTAGAAAATTATTAATTTTGGTGTTCGCATTATTAAATTATAGCTATATTATATCTGTAGCTATCTAATGTATTATTTAGCTCATTATATATTATTAAATTACTATTGTATCTGTCGCTATTTAGCTCGATGTATACTGTGAATGATCCCACAATTTAGACCCAAATTATGGACAAATTTTTTTAAGTCCTGTGTGTAATTTATCACGTATAAATTTTTCAGTAGAGAATTATGAAAACAGAATAGTCAGTTAATAACACACTTTTGAGAACTCACTACTATTCCGTAATTTCTGTACATGATTTTTAGTAAATAATTTACAAATGTTTTCACAAAATTCTATATTCGTGAAACGAACATTTTACATCTCGTAATGTTTAGAAATCCAGTATAATACATTACGTATCTGATCAAATCATCCACATCTATTAGTTTATTAAACGTTGCATTCTTTCCTTTTCTTTTTTTATTACCATGACTATTTTTCTTTTTCACCAAACTATAACGAACTCCTTTCATACTACATCAGGATCATCAAATATCATCAGTCTCCGTCGTACGATTATTTCTCTCAATTTCTATTTGGTAATATCAAAGAAAATCGCCATCCACCAAATACCATTGCGATTTTTCGTGAGGTCGGTCGACGCTGCTGTTTATCGGCGGCCTCTTACGCCAGAAGTCGAAACGAACTTCTATTTGCCAGTCTGAGCGAAAGGTCCAGGGGAATCTTGAATTTACGGTGAGTAGTTCCGATATTGAAACCCGAATCTCTATGGCGCGCGCGTTTTCGATTCCTCCCGTCTTGAGGAATTTCTCACGCGCGGCCAATTGTCCCGGCCGAATTTTTTCATATTTTTTTCTATCAGCCAGCTTACAGGTAACGCGTTCTGAGAATTCGTGACGCGAGGTCCGTGACCTATCGGTGGCGCGTTGCCTATTTTGCAGAGACCTGGTGTAAGTCGAAGGTTGAACGAATGTAAGTTGAAATCGTGCGAAACGTTATTCGATCCGAATTTTTGTAGGAGGTGCTGCGCACTCGCCTTGTAAAGCAGCACGTGTCTATCCAGCTTTTGCGTTTTCAAAGGTAAAGACGCGTTTGAAAGGCTTTCACCTATGCAGGATATCTAGAGCGTATTGTCATTACTATTTATAAAAAAGATCGCGTTTATTGTAGAAGCAAACTATGATTTTCGATATTTGTCATTTTGAAGTAGCACTTTCTTATTTCTTTTAACTGTAGAAGAAGAATACATCCGAGATGTAGGGTATTACTGGGAACTTTTAGATGGAGAAGCAATAATATCGTTTTTGCTGTAAAAGACTGGAAGAAATTGTTACAACAAAGAAATTTAGAAACTATCACGCCATGTTTTTCGTCATTTTATTGTTATCGGAATTTTCTTCTTCCATCCATCGTCTTTCGACGATTAGAAAACTCTCCTAATACAAATTTTCGAAATTCAATTTTTAAGTCCCAACATATGAAAAATGTGTATTCAAGAAAGAAAGTGTATCGTCGTTTCTTTAGAAATTATCGATTTCTGCTGCGCGGTATGGAACTTTAAACTACTGGCTGACTGTTAACTGATTGTCAGTTGCAGTAATACAGTGCAATGTGACATGCATAAATGATTGCTTGGAATAGCTTCATGTTAATCTGAAATGAAATCATGGACGAGACTCTGGAACGCGTTTGATATTATTACCACGTTAATTGATTTACAGGCAGCCATACATTTTAACGTCACTACTTTACATGAAGTTCGTAAGAAATCTTTTAAGTTGTAACAGTTTTATTCCATCTTAAAGAAGAGGCTCGTTTTGCTTGATCAAATTTTCGTTCATTATATAATAAATACAATATTAAATCCAATGCCAGGTAAATTCATAAACGTATGAATTTGCATAAAAAGTCTTGTAATGATATTATAAACGCTATTTTTCAAATTTACTTAAAAATTCACTATTATTTGTGTCATCTTTAAATTAACAAATTAAAGCATTTGTTTTTTGAGAATTGGCCACTAATTGCATTGTGTAATAAAACATAAGTTAGTTAAATTAGATTTGTAATTAGACGAGTGTGAATAAAATTGACGTGTATGTAGCTACGAAAAAAACAATACCTAAATCGAAAGTGAATAATCAATTATCATATAAAATTTGAAAACTAATGAAAATCTGACATAAATCTCGGTAAGATAAATGATATTATAATAATTTAATTGAATTACGTTAATAAACTAGATTACATGTTTTTCATACATTTGGGGCGTTCCTACACGTGTTGCTAAAATATTAATTGCCAACGCGAGACTATTGTTCACAAACAAAACAAGGAATGCAAGATAGAACAGAATGCATGGTTCTTGCTAGGCAGCTGCCCTAGAATTTCTGTAATCCAGCAATTTGCTGGGTCCGAGTACAGTGATTTTGTAAAACGCACGATTGTAGTCAGCGTGCAATGAGGAGGAGACTACTTCGTGGAATGTGAAGAAATAATAGAATAATAAGAGCTAGACGCCCGTTGTGTTTGGAAATAAATTGTAACAGAGAAGAACACGTATTTAATATTCTGTTAAAATATTCTAAGACAAAAAGAATTAGTAAAACCTGTTTGAAATGCTAATTAATTATTTGACAATCTATATTACTAATTTTTGTTATTTTGTATGGAACGATAATTATTTCTAATGCTAAATGTCGAATTGTTAATCAGATGCTGAGAAAATATTTTCATATATTTTAGATTTAAAACAGTATTATATTTATGTGTATTTATTGAATTCAATATACGTGTCTCGTTACTTTTTATTCTATTGCGTATATCTCTATCCAATTTTTATACTTGGATTTAATTTTACTAAAATCATTTTTTCACTTCAATAGACACGAGTGTTATTAATCTACTTTCCTTCTGAAGTAATCAATTACTGTCTAACTGTAGTAACGAAATCCTTCCAAAAGTATAAAAATATTGTATTTTCAATATTTACGCAGCAAAGGTTCCAAAATCTTCAAAACCGTAGCCGTTCAAAAATCCGTTTTCCAAATTTTTCAAAGCTTTTTTCATTAAACAATTTTTCACGCATGTCAACCAATGCAAATATCGAATGATTAAACGAACCTGATAACATCAAACCCATTTTTCACATTTTTCAAATATTCCGCTAGCATATAAAATTCATGAATACGTTTAGGCAAGTGTGTAGATGAAGAAAGAAAATGGTGAATTTCATTTTTCCTATCGACTCAATAAACTGTGCGCATCAGAACTCTGAGATGCATTTATTTGACCGAGCGTTTCCATCCATCCGAAAGAGTAGTTTAAAGAAATAAGGATCAGGAAATGTATGATAATTCTGATGCTTCTTCTTGCTCGGTTCTTCGAATGGCCTATGAATTTCAAGCGTGTGCGGTAAGAATACGAACGTTACCATGGAAAATATTCTCGACTACATACGCTTGGAATACTCATTCGAGGTTCTCTCGTCTCACGGCACGTGGATCGGCACTTTTATCTCGGATTTCGGCCATTCTGCAAACAATTACGCGAAATTGATTTTTATTAAATTCGCTGTCCACATCCCTTCATGCAACGTATTCAACGTAACGAACGAAATTGCAGCACCGATTTCAACTCGTCAGGAAGTTGCTCTCGTGCAAACGTTAAATCGTATGAATGCTAGAATTTCAAACTTCGTGAGCTGGTTCTCAGAAAGCACAGTGTGTCTAAGATGCTATGCATTTGAGCACTAGATAATCGAACTTTGATAGCGTGAAAATTAAACGTTGTCTGGTAATGATGTGTTTGACGAAGATTTGCGAATAATGAAAATATTAAGAAGTGATGAAAGTAAATGTAAGATTTGTAATATTAGAATAAACAGTGAATTTTTCAGAAATATACAAACCGTACACTTCCGTGAATTTTGAAGAATTATGTTAAAGTTGAAGATCTGAAGAATATTTTATTCTGTAACATTCACACTTGTTACATTTTGTTTAGGCAATTTTATTTTATGTAACTCTGTTTATTAAAGACGCTAGTTTCATTTTTAGTTTAGTCTCTTTTATAGTGTACGTTATGAATAATTTTCGAAGAATTGTTAACCCACAAATCACAGAGAAAAGAATTATAATAGCACAGTTAAAGAAACGAAATGTAACTAGAGATTTGTGCTTTATCTTCTAAATATTATAAAGTGTGTTTTTGCATATTAGATACATTTTCTAAAAATACCTAAATATTCTGCAACAAATGTGTTTGTTAAAAGTAATACATAAATAAAGTGTCTATAGATTTCCAAAATATTGTTTCATAAGAAATATATATATATAGAGAGAGAGTTTTCGTACTAGAGGACTGAACGTCGAGAGATAACTATAAAAATCGATGGGTTTCTATTAGCAAATAATGCGAACTATTGTAATGAGAGCAATATAAGTAGTTGAACGATTTCTGGAATCAGCAAGCATTAGAAAAGAATGACGGTGCAGCGAGAAACTATTCCTTGTGTGCGCTCTGAACTTTAATCAATTCTCATAGTTCAGGTTCCGAACACTTCTTAGAACGAATTTCAAGGAACCAAGGGAGACCAAGGGAATAATTAAGAGAGTCGAAAGAATACATTTAATCATTCCGTTTTACAAAGAACATTTTCTTTTCACTTGCGTACGTATTATTTAATTTAACAATATATTTTAACTTTATAGTTTTACATAGAAAGCCACACAATGTCGTGTAATATATTCTTAATTAAAGCAATTGAAGAACAATAATAAAGTATTTAAGATTCTTTTGTACAATAAGCAACAAATTAAAAATGGATAGAAGGATAGATACGTAAACTTGATTCCACTCCAGTTAATTCCAAAGTAATTTAACTACTGTAAATTACTTAATTTAACAAACTTTTCCTAACAGTTTCACCTACTTTGCACATATTTTTGTAAAATGAATTTTGCTTCGTAGAACTCAGGTTCACCTAATTGTACTAAATATCCAACCTTAAAAGTACCACAAATAGTGCTTCAAACATTGCATCTTAAATCAACATGGATACATATAAGATGAAGTATTTGAAAAAAACTTCATTCATCTTTCTATCAGGAAATTTAAAAAAGTTCTTCAAGTAAAGTGTACTATTTGGAAAAATTTCATTATCCTATCAATTATACAGTGACATAATAATAAAACAAGGCGGCTAATGCAATATAGAGCAATTTAAAACCGTCTGAACAAGGTGCCTGTTCAAACAAGACGTCTGTTCAATTTTTTGATACAATAATGTTATAGTCTCTTTGTATTCAGTCAACTGTGCAATCACTCGGGTTCTATTTGATTCGTTGACAGTGCGAGAGCTAGGTGGAAGGTTTAAAAACCAATTTTCGAGCGATTTCGTTGATCGGTCGTTACGTTTAACCGGTCGATAAATACGTTACGACATTTCAGGTAGGAGGTGAAAAAAAAAAAAAACGAGGGAAAATTAGTTAATGCAATTCCAAGTCGCCGCATCGTACAGCCAGGCACGCAATTACAAGTTCACACTCTGACGAGACAAAAAACGAATTCAGCCGACAGCTTCGTAATGAATTAACTGTATCCACGTAATTGATGACAGAGAGTTGTTTCATCGGCGAGAAACATCTCGTTCTCTCGCTTTTCCTTTCCCCTTCCTGTTATTTTTTCTGTTTCATCGAAGCATCAAAAGAAACGACGCTGCAATTAAACGGACACTGTGATTGAAATGCCACATCTACTCGGCAATGAACGTATCAAAGTTCAACTACGTTTCTGTTATCATTATTCTGATTTGTTCAGGCTACACTGATACGTATACGTATAGAATCTTATATTTCCTTACTATATGCACTTGATGCACTTGATGCACTTGACTATATCAATACACTCTTCTTGGTGTTTCATAATTTTTTAAGTCATACATACCTTTTTTGTACAGTAGCCTAGGATATTAATCGACCTTTTTACGCTTAGGAATAATCAAATAATAAATACATCATCATACGAAGACGCGATAAGCTATTTTGAAATTCAATGATCAGTTCTATGTCATTAAATTGTTTGTTAAAATGTTCAATTGTTCGATTGTTTACCAAACTGATTGATCATTTATTTCCTGGAAAACCTATATTTGTGAACCTACCGAGTCTTTCTCGACTGTCTCGAGATCATATCAAATTAACAAAAAAAAATTAACAAAAGTACACTTGTCGCATTCTTCTCGTATGCTCTTCATTAACTCAAAGAATACGCATACCGTGCACCTATATTGAAACTTTCCCCTTTGTATGAGTATTGCATAAAAGGTCGTTTACAGCTCTTTCGATTGGTACGTTCATAGTTTACGTCATTTACCATTACACCCGGTGTAGATTAAACAGTTGTTGACCAACATACATACGCAGAACGTAAAGAGCGAGAGCAATTTTGAAATCGGCTGGCGATAAGCGAGCAACAAGATTGATGATCGAATGATACGCGGTGCCTGTCGAAATCCCGGCGAACCGTATCCCATTCAAATCCGCGGGATTCATGGATCGTTTGTATCGAGCAATATTCCATGGGCCATGGACGAATTCGTCCGTATAAAACACTTTCGGCGACACAAATTAGCTGCAACGCGCAACCCCCATCCTCCGATCCTGTCGACTATGCGATAATGTCGCGATGTGTACGCGAAATTCGCTTGCGTTACGAAACGAAACGATCCTGTATAAATCCGCGCGTATTTCGTTGACACACGCATGCCTGCACGTACACGTGTGTGTAGAATTTCGAAAGAAAGCTGAATAGTTAGAATGTTGATGCGTTGTTCGGAAACAAAAATACCTGAAAAAGTTCCAGTCTTCGTTTTCTAGCTTTTTCCCGATTGAATTTTCATTTGATGTTAAACTGATACAGTTGGTGGCAAAAAAGTCAATGGGATGGAAGGATAAACAATTAAATTTACTTTTTCGTCGTAAACTCTTTCGTCGAATGTGAGAGGATGAAATTTCCGTATACTCGGTCATAAAATTATACAGTACTAATAAAACTCGGTTTCCTAGTTTTATTCTCAATTTACTTCTCATTTGGTGATAAATTGATACGGCAGTAAAAAGTCAAGTAAAAAAGGTAAATTGTTGAATCTGCGAATTCTTTTGTCGCGGAGCAACGATGAAGTTTCTGTATATTTGGAAATAAGATCGTTCGCAACTAATAAAACAATTTATACGCATATCGCTGTTTTATATTTATTCCAACTTAGCAAATTAGCATAAGAAGTGCATGAGGATGGAATAGAATTTTACCAAGTCAGGTTACAAATGTGTTTTTACTAGAATCAAAGTCTTATTATGGTATTACGATTTATAGAGAGTTTTCAATATTTCTTATCAAATTGGAAAGGCATAATCTGCGCATGAAAATAGGAGAATAATCTTAATGAAATTGTAGGAACTGGTAGATTAAGACACTTGTAAGAGAATAATAATCGTTTTCAATAAATTATCTTCTATACATTTTATTTACAGCGAAGTAAATTTCTCATAAAACCTTTTACAAATTCTCTAAAAGAAAACGATTTCTATACGTTCCATTCTATGTTTTAATAAACAAAATTATATTCTTTTTATCTGCTATAGTATCACATCAATTGTACTTCCCCATATATTACCACCGTAACCTGAAAAATTATAATTTATGAGACTCCAACAGCGAGAAACATTGTACAACGTACAGTAGTACTACTGACTTACAAGTAGTATAGCCTTATAAATTCCGCGATCGTGAAACTACCATAAGAATATATATTTCCAGTAATTTTATTTATTTTGAATAAATATCGAAATAGATTTATATAATTTATTTAGTACTATAACATATTTTAAGACTCCACTTCGATTAACGTCTGTATCAGTCTTCAATGTTGTAACAACAACGTCTGTTGAAAACTTACTTATGATACTACGCTTAACTGTCTTAGTAATAGAGACCAGGGTTAGGTAGCTTATGTTCTAATCAGACATGTTAAGCATATTAGACTGGATTAGGTTTTGGGTTGGTTAAGGGAAGATTAGACTATATTGGTTACATATGCCTTTGACTGTGCTAGGTTAGTTGCACACAATGATATTTGAAGCACAGTCAATAAATGCAAAATGAAAATACATATACATGATTAACATTATTAATAATAGATATATCATTCCAATAGTTAGCATTTATGTAAGTAAAAAAATAAAAGTATTATATCGGTCAAAGTGGTTTAAAGTTTAAAGTTAGAAAAGTATTTTAGTATTACCTCGATTTTCTTCAAAAGTAAAGACAAAATTTTAGATTTAATCCATAATTTCATGCATTTCTGAGAAATTTAAAGATGTAAAAATATAAAAAATATTCAAAGTAACGTAGTAATTCTTATAATATTTGGTATTCTCAGCATCTGTTTTCAAATATTTGACTTTAGCGAAAAACTTTAAAAGATTTTGATTATTTTATAAATATCTAATAAAGGACGCGTGTAACCTGATAAGATTTTACTCGACCCTCGCCCGTTTCTTACGCGAACCTGACTCGCTGCGATAAATATAAAAAAGAAAACATCTACCGAGCTGAAATCATATTCAAAACGATATGAATAATTACAAAAATTACATAAATATTCGCGGTTTAATAATCGTTAATGTCGTCTCACAGTCGAGCGTGTAAGACACGACGTTTCAGGTTTTTGGTGAAAAACGTTATCGTCGACGGGAGAATAATATCCATAGAACGGGTTCTTTATTAGCAGCACTTGGGTCTAAGGATAGAAATTTTTCGCGCTAGACGAGGTAGACTTTGCGCTGGTACGGATATGAATTTCATATTTTACGATAATACCGTGGGATGTTCTTAAAGTAAACGAATCTGGGCCTGCTGCAGTTTTCACGTAGTCGAAGAAAAATTGTACTTTCTTCCGGATTCCGTGGAACGTCGATGAAAATGACTTTTATATCGATTAGTACTATCTGAATTCCATTCATCTCGTCGTAAATATCGAAGATTGAAAAACCAGATTGCAGCTTAAATCGTAATACGCTGTTTCATCCCTACGTCAATGAGAATTGACTTTTGATATTAATTTTCGGATCTCGCTGAAAATTCGAATTAAACTTAACCGCGTTCAACCGTTTATATACTTCTTTGATCGACGTACTGCTATGCATCGATCGGTTCCATGTCAAAAAATCAGTTCGTTGCGACGAAAAAAATTCTAAATGTAGAAATTTATGAAAAGGAACTGTACAGAATTCTAGTTTCAATTAACGACGGGCCTAAATGTATATAATATGAATGAATATATATATATATAAATAATTGGCTTTTAGGTATTTTATTCTAATTAATATTTGATATCTATTAATTATGCATGATTTATTATTATTTAACTAAATCTAAATTTTGCATGATAATATTATTTAACTTGTTGTACATTTATTGTTTCACGTACTATGTAATGTAATAAATTTTACTGCAATACGTTTTATTATGTAACTTTATATTTAGCACGAGAGATTTCATCTGTCAAGATTTCTATAACCCTAAAACTACATGTCAAGTTTGCTACTTATATTATTATATTTCATTGTTAATTATACATTACTGCAGTGTAACAACTTAATAATACAATGTTTTAACGCAATCTCGTTTCAAACGCGAGGCAATCGGAAAGATTCGAAATGAAATGTAGCGATAAATAAATACAAATCGACTGTAAATCAATGGAAATCGATTTGCTTGCTGAAACGCGTGTACTAATACTGGTTCCGCAAGTTCATCTGTTTCAGCGAGAATTGGTCAATACCATGATGCTCCCTTCCATTAGCTTAAACAGAGTAATTGGACATTGTCAATTCGAGAACATAATTCTCTCCGTAAATAGGGACTAACGATTATACTTAGAATTCATGGAAATGGAGACGTTGCATTTTACTGCAGGCGTCGATTATAATACTTAACAAGAATGTATACACTGATTAGGTAATTTTAGGGGATTTACTGGTTTAACCAAAGAACTTAAAGAGTGACATAAGTAACTTTACTTTCTTTAAAAAATCGTAACAAGACTTTCGATCATATGTTCAATTATCAATTAAATTGATGCGCAAAGTAATCCCAAAACTAGCTGCTTTTTTATTACGCTATAGTCACACACACACATACATCAAATCTTCATTACGTTCTTATTCTCATACTTAACCCTTAATCTTTGACGTCCATATTTTTACCATTACTATAGACATTTAACCTCTCAGATCAGTAATTTTGTTCATTAAATTGTTCCATTACGTATATCGTATTTGTTCGTTATGGCTCTTTGCAATTGAAAATGCTCACACGTTGGAGCTCTGAAAATTCTTTACTAGATGTTAGTTAGGGTACCCAATAAGTAACGAGATAAAAATTCAAACTCCTCTCAGAGACGAGTAGTCACAGTTTGGGATCTACATATTTATACATATATTACATACCACATACTAACATATAATTTTCATACAAAATTCAGATTTTTATTTTTGCATATACACTTTATTTACCCAATCTATTATACGACTCATGCCTGAAAATTTCATAATTTGCAATTCACGTCCGGTCAGCACGACATCACACGCGTATCGTAAAATTACGTGGCAAATCTGATCGCCAGACATGTTGAAACGTATATTAGGATATTAAAACGTAGGTAAACGTTCGACCAATGTAGGCAAAGTTTTCTCAATTCAAACAGATCCATCTTGTTTCTGCCTCTCCAATTCTCTACGAATCCTTCCGTGAAATTCGTTTATATTTGAAAATGTGAAATCATATTTGCAGTTGCTGTACAAAACGTGTGTAGATTGGTAGTGGCTGCAAGAGCAATCAGGTTAGAACAGCGGTCATAGACGGAAGACGATAACATAACTGAAATTCGATTAGTCGTTCTATCGTTTTGCGAATCACCGGTTTAACACCGACAAGGTGAGAGGGTAAACGGTTATTTCCCTCGCTTCACTTCGCGGTAATCGGTTCTAGTTTCAGCTGTCGTTCGGCTTGCAGATAAGTGAGAGAGGTGGCAGGGTACAACAGCGATCTTCGTGCGTTGTGGATTCACTCGATTGTAAAATTAAATGCGATAATAGCCGGTCTAAACTCCCTACTCGTTAGCTCGTTGAAGTGGCGTGTACATCACGAGACACCAATTAGTGCACGGTAAAACGAGTGCTACTAACGTTCTACCATTTTGTATCCTGCAATTAATTTTGGAACAATTCCTATTCTCTTGTGGTGACTCTTGTTATGGTTATGCTAACGTTTGACGGGAGTTGGGTCGTATGTAATATACCGCAATCTTAATTGTATAATTGTAATAATTATTTGGTTGTTATTGGAACCTGCAGTGTGTAATTATAATCCAAATGGTGCAATATTATTATTATTATTATTATTATTATTATTATTATTATTATTATTATTATCATCATCAGATTTGAGGTATTTGAAGTTATGTTATTCTCAAAAGTTTGGTAATTTAGGTATTGCACGCGTTTTTCTAATTTTATTTTATACTTCGTATAAATTTTTTATGAGAATAGAATGATAATATTGCAACGCGCTACTTACTTGTTTTCGTAATGCTTCAACGTAATGGCTATAGCAAAATCTCAGAATGATTGTGTGCTATATATTACTACGTTTATAAGCAGGTGTCTAATTACCTAAATAGATACTCATCTAAAATATCAAAAATGTTTTTTCTACTTTATCGTCTTCCTGTCTTTAATTAGTTAAAAAATTGCAACGCAAATTTCATATTTTTGAAACGCGCACATGCAGATGACTCTCGACCAACACGATGCTATTGTACACACGTTTTTGATGTAAAATTTGCAGAAGCTTTCAATTAAGGTGGTACTTCGAAAACACGGTTTTGTACCGAATATTGTCCCAAACCGAAGTTGTTAACGTTGTTTGGCGACGTATTTCCATTGATCAATGTTGAATGTTATATTCAATGTGATTTCGATGTAGCATGTTACGGACATTCGTCCCAAGCGATAGTTACCTGTTCCAATCCGCAAAAATGTACGAAGCGATGACACGAAAGTATAATACGTATTGTATCTGCGCAATTATTCAAACTTCCATGATGTTACGAAATACTGTCATTTAAAATTTGAAATGAAAAAATTCACGGTTGCGTCCCAACCATACAACTTCCAAGTTTATTGTCACGATACAGCTAATACATAGGGTGTCCCGCAATTTTTCCGTAAAACGAAACAACAATTAATTCCTAACAGGTTCTTCCTTACTTTTGGCTCTTTTATGTGAGAAAATTCCATCTTAAGCATAAAGTGACATTAAAATAAAAAATCAGCAAGTACATACTTACTTTGTCTTTTCCTGTAGTCATAGTGCGACAGTTTCGTTCTGACAAAAGCTTAGGACACCCTGTATGTACGATACTGTACATATGTCGCCACGAGGCACGATTTCCTCGAGCCGTTCTTGTTATTCTTCCAACACGAGTGAAACTTATATCGTTAATATTTTGTAACAATACCACGACCTACTTTATACCATTATTCGGATTGTCTCGAAAGATTTGTCGACAGCGTTCGAAAATCCAATATACTTAATGGAAAGTCGAATGCGTGCGGTTGAACTACGAAAGGTCTCGTTTATTTCAAATCAATCGATTCGAGATTCTCTCAGTTCGCCCTTCTTTTTCGTCCTAGAAAATCTTCCCGGTAGTGGCGGAATGCAGATTGTTACAACACGATTCGTTTAACCCGCAGTGGAACGCCTTGTTACGGAATTAAATCAACGAAATGGCTGCGAACAAGATTAATTCGATCCGTATCCACCGGCATTGCTACTACCCG
This sequence comes from Bombus confusus, assembly GCA_014737475.1. Lineage (NCBI taxonomy): Eukaryota > Metazoa > Arthropoda > Insecta > Hymenoptera > Apidae > Bombus > Bombus confusus. The sequence goes on from JACXIV010000144.1 coordinate 2,183,430, forward strand.
GATGTATAATACATAATATATTCCATGGCCGTTAGAAGGAAAATAGCTGCACTGATTGCGCAGTGAAATTTCATAATCGTCTGAAATGTTATAATTAGAATGATTCGATTGTACTTCGAACCACCATACAGATTACTTTTTTTATAGAATATATTAACGTCCATGAACTGATCACTCGGATGAGTCGTTATACATACTTTTCATAAGAATTTTAATAAGAAATTTACTGTGCAGGTTCTAGACATTTGAACGATTGTTTGTGAAATATGCGGATCAAAGTTTGCTTTCTTTCATTGCATGTATATATATATCAGTTTCCTTCGTATATATTTTGAATCTTAATCAGTATGTTCGTATTCTGAATGCATTTTTAATCCCTTTATAACGATCGTACAAAAATTATCTTCAAAAATTGGGCAGTGATAGTTAATCAAGCTTCTATTTTATCCTTCGGTTTTCTTCTTTCGCATGCAGCTACGTCGACGAGAAATTCATAAAACTAACTACCTAATCCGTTCCTCATAGCCGCTTGAATATCGGATATGTTGCTCGGCTGGGTAGCAAAATGGTGGTATAATGTCGTTCGTATCGTTTGAACGAGGCACGAATAACCGACCTGTGGACGATGAGTGGAAGAGATACACTCATGGAATTATTATGTTTCAGTTCTACCCGAAGGCACGCCCATTATCGTATCGGAACGCGAACGTTACGATGCCGGAGACACTTTGAGGGCAAATTGTAGCTTACCACCCTCCAAACCACCGGCTCATCTCTCATTCACTCTGAACAACGTGGCGGTAAGTGATACCTATAATCCACGCGTCATTATCGAATCCGCAGTTAAGGGAAACCCGTGAAATTAATGGTTTAGGAGCGTTTCTACACAACCTGCAGGGTGTCTAACGTTATTGATTCGAATGTGCATTCGTACGTAATGTTGTTGATTGTTTGGATGATGGATACGTTGATTCGAAATACGCTGACGAGTTCAAGTCAAATTCTCTATTTATTCTTTATTCGTTCGTTAGAAATTCGCAGTATAAATCACTTAGTTTTATTTAGTCGAAAGCTTGTAGAGCTGTTGATCGCGTTCCATTTCATACTGCAAACTTAATTATTTCCTTGCCAATTTGTTTTTTATGTCGTAAATTAATGCCGATAGACCGTTTGACGCGATGAAACAGATTTTTCGCTTCTCTCGTGATTTTCTCGTATCCTATTATATAATATCTTTTATGGAGATCGTAAATAAATCACACGAAAATTAAGCTTGACTGTGTTTCTCTGTCGTTAGAATATCTTTTTTAATTTTGCCGGGAATGTAAAGAACGAGTACGATGTGACATAATTAATGTAGTATAACTTCTTGTTCGAATTGTATGATAAAATTTCCCTTGAAACGTAAAAAGTCCTTTATTTATTGAAACTGGAACCTTCTCAAAAGGAAAAAATATATTGGAATGATTTATCAGAAAGAAGTTACATATGAAACATACATAAGAGCTGCAAAGTTTGTTTTATTTCAATGATATTAATCTGTAGATAATAAAATCTACAACATCTTCAATTTTGTAATAGAATAAAATTGTACGATATTTTTGTTTTTTTTTTTCCAAATTTTTGAGTATACTATCAACTTCCCATTTTCTATAAATCACTAATAACTATTCGTTACATTACTAATGCATTATTCGAGATGTGAAAATTCCATTAACATGCATTATCCGAGCTATTCTATATTCGAGATTGTAGCGTTGAAGCATCCATAGAAATCGATACGGGCAGATACGACGGTACATCCTGAAGCGATCTCGAAATTTCACGAAGTAAAGCCTTCCCGCGCCGGCCGCCTTCCCCCTTGCCGAAGAACTTTTTCCTTAAACGCTTTTCCGTGTCATCGAAAATAATTTTCAATGCTGACGTTGGATACTTTTCTGTGTGTATACGTATACACAACTAAAATAATTGCATGATATACGAGCGAAACGTAGAAGTTATCGTAGTATGAAAGTTTGAGAGGCTGGTCTATAAAAGTTAAAGAGGTTAAGCAAAGAAGAAGAGAACTTTTCCCCTTGAAAGATCTTCCGGGGCGTACTCTGTGTACATTAGTCTCGGTGCCTACGACCGCCAAAGATTTGTTTCTCGTAATTTTTAAATTCAATCCCCTTTGAGTGATCACCTGCAAAGAGAATTTTCATCTACCGTTCTTAATGCACAGTAGCTCGCGAAAATATTTCACCGCTTATCATAGGAAATATTCATATATATATATATATATATATATATATATATATATATATATATATATATATATATATATATATATATATATATATATATATATATATATATATATATATATATATATATATATATATATATATATATATATATATATATATATATATATATATATATATATATATATATATATATATATATATATATACACGTATGTTGTGTGTGTTATGGAATATATTTTGAAATTTTATCAGCGCTAGGATAACGTACGTCTGTCGTGATTATATTGGTAAAATTTGGGATCAATTTTGGGAAATGCACAATATATAGAAGTTACACGATATTCACTGCAATTTAGTACAGAAAAGTTAAAGTAAACGCGAATAGCTATTTTAAGCATGCGTAAAAACTTCCACCTAAAAGAACCGAGATACAAACTATGCCGCGGAGGATAATGAAATGAGGAATCTAAAGAATTCAAAGCAGTATTTCATACGTTACAACGCAATCTAATCAAAATTTCTAATCTACCATAAACTGAAACTGAAAAATAAATTTCCACGAAACGTTCTTCCGTATTGGAACTTCATCATCCTACATTTGAATTCATAATGCGTTAAAAAGAGGCCAAGACCAATAAATACAGTTTTAATAAAGTACAGCTTCATTCCAACGGAACACAGAGAATAAACTTTCGTGAAATTTTGCTCGCGTGGAAGTTAGTTAAGCCATACGTCGCTACCGCTGCTATACGATCCAAATGCGAGGAACATTTCATTTTCTAGATGCACGTATTTAGCCATATCGAATAATGAGATCCTACGTCGTCATCCTCGGGGACTACGAGCAATACGGTGGCGGCGGATACACGCTGACTTCCGCGTTGATGAAAGTTCGCCGGAAACATTTTTCTCGCTGCGTAATTCAATTCTTGCTTTGAATTAATTGATTGCAAAGAGTTTCCATCAAATTGTAGCCGAAAAAAAGAAGTAAGAGAAAAAAAGAAGAATGGCCCGAACTACACTGACTCACGAAAGTGTTCGAATATTTCTAGACACTTTTTATGAACATATTATGTGTCTTATACGAAACATTCTGAAATTTTATTAGCACTGTGCTGAGATCTGACTATTATAATTACGTAATGTTTGCAACGTACACGTTTAGTTCAAGCATATATCTCGTAGAATGCTGACTTTTCAGATCCTACTAATCTTTTATTGAATTCATATTTGCAGTAAATATCTTGTAACTTTTATACAAATTTCCCGATTGGTTTTAAATTTGACAAATATAATTACGTCAGTCGTGGCTCGTTATAATGCTAATTAAATTTCAAAATGTTTTACAGTCGCTACAAAATGTATTATTTTCCAATGAAGTGCTTTTTGCTTTACTAAATTTCACATTTCATTTTCATAATAGATACTAAGTTTTTCCAATCATATGAAAGTATTACGAAATTATATGAAACTTAATACACTTGGACTTAATTAATTAATATACGAATGTTGTAATAAACACAACGGTATACGAATGTCTTTTATAGCCACTGCACATAGCAAAGTGCACAATGTGTATATAAAAGTTTGCTACGGTAAGTGTTCAAATACTTTGGCGACTTCCACTGCAGGAAGAAACTAGACATCGAATAATTTCGTAAGCTACACGACAAAAGCCAGCAACGGTCGTCCTCTGCCTTTGTCAAATTCCATTACCGGTGGATTTTCATGGCGGTGGCGAAGGGAGGACACGGGACAGGGGAAGTATGTTATTTTCTCGAACACGCGCCACTGTAAAAAGGGCCGTCGCGACGGAACAACGTACGGTTATGAAGAAAATCGACCTTAGGTGCTTCACACGATGAGACTGAGAGAAAATTAGTAGTACGCGTGCACACGAGATACCTTGGCTTATGAGGAATTGCTAGGTTGGCAGGTGAGAAGATTGGTTTTGCTGGTTTTTACAGGTAATGCCGTTTCGAGGAATCCGTCGAATTTCCAGAGAACATTTCGTACCTCGGCAAGAAATGAGTCATTTCGGTAGCAACGTTTCGCACACTGTTCAAACCGGTCGAAACTAAGTACACCCGCTTCGGAACAGATATCTAATTTGCGCGCCTGCATATTTACAGTGTTGACGGAACAGCGTGCTCATTCGGTTTCGAGCAGTCAATTTTGATCTATTACTTGTTGTTGTTTGTTCTCATTGTTGGGCAGGTTTTAACTTAAAAATATGAAATGTACGGAATACGCATAACAGGAAGAGTACATGCTATAATTTTTGGAAGATTATATTTACTAACAATATTTTGAGGGAACAAATTTTTATTTATGCACTGTTTTTTTTTTTTTTTTTTTTAGTTGTGCTTCTAAAAATATGAATTCATGTAAATATTCGCAGTTATGGCAATGCATTTTATTTCGTGAGATATAATATTTAACCCTATATATAATACCACGAGATAAATACAAAACTTGTATTTTTATATTTCTACAATTTTCTCTTTTTAAATATTTCGTGTTATTTATTTGATATTACGACGTTATACTTTATTAACATTACATTTTGCGTTATTTTGCTTTTGTTATGTATTACTGTATTAATCATTAATATCACACTATTAATGATACTTAATTTTTACATGAATGTTTTTAGACATCGATTACGATCGATTATAATCTTCTTTTGCTGACGAGTAAATATACGATCAAAGAGAATTAAAGATGTGTTTCTCGTAAAAGTTTCTTAAACATTGAATTCGAAAGTATTAACAACATAGGATCTTCCTTCCCTATATATCGATGGCAGTGGCCATTGCTAAAATATCAGACTTAAGGAGAGAAAAATCTATCGATGGCCCGGATTACTCAATTGATAGAGCAGCGTTTGGTAAATGAAAGATCTGGCTTCAAATCCCGGACAAGCAATCTGATCGGCCTATTTTTTCTCCTTACAATAGAGACTGCTGAATGCCACCGCAGAACATATACGACATTAATTGCAGACCATCAGATCAAACTTCTATATATGTATTTTTTGCGTCGTGTATTCAATCATTAGAGAACTACGAATTTTTATGCATTTATAAGAAATTTAAACGTGTAAAAATACACAAAATAAACGTCCAAAAATATCCAAAGTACAATATTCGTTAAAATATTTAATACATGAAACAAATTTCTGTTTAAATTCAATTTCTTTCATTGCATTCAGAGAATTATGATTTTGAACAAATAATCCGCAACCTTGTCATTATTTTTCAATATTTTTATACGAGTAATTTTCGAAACTTTCTTGCCACGCTTCGTAATATCAGTCAATATCAGTTTCTTAAAACATTCCTTCAAACAGTAACGGTATACAAGCAGTCGCCTTAGACGGTATTAATTGTCAAAGGGTAAAGTTTAAGTTAATTGCAAACAGTAAGCGGATCTCAAGGGTATGTAACGAAGCACAAGATCCTCTTTGAATTGTGCATTCTCGAGCATCGTATAGGCTGTACTTTTTAAACAATTTTAAAGTAGTACATCGACCCTTGTTAAGGCGAATACTTCGAATATGTCGTTTAAATCCGTATAAGGGAATGATTAATGAATTATATTCTTTAATTTATAAAATCGTATCTTTCGATAAACTCATAAAGGGACAGTCACTACTGGATATTAAATGTTTTGAAACTCCGCTAATATTTCATAGGTTTCACATAGATCTTTTTGTGATCCTTCTTTGGCATCAAATTATCCTTTTTTTAAGGGGTAAATCACCTTTTGATGTTATAAATATTTTTACTCCTTTTGTTTGTTTTAATGGGTTATTCAACAGTGAATTCATATATATGCCGGTTTTTATATTTTTTTTTATCCGCCAATGACTTTCTTACATATTGTCTGATTTATGCTTGACATACTCTACTTATTGAATTATCTTTGTTGTCTATTATATTTATTACATTTTTTGTCGATATTTTTTTATTATAATATTTCTTTGTCTATTTGTTTTATGTATTTATATTACTTATCGTATATATTGTAGCAATGAAACGCAAAAAATTGTGTGCATCACTTAAGCGCTTGTGAAACGTGGCACACTATTTACTTCTACTTTTGAACAAAATTATGATTAACCGCGGGGAAACTAACTTTTAATGACGAAACTTCCCTCGCTACAACAAATTATTACTTTCAGTTGTACTTACCGTTTTCAGAATTTTACGATTGGTAATGAGGCTGGCAGCATACAAATTACTGGCAGTTTACTTGGAAATCAGTGACAAGGACGTCTCGACAATAATCATAAACTGGTCAAAGAGGAAAACAAGAGCTTTATATAGGAATCGTAAAGGCAATAGAAAGTAAATTTGCGAAACTCGTAATACATAATGGTTTTCCTACTTTTTAGTAATTATTTACATTTTCGTTTTACATTGAAATATAGTATATGACCCATATATATATATATATCGAAACTGTTTAGAACAACGATTAAAATATATCGTAGATATTGGCGAGATTATAATTAAAATATTAAATACACCGATCTTTTACAATCTAAGATTCCAAATAAGGTAGTAACAAGAATTCATCTTCGATTGTTTATCGCAGTTACACCTTTGTAATTTATCAATTAAATCACAGTTACATGTCGTTTTCAACATAAAATAAATAACACAGTAATTTCAAAGATCTTATAAAAATGGATAAAATTAATCGAAATCCTATTCTCTTTCTATAAGTCGTCAAACCGTGCAATTAAACGAATCGAACAAGGCACACAATTTTCAATGTATAAACAGGAAAATGGCTGGTTCCAGGTCGGTACACGATATTTATGGGATAGTAAACGTCGCACGTGAACGATTGAGTGGAACCACGTGAAATGACAGCTATCGCTGGGCTAATAGCTCTCTTATTGTCCTGCTTGCGTATAAAGTGACGAAATGACGCATTCCTGTTGCGACGGTAAACGGGCATTTTTAGAGAATCGTAAAACAACATGAAGCTGAAGGAGGTTTCAGGATACTAGTCGGGGTCACGGAGCAGAGAGAAGACCCCTATAACGTAGTCTCGTATCGACGAGTTACGAGACGCTATGCTTGTATGTTTGTCAGAAATGTAAGATGTGTCACAAGGCAAATACTGTTTCCACCGTGTCGTCAAACATAGTCGATGGACGACGAGCATCCGCAATTTTTATTTCCACTTCTTTCCACCTTCACTCTTCTACACTTTCCGTAGGAATTGTATATTACACACAGCGCTTTTAGTAGTGTGTATGCACTGCGATACTTTCTTCAGTATCATGACTGCTTGCTTATTTATGTTCTTTACGTACTTGAATGTAAATTAAACCTTTTCCTAACGATCTTTCTCTGTACCGTATACCAATATCGATGAAGTGTTTAAAATGATATGATACTAGTTCCTAGTCTGTGTTTGGCCGCTTTATGAAAATCGTGAACATAAAATACTGAAAGCTCTGGTTATTTGACCATCTGCAGACGAACAAGTGCATATGTTACTTCAGAAATTTTGTCTTCGTTTTTGCAGAAAAATTGTATATGTTTAATGAGACAAATGGTAGTTTTATTATTACTAATCTTTCTCGCTTGATGGTAACCAGAATGCTTCTAAATTTAGTTTGGTACTAAACCATAACTTTTGTGTATGCGTGTGTGTGGGTGAATATTAATTTTTACATTATTTTTGCATTTTAGAATTTCTATATCGTGTTTTTATGGAACAGTATATTTTTCAGTTTCCCCTACATCTCTTGTTCTCTGTCGACATTTTTTCTCCTTTTGGCGGAGAAACCACAGTTATAAAACATTCCTTAAGAGTATCCTGCTATTACGGGGCAGTAAGTTATATAATAACCCAATTAATTTTAGATCTCCACACTCAGATGGCTTCATTATTGCAATAGTCCTATTCTCTCAGAAAAACCACTATTAACATTCTCTCTCTCTCTCTCTTTCTCTCTCTCTACAGAGCAAAAATTGTACTTCTATCGTGTCTCATTTCATTTTTCTTAGGATTTCAGCTTCCATCTATCTTTATAATCTTCACGAAGCAGAGAGACAAAAACTAAAAACATCAAAGAGGTTTTCTATATTGACAACGGAGCATACATTTGTCTGTGTCTTTCTCGAAATTGTGTTTTCCACTTCGAAAACATATTTACTACTTTATTTATACCATTAGTCGTCATGGTTCACTATAGTCTGTACTTCTCTTGATCAATATTCTAATTTCTGTATTTTCCTTACTCTATGTCGTCGAAGTAATAATTTCTAGTATTGTTCACTGAGATGTGTTTCCTCAATCTTCGTTTCACCGTGATACATGTTTTCCTCGATACGACGTGTGTATAGATAGGCTGTCTTATTCTAGGAAGATTTACTTCCACTATGTTATTCATAGCTGTCGCGTGGTATTGTTCAATATCAAAGCGCAAATTGTTGCGATTAGTGACATTTTTTAAGCTTCTCGTTGATTAAGGCATTGATGATTTATCAAATAAAATATACGTTTCCCTTCTATATATTGCCTGTATAATTTAAAAATAAATAATTTTGTCAAGCGTCGTATATCTACAAATAAACATCGTTGTATATCGAAATATACCTTTATATGTAAATATATCACTTGAAATGGACTTTATATATATAAATTTCATTTCAATAAATAAATATATATATCCAGAATCAATCCATTTATATAATTTAGATACTAATTTCAAAAATCTTTTTTTTTTTAGAATATTCAGAGAATTTATAATATTACGTTTCCTATTTTATGAATTAGAAAATATGGTCTACTGTGTGTACAGTAGAATAGATGAGATTCTTGGTTAGAAGTAATTGTGAGTCAATATGTTTGAATCGTTCTACAGAACACATCTCGTAGTTCATAAAATTTCAGACAAACTGCAGTACCGAAATTTCCCAAACAACGCAAACCAGAGACCTCTATATGCATCCAAGGAACGGTATCCAAAAAGCCACGCAATGGCAATTGAATAAAAAGAAATGAATCCGCGAATTGTCTACCGTTCGTAACGAGCTTACGGTTGTCGCGCGACGATAGTACTCAGCAACCGTTCCGCGAGGGATGAAATGAATGAAATGAATTTGAACATTAGTAACTAGCACGTCTAGGTAGGGAAAGCTTTCGTAACTCGACTGTGGCTCGCAAAAGGTTACACGAAGTTGGATTCGTGTGCCATTCGTACAATTTAATTGGCTTAAAAACTAAGGTAACTTTTACCAATCAAATGCACACCCCGCGGGAAGAAAGATCGTGGTCGCAGCTGCACAAGAGGCGGCCGAGAAGGGGGTGGAAACTTTATTGGATCGTAAGTTGCCACCTGAAGGTACCGTGGCGACCGATGCCCGTGCACTCATTCGCTTCCCACAGGCGAGTAAGGGGCCAAGTATTTTCTTTCACTTGTTCACAGGTGAAACTCCATTGTTGTTCTTACAACCCCCGACGAATCGTGTTATAAAGCACAAAAACGACCACTCGGCCCTGAGAACTCACGAAGAAACATCCGTGCCAGTTTTTCTAATATGGCAAGCGGGATCCTTCATCCGGAAATTGAAGAAATTATAAAACTCGTGGTTGGACTGTGTGAAACACTGTCGTGATAATGGAAACACACGTAGCTTTTTCTCGTTTTGCTCAAATTCGCTGTGTGTGGCAGCGAGGATGAAATTATTCGATTACGTGAGATACGAAGAAATTCTGTTGAATAAAAAAGGAACGTTTAACGAAGGAAAATATTAATATTCGACCTTTCATTTTTAATTTAACCAGTCCGAAAATATTCTGATAAACTCTATAATTTAACAAAATTTAGTCTTTTTGTTAATTTACATCATTCGTGTATTTGAATAATAAAATCGAGAAATTCATAAATAGTGTGGTTGGTCAGTTTGGTTTGAGAAAACTCTTGATGGTTTACTGTATGACTAATAACCTTTGGGAATATTGATTCATTTACAGAATTTTTCATAATTGTAATTTTTAATTTATTTAGAATTTATTATACAAATTATAATCAGAAAGAAACGAAATTCTCTTTGCATAATCATTTTTGATACGTAACGAATTCATCTTGGTATTTGTAGTATTAAAAATGAAATTTCTATTATATAATGATGTGCAATGCACGCAACATGTTCAACAAGAGCGATTTTCACCCCTCATTTCGTCTGAATTGAGCCAGATCGTAGAAATTCATTTCCATGTTGTATCGACGACTCAGCGAACTACGAACGACACTCGTATTCAAACGAATCGTTCGATCGTATTGTTCTTACGACCTTGTGAAATGGACTAGATACTCGATACCCGAAAGAGTAATATCGTATAAGAACACGTAATAGAGAGTCATATTATTATACTAAATTACAGTCTTTTCAATAGATTTCTCTAGCATTTATCGAATTATCGAGCAAAATATTAAATAACATTGATCATTCTTTCCTTTACGACGAAGTTATTCCTTGTCCGATTAAAATTCAATGAGTAACTAAAGCCATGGAAATTTACAAACGTTGCAAATTTTATAGTAGCTCCACTTTTATAGAAATTATTAATATTGCTGGTAAAAAGCGAATAAATTAATATTGTTGCGTTTTATAAATTTAAGAAGATTTATTATACCTATACTTATTCCATTTTTGTATTTGATATTCCGTTTAATTACTTTAATTGCTATCACATTAATTGTTTAGAAATTTTATCAACAAAATGTAAATTCTAATTTTTTTTACGCGACATCAGTCGTAATTTAATATAACTTTCTATGCAGAAAAAAGTTACGTCTCGTATTTCCTTTAATATTTTAATAGAAAACATTAGAACTAAATTACGAGCATAATTATACGTCCCCAAGAAACAGTAGAAGAATTGTATTGGCAAAGCGTATGCTTTATACGCTTTGTGCGCCTTTTATCTCCACAAGAGTCTTTTTTCCTCTAGATCGATTGTGTTTCAGTTCTATACCTACTTGCAAAGACTATCGAAATTCGTTCGTGCCAGCTTCGTACAATTGCCTCGAAAACCTATTCTAATTGAATTTCAAAGAGAACCTAACCCGTTTCAGCCTTTTAGAACTTACATTCTACGTGACCGATTTGAGTCCTTGAATAGATCCCTACAACACACAACTGACGTCAAAGCGAGTAATTACATCTGATAGACAAAACAGAAGGCTTCGTTTCCTGGTTCTGTGAAATTTCGATATCCAACTGTTTAAACACGGCTGTGTCTGCGGGGATTGAAACGTTTTCTGTTGTTTAATCCGGTTTTTACGTAAAATATTTAACCCATTGTACAGATCAAACTTCGACGTTCTGTTGGAGCTCGTTACGCTGCTAGAATCAATAACGAAAAACTCAAGTTTCATCATGTTTTCTGTAATGCTAACATAGCCTTTCTATAATTCTGCAATATTTAATTATAGAAAAATCGTTATTATAATTTTAAAAAATTAGTTTCTGCAATTCCATGTTTAATATAATTATGCAACTTTATAATGTTCGATTATAAAAGAAAATTACGAATTATGGAAAGTTACTTTGTACAATTCCATAGTGATATAGTACATGACATCTTAACGTACATAACTATATATGTATATTTGATCATATGAGACTTCCAACACATGTTATATACGTTTATACAATACACTTGTACAATAAGTAACAAACAAGATTACCACCGAAAACAAATTACATGTTCTGAATTAGTGTCTAAAAATATATACAGTGGTAAATTGTGCCATATTAATGAAGCTGGGAAAACAATATCGTCCGTTGTTTATGTGTAACAGGCCTGACGAAACGTAGGCAACAAACCAAGCATAATAATCCAATTCAATTTTATCCAACTATGTAAGCTCATAGGTACATGTTTATCACTTGCAAACATTGCAAGATTAGTAAATTAAACGAGATTAGTAACACTAAGAATCGCTTAGTTAAGTAAATGATTCTTTCTTCGAGTTATTAAGTCATATTTATGTTGATCCTATGTCAGTAACACGTGAAGTAACGTGCCTGCTTCACAGCTGATTTTCAGCCACTGTTAATCTCTCAAAGAATTTTCTTTGGTCTCAAAGTAATGGTAGTTTAATTGTGGAAATTTACAAATTATATAAATATACATTAATTAGTTTATATAAGTTAGAGTGTGTATATATTTTTGATTGCAAATTGTGTCGAAAGTCACTGTGACATAAATTAGGTTTTTAAGACCAAATAAACCAAGATAGTCTTTATGGCAATGAAAGCATTGGATTTTCACAAAAATTTTCATAAAATATGCTTGAAAATATCTTCTAGAAATTACCAGTTATTATAATCTAAATTATTGCCGCCTGAAGAAGCAATTTTCATTATGTAAGTTCATTTCTCCAACTATGAATTACATAAATGAAACTCGTGTAGATCCCCTACATATTTCAACTTTTATCACGTATACGTAACAAATATGGGTGGAAGTTTTCTTATCTATGGCTATTTTTCTCATTCCCTTCTCTTTGCGATTCGTATATTTAATCCCACTGTTTTTTGTTCGTACATTTACTTCGCCGGAATATTGTCCCTTTCTTAATGAAGTGCCTAGATGCACGGTGGAGGGAAAATACGTAGATATAACGGAAACTATATAATGCAAAAGCATAAAACATATTTGTCACTAATTAAAATAACAGTCAAGTTGTAATAAAGTAGTAGGAGTAAAATTTTGACCGTCTGCGAAAGCTTTTAAATATTATACTTATATTTTTCAGAGTTTCGTCATAAAACTGAGCAAATTGCGTTTCAGTTCAGCAAAAAATGCGATTTTTAAATTCAAACAAAACTTTTTAAAGCAAGTCTTTTAAGAGAATTGGGTAAAACAAAAAAGTGTACTTAATACATAACACGCAGATCTCTATAATGACTTTATCACCTTTCTGTCCAAAATGTATGCAAAGTCCAGAAAAGTTTGAGTTGCGATATTTGAAACATATCTGAAACTTTTTTAAACACGCACGAGAATCCTTCGCGAATCAATCATCAAGGTATTGACGTATAAAATTCCTAACATTTCAAAAGTTAAACGAACTGTTCTTTTCTAGTGAAAACACCTGAAAATAATTGCATGATTCCTTCGTGTGTTTATTAAAAGATATTCTATTTTATCACAACAGAATGTTCGTTTACGATAAAATACAATAGGACGTCATACACATTCGTCTCGTGCAAATAACGAAGTACCGAGCCGCACAAAAGTCTCATCATCCTCACACGATCGAACCCTACGATTTCGTAACGAGCCTTCGCACGGGCGTTACTCGTAACAGCCGGTTTGCCCTCCAATTTTTTATTGATCAAACGAAAATCAGGGTCGGAACCGTGGAGCTCTCCGCTCGCCGTTCGCCAACAAAAAAGAACGGTTGAAAAAGAGAAGAAAGTCGCGGCCGCGTGAAAACGTCGAAATGAATTCCCGTGATTTACGACTCAGCCGCGTGCGAAGGTATGAAAAAGATTATAGCATTTCGACACTACTTTCATTCTCTATGGTAAATAGACGGGTGTCTAAAGTGATAACGCAAAGGGATTTTACTCGGCCACGATGAATGTTCTTTATTCTCGGCGTATAGTCTTGGAGTGCGGCGGTACAGTGGCATGCACAAACAAGCGCCCACTTTCCCGCGTGGCTTCGACATAATGAAATGCATCGTCCTTTGAGGCTATAATCCAATGCAGATTAAAACCCCGACTGTGTCCTCCTCTCTCGCTTCCACTGTTCCGTGGACTCCTTCGTCTCCGCGATACAAATTGCAGAGCAGCGCACCGGCGAGGAGAGAAAAGGGTGTCGAGGCTAATCCAACGAGAACCTCGTCACGACTTTATGGGCGAAGCCGACTGAGCGGAGAGGCATCCTTAGGAGGAAAAATCGAGGTCGACGAAGAGACCAGTTTGCCCATCTTCTCTTCCTTCCTCGCCAGTGATTCTTCCCTCGTTTCTCTCCTCTTGCTTTTTTCCGAAGCTTAGAATGCACAGCCAGTTACGTACGCCTCTTTGCGGTGTCATCGAATCCATCCACGGCAAAAGTTTGTACTGTTTGTAGCGGGAGGAAGAGAGCAGAGAAATCGGGTAACGACCTGGCTTTAACCATCCAAACTAACCCATCGACTCTTCTTTCTCGCTCTCTGTCTTTCATTTATACTCCCTTGTTGGCCATTTCTCTTCCTCCTGCGCAACCATCTCTCTCTTCGGCCGGCTTTCACCTCCTATACGTCCTTCCTTTCTCACGAAGTCTCATTCATTAAGTCTCAAGAACGGTCTCGCAATCTCTATAGGGTCGTCGGTAGACGTGTACACGACGTGCCGTTTGTTCTCCACTGAAACTCGAGATGTCCTCCTCGAATAACACGCCCGCGACCATCACTACTCTCTCACAAATACGCCCTCGCCCGATATACGAGTATACGAAGACAGTCTTTCGTCAACCGGCAAAACACACTCGCCGGAATCTATACGAACGATGTTAATAAAGTCTTCATCCTCTAGATAAGGAAAGGTTAGAGCCAAACCGTGACCTATGACCAGATGATTTGAAAACTCTTCGCTCTACGAATCGAATATCTTTTCTGTTGGCAATTGTTCGAAGTCGAATTTCTGACGAGCGCGTGATTTCTCTGCTGTTTCTGAGTTTTCGATTTTCTACGCACGTTCCTCTCTTATAAAAGTGAAATGTTCTTGGAACGATCTAAGCTTCAACATCTGCAAATTCAGTCTGGAAATTTGCACGGATTAACGAAACTTGTATATTACGAGGCACCATCAGCCTTTGATATATTTAACGAACGAATGAGAAGATACAGCGTACTTCACAAAGAAAAGATATAAGAAGCAAGGAAATGGTTGGAATAGATCTATGGTATAGTTACTTGAGTCAGCGAGAAGGTTATTATATAAAGAGTAATAAAAATCGAGAATGTATGTAAAAATTATAAGATGTTTATAGATACAAATCAATTTTGTTTAACTGTGTTTTAGTTCGTACAAATATAAATAAGATATCATTATTTTCTTAGATCCTGAAATCCTTAAGTCCTTAAATAGAAGAATTATTACGTTCAAAGGAATTAACGAAGATTATTATGTTCAAGCAGTTCGTGTGTCTTGAAAAATTTATATTCCAATCCTATGAAGATATAATTAATCTATAGTGATTTGTAGAAATATTTGAACACTTCTCAGCAAAAATTTTTTGTGTATATTGTGTGTATTATGCATAGATACATTATCTTCTACAAGTTTCGTTTTAGTATAATGTTTCTATAAATGTTGGGATACTCTCGTGAGCTACCGTGTCCTTTACTAATCCTGCAATTTACGTTGCTATTTTAAACAGTCGCGAATATCGAACTACTACCACTGCGTGAAGATTCGCGACGCAACATCTTCGGTGAACTTTTGACAGTTGGGTGCGAGGATCGATCCCATCGGATACGCCGGCAACGCTCGGTCATCCCCTATATCCGGCACGCGTGCACGCGTACACACGTTCGAACATCGAATTTCAACGTTCCTAGGCACGGACAATGTAATCACGTTGTTTGCTTGCCGGTCCTGTCATTCGGACACAGAAGGTGGGCGTACTCGCGGCTCCAATCAAGGCCTGGCGCTCCCTTTGATTCTGTTCTTCAATTTGTCACTGATGAGGTTTCTTCGAATTTTCGGCCGACCAGGGACAAACGGTCTGGCACGCGATGAACAAACGTTCGACCTGTCGATTTGCATATCGAGGCTCCAGTAGGTGGTTGTATAGTAGATAATTGCAAAGTTTCCAGCTGTTGAGAGGCCAGGCTGTTAGTGTTTGGGTTTTGTTTGAACGATACGTTTTAATTGAAATTGTTGGATGCTGTGAAAGGGGGTGGAAGGTGTATATCCTTTTTTGATGCGAGAGTAGACCAGTATGTCATGTAGATTAATGTAAATTATAGTTTGATGATTTACGATCTCTTGAAGGTTTCTATGTTACTTTACACAGCGCTGTATTCCGCAAATACTCATTCAATGATCAAGTATATCATATTACTTAGATTCGTAAGAACTGTAACAAATCTGACTGAAATTAATTTGTATCTATCGATTTTAATATTCTGTTTATGAAAGATGAGATTTAGATTTCAAATATGAGGATCGACTGATTTGATGGTCTGGTAAAAATTACTACCTTTGTATTTAAGCCTTTCACGTTCGATGCTGCGTACACGAGTTATCAATAAAGTAAACGATAACTGTACTTGTCTATAAAATTGACTCTAAATATTAACGTGTCATATCCTCTTTACAAAAACGACAGAAAAAATGTATGCTTCTTAACTATTAATAATTGATAAAATACAATCTTTTAATACGGTACAAATATTTACAGATACAATACAATATTACATACAAATATTATTTAATTTAATATGTCTGTATGATTGTTTAAGCCACAACGTTATGAATTACAGTACGTGAATTGCAACATCAAGAATTAGTATACTTAAATTGATACAGTTACAGAAATCACGATCGACTGATTTGAAAAGCGAGTTACATATAGTAATTTAATCGGCGCATAAATAATTCTGTTATACTAGCGAACATAATGTTTCAGTATTTAATGATAAATGTTGACAATCAACATCGAATATTTACGTACATCTCGTATAAGGTACAATATCACACGGCGGCGTGCAACTGTTGTTTTGCAAATCTCTGCAAACCGCTGGACGTTCCGCGCAACGTAGGATATCTCGCGAAAATTATTACCACCATCCGTGAATGTAGAACGGAAATTAGATACCCGGTGTACATTCAGTTGCCATCAGCGTAGTTCGTAATACAGGTGTCGTGTAGATGAGCGTAGATTGGAAATCGTCAGGTTGTACGGTTCTTTGGTAATAAGTTGATTTACGTATACGTCTGTTCGACATTTTTGCCAACGATACACGATATATATCTCAAATGATATACGCGGATTTTCAAACTTTCGAAGCTCGCTACGTCGCATAAAGTTAGAGAATCTCTGATGATATTCGACATATTTCTTTTTATTGGAAGAAGTTTATGTTTAGGAGATGACATCAGCCTTCGATGCGAGAATGCAGAGGAATAGCAAAGTCGTGTACTAGTTTACGTAGTTTTTCGTGAAGAATATTTTGTGGAATACGAAAATTTGTGTAATATCATAGATGATGATATAAGTAGAAAAAATATTTTTTTTTAATATCTTTCTAATAATTTCTATGTAATTTCTTGCTTCTGTAACCATTTGAGAAACTCAGTTAAGAAACTCTATATATGATATTAAAAGAAAGAGTTGGAAATATGTTCTCGAATCAAATTCGTTGAATGTTACGTACGTACGCTTCTATCAGTAAAGAAGATACGTAAGATTTTATTTTTCTAATTTTCTTACAGTTTTATAACCGATTATTTATGTAAGCATTCGCAAAAACAGGAAAAACAATGAAGATAAGAGTGTCTAAATTCTTAACAATTTTATATTTATTTAACTTAGTTTTACAACTGTATGTTGAAATTTCATGCTCATTCTTCTCAAGGGTAATTTCAACCGAGTCTGCTTTAAAAATAGAACTGTCAGTAAATAATTTATTAGTAATATCCTGACGGCCTGTATAAAACGTCTCTCTAATATTAAATTCTCTACTACTAACAAGCAAGCTGATAAGTTTAATTTCTTTTTATAGTTTCTTCTCTCGAACATCTTTTACCTATTAAGTAGAAACAACGTGTTTGAAACATTTCGAATATTTCGCATGATACTTGTTACAATTTATTCGCATGAAGCATAATACGGGGTTAAGTGATTCAATAATGTTTCATACGCACGCATGAAGTTTAAATATTTGGTTTAGTTTAATATTTCATAGAAATGATTAATTGTCACAAGGTGACAAAGCATTTATTGGTTTATTTCGTATAAATTCCTTGTGTCGATGACATGTAAGGGCTTCTAATCTCATCGCCAATAAATTTCCTGTGCTGCGATGAACCAATACTTCTTCTAATACGATACACTATTATTCCCGGAACGGTAGCGTGTCAGCTATCAAGCCGATCCATCACCTTGCAAAAGAAAAAACGAAATTCAGGCAAAACGAGTACTGCTCCATAAATATCACCCTCACTTGATAGTGAAGTATGTTTGCAAATGGATATTTACCGTCGCGTCGGTCAGTTTAGCTGATAATTTCATTAAAAAACGCTGCAGATGCGGTATATCCGTTTGACACAAACCATTAATCTCCCATGAATCGGATAATTAATACGATTTATGTTTGATGAAAGATTTTTTAATTAAAACGATATTTCAAAGATGAAAAAATTGGCTACGTATATGATTTCATCCGAAAATAACGAGATTGAGCACTTTATATCCCAAATTGATAACTTGGCCAGAAAACAAATATACCGGCATGATGTATGAAATTTTTTATAACCATCGTAACTATGTCATGCAAAGATATATTTCTATGTTCTCCCTATAATATAGATTTAAATGTATAAATATAGGTGTATAATGAAATATAATTTTCAATATAATTAAATGTCGTGTATATATAATATAGATTTAAACATATATTTCTTGCAATCTAAATTTTCCTTCCGCTTACGATTATCGACAAAGAATAGAAACAAATTCTCCGTGAATGCATCACTTTACAACAGTTCTACTTGCAGGATAATCGCCTTGATTAACGAAAAGAGAACAATGATCTGTAAAACTTTGAAATCAGCTCACGTAACTATCAAAAGCAGAATTCACATTTAAACCATCAAACACTTTAACCCGTTATTTTAAATCTGTCACACAGGCTCTGGACATTGCCTGGTCCTGGCTGCCTAACCAGATTACCCCTGTGATCTACTTAGCCCATCGACCTTTGACAAAAAAAAAAAAAAAAAAAAAAAAAAAAAAAAATTAGCCGACTTTCTTTGCGGAATTACTTTGAACGAGGCTCGTTAAAAAAACGTCCCCGCAACAGACATTCTCCGATAACTCGTGTCGCCGTTTCGCAACAGAGGAACGCGAATCCTTGACGCGCGCGGAAAACTGCTCAGGATTTGTGTAATCTGGCAGAAATTGGGACCCTTTGGGTTACCGTACGCCAGCTTCACGGCTCGGCTTTCCCCTGCTGATTAAGCTCCGGTGACCGTGTGTGGATCGATGGAATCGCAACCGCCTGATCTCGTATTCAACGTTCGTGATCCGACACACGGTCTCGTGCGTTAGGCCACGAGCTCTGTGCACAGCCCCGTGTGCATCTACCAGTACCTCCAACCGTTCGTAGAACCAGCCAGGAGCGCACACGTAACCTCTGTACCTTTCGCTTCGGGGTGGAGGGGTGGCGTTTGGGGGTAGCCTATTACAATTTACACGCGGTTATATGTAGCTAAACGAAGCAGCAGGCCTGCTAATTGTGGTTAAGTTTAATTCGCGCCGACGTGCGGGCTTGGCTCGAGCGGAATGGTGGCAGAGAGATAGAGAGGGATAAAGATACGTATAGGGTGTTCCAGAAATAGGTGATAACTTTGGTGTAATGGAGAGCTGAGAAGTTAACTAGGTAATGGAATGCGGGTCTGAATGGTTATTTCTGATAGACCAGATGAGATTATAACAATATAAATAAAAACACATAGTAACGCTAATCATCTTTACGACTTTACGCGGTACCATATCCTCTACACTCCGTAAAGACGAAAAAGAGTCGTATAAATGTAGGCTTGAAAAGTTTACATCCTAGAAAATCTCTGTAAGTGTTTGATTGGTTTCGTAAGCTACTACATAATAGCTGCCGTATTAATGGCTACTCTATGAGCTAATTTCCGATTAAACGTAATAGATAGGAAGTTATTCTACATAGAAAAATAAGTAAAAAGTCTTTTCGTTTGCACGAAAATAACGTTTCAACGTGTTTGTCAAGGATTATCCCGGTACACGTATACTCGACAAATTTCCAAACTTACGTTTCTTGAAAGCGAACTTTCTAATGAAAGAACCACATTCCACATTCTCGACTTACTTTTGCACGAGAGATCGTCCTCCAAATTTCGCCGGCTTGTGGCAAAATTTTCGCTACACCGTCTATACACGGTGAATGGGGAAAGGGGAAAGATCGTTTCGTTTGACGTGCGCTTGCACAACTAACGGGGATGATATCGTCGTTGTTGCCACCGGTGCATCCGACGCGCGCCTCCCGTGTGCACGTGTAAGCCGGGCGCGAGACGATATAGGCTGTATATGTTCGCGCGTTTATCGATACCGCGAGGTTATTGGCCAATAATGTGGGAGAAAACCGACGTGCACCTCTGCGATCAGCGGACGGCTGCATTCTACCTGCGCTCAGGTCTTTACATCAGCGATTGCTATTATAGGCGGGATCTATCGACAGAAACGCCAGCCGAACGAAGCAGCCGAAAGAAAGGGTAGAACGAGGAACGAGGAACGAGGAACCAGGGATGAGAAGATCGAGGGATGGCCACTTACTAAATTGGCGATAGACAAGCACGATCACTCAGCGTCAAATTACCACGGACTCGCGGCGCATGATGGAGCGGACGCTCATAGATGCAGATGGATCCTATTGTTTCTACGGCAAGGTCCTTCACCAGAGAGGGAGAGATACGCATCCGGACTTTTCCCTCGCCTCGTGTATTATCCCTTTCTCTCTATCTCTTACTCTCTGTCTCTCTCTTTGTCTGTCTGGAAACCCATCACCCATCGTTTCGGATCTTTTCTACGTCGATTTTGTAGCGAGGCTCCTTTTATCTTCTTCTTTCGTTACGCCCCTTTCACGAAATCTCGATGCTCGTCGCATTCAGGTTCTTGTTCGATTTGTCGCACGGTCTTTTCTTCGATTAGGTCTTCCCGATTGTTCTAGCCTGGTATCGATCAGGCTTACTTAGTTTGTCGAGGCTTGGCTAATTTCCTTCGGTCGTCTTTAATTTTATCGCTACGTTCGGAGGTGCTATATCGAACTGCGATTTTGGTTATTGTCAATTTTGGATATTTGAGAGTAGAACTTCGTCGCTTCTGTCGTTTCAATTACGTGCTGTTAGGCTTTCAAAAGTGCACGTTTGCTTTGAATCTCTGGGAGGCTAATTTTGTGAATGGAGTTGTCAGTTTCATTTCAAATAATTCATACCTTATCGCAGCTATCTAACATCGTTATGTGTATCACGTAAATTTTCGAATGAAACAGAATACGTCTCCATTTTCATTGGAAAGATACACGAACCAGATCCACTAGTAAATTGAAGCTGATACCGTACAATCAATTCAAATGGTTGATGAGTTTATGGGCTAGCTTAGTTGTTGTCAGGTAGCTTTACGCCTGGCCGAAATGCTAGGGGTCTACAAGGGGTTGAGTGTCACGCACTAATACCATCCATAGCTTCGGGCGCATCGTCCAATGGAATTGCTTCACGGCGAAGAAAGGGCTCTGGATCGTGAATCCATGTTATTCCTGAATCTTAATGACGTAACTGTGACATGGCACAAGCGTTTCACGATGACTAATTCATCAATGACGAAGCAATTTTCTTTGATTCCTGATGATAATATAAAGATATTAGAAATAATTTGAAAAAATTGACGGATCAAACATTTTTGGACTGTGTATTTTTATAGTAAATACATAGTAACTTTATTTTCAAAAACGAGGAATAAAGATGATAAAATTAAAAATTTCCTGATGTTAATGAAAGATGATATGTTAATAGTGTAATGTTAATAATGTAACGCGATTATTTTATCACATTGCTAAACATTTTAAGACATTTTCTGGCATACAGTTCATTTTAAATTCATAATATTATACATAAAATGTTCATTTTACATTCCAAAGTGAATTTTCTCACGGTGGACTGCAATTCTAATTGCAGCGTAGGTTAGACTGTGATAAAGTATTTTACATAAATTAGTTCATTAAGGATTAAAACTAGTTAGACAGTAATTTAGAGATACCAACAAAATTTTCATGACTTAAGGAAGATATATCATTGATAAAGTACTTGCTTCAGTTTATCTGGCCTTCGTTGTCATTAAAAACCGACACACAGAATATGTTCTTACTGTCGTAAATCTACTACACTTTGCAGACGAACCACAACTATTTCCACGTTAATACGGGAAAATGTACTTTTATAACTTTACGATACTCTAATCTCTTCTGACTATAACGTAATACAGCATATTAAAAATTCTGCCGCACTTCTTACACGAAATTCCATAAAAGTGAAAATGCAATAAAAGAAATATTTTTACGGGACGATACGATCAACATTCCAAGTAGGAACATATTTTACATTCGATCGGGTCTCGAATTCATCGAGAATGAAACACGTTTCTAAAAACGTCGATCGGTCGTTGTTACTGGAAGCTCGCAGCTGAAAGGCGAGCCATTGTCAAGTGGCGGAAAGCTCGAGCGACAAAATCGAATAATGGAAATTTTATTACTTCACCGTGCCATTCAGCGCGATTCTAACATCGCGAAGATAAATTTGAGGCAGGAATTTTCAACGCTGGGGAGGTTCCGATTTTTCCGCGGAAGTAACTTAAAAGTCGCAATTCCTCAAGTTTCTTGAACTCAGCAGGAACTGGAATTTACTACGAGTCACGGATGACAGGCTAATACCAGTTTTTCGTCCCAGGAAGGAGCGTAATCCCGTCGATGGGCATCGTTGCTAAGAAACTGCACAGCTGGCGTTTCCAGTTTTCAAAATTCCTTCGTTGGATCTCGACAAGTTGAGCCTCGAGCCTTCATGTTAATTTGGTGCCTCGAGTTACGCTACCTTCCTTAAGTATTTGGCCAATTCATATAATTTGATAAGAAGCTTGACATTTTTGTTATATCTTCAACGTTACGATCGAAGAATTCTTTACCTCGTGCCATAAGAGGCTCATAAAAGTATTCAAACATTTATCGTGCAAAATTTTTATACGTATATTGTGTGTTATAAATATAAAGCTATGGGTATCAGGAAAATTTGAAACCGAACTGAAAATGTGTGTGTAAATAACAAGATATTTATTGCAAAGATACGCTTAATTAAAAATTAATATGCAAGATAAATAGAGCCATCTTAAGCGTATAATAAGTGTTAAATATTGCTTCACTGAATATTAACATTTCTTAATATACCGAATACTTGACTACTTAAATACTTTTGTAATCTCTGCGGAATATATACCTACTTGTACTAAACATCTTGTAACTACTATATATATTTTCAGATTTGTTTCAAACTTTAGGAATATAATTATGATAGCCGAGTCTCATAACAGTGCTAATGAAATTCCAAAATGTTTCGTATAACACACATAATATATTCATAAAGTGTCTACAAGTGTTGTAATACTTTCGCGAGTTTGTGCACCTGCATCGTTCCAGTTCCATGTTTATCTAGAACACTTGATAAAATCTATATAATATATGTATATGAACTTCTAAAACGTGGCTGGTAACACGTGTTTCAATCGTTCTAATACCCCAAGATTGAACAAATTTACATTTAAAGTCAGAATCAATTCTCATCCAGCCTCGATTATTGTTCCCTTGCCTGTTTGCTCGAAATATTGCAAACACGCGTGTTTCTGCGTTATAATCAGCGTGCAAACTGTTACCAACACCGTTATAAACGATGCTGTCCAAAAAATATACACATTTATTCCATCAAACCATAAATAACGCAGTAAAACCTATTGAAATTGCTAAAAGTTTAAACAATTATTTTTGAAAAACTGATGGAAATCTTCAAATTCAATCGAAGTCGTGTGAAAGAGTGATTCTTCCCCTGCAAAATGCTTCTCGTTTCATTTCCATCCGACTTCTCGTTCCTCAGATATCATCGTTTGAAGAGAATGGCATTTTTCGATAATTCTCTATCGCTGTCTCTGTCGAACGCTCGGACCTCTCACTCCCACCACGTTGCTGACCAATCGCAACCTGGTTAATAGCGCGCTGGTCAGTGACAGACAGCGTCTACGTTCTTTACCGTTACTACTACTACGCGTACGCATTTCCTGGAAAAAATGTAGGTCATAGCGTTGCAGGCTGCCATTCATAATTCTATTCGCTGAGATACGTCTATTATACCTTTTACTCTTTCTGCCGCTGTATCTTCCGAACAAATTCAGATATCGACTTAAATCAAAATGCGTTATCAAGGATACGCTTTTGCCTATCTTCGAAATAGGTAATACTTAAAAATTTCTCAATTGTTTCATATGCATTGTTTATAAGATAATATAATAATATATAATAATATATAATAATATATAATAATATATAATAATAATATAAATATATATAAGATAATATAATAATATTATAATATAATAATATATATCGTTCGGTGACATAATATTATCTATTGCTTCCATCGGTATTTATCAATTTAGATCAAAGACTTTCGTTCGAAGTATTCTATATAGAGTGGCTCAGAAAAATATTCGGAGGCTTGCAGACACTTTTCGGGAACGTATTATACGTCTTATACGAAACATTTTGAGATCTCGCGAGCATTGCGATGAGATCTATCATGATGATATTGGTAAGATTCGAAACAAATTTAAAAGTATACAGTACTTCGCGGATGTAGTTTAAGTAATCTATCAATTCACCGGTGAAAGAATGAAATCGATATTGTCGGGACCGGATCTCAGCGACGTTGTACGTTGCGACAACCGATTCGTTCCAACGATCGCCTTCGACAATGATTACACGAAGTTAGCTTAAAAAAGTAGTTTAATCGAGCGCACGTGAAACGCTTGTCGTTGAAGTCAATTAGTCAGAAGACTCTGAGAGACTTTTTATTTAAACAGCTTAAGCGTCCTCCACTTTAACGTTGAACGTGACTAGCTGGTCGCTAATTATCTCGCCTTCTAGTCTGCTTCGCGATAACACGCACATTCTACGGGAAATAGTTTTTTAAACTCGGCAGAAGTATTACGTAACCGAGATAAAGTAGAGAACAATGGGGCACTAAGTATTCGAATGAAGATGTCGTCGTCGACGTAGCGGACGTTTTAAATATCTGTTAATAGAATGGACGTTGATGGAAATATTTTTGGTGTATCGTATCGAAAATAATTGAGCAGCCTTCTGGAAAGAGGCAACATAAGACAAAATACTGAGTTGAATAATCTAGTAATTTGTTAGGTTTAAACACTGGTTCGCTATTTTCTTTATTATAAAATTTATTATAAAATTTGCAAAATGAATTTCATAAATTTTATAATAGTTAAACTATTTGACTTGAAACTATATACTTACCATAGACCTACAGGCCCTTTTTTCAGAAAGCTCCTCTGTTTATTAAGAAACCTTCCAATGATTCTGCTTAACACGCTACAAAATTATACAGCAGTAGCCCGTAGGAAAATAGGTTATAAAATAATTACGAAAGATAAATTATAGAATAAATTATAAACTATATACTACGACGTACGTATACACGTACGTTATCACGTTACAGTACAATGGGCCTATCTCGACAGAAAGTAAAATCTTCCGTAAGATTCCTTTTCCTCGATTAACGAAATAAGTACTTAAATTGAACTGTCACTTTCTCGTTACAGTTTTGCGTCTCATCCGTAATTCATCTATATAAACAATTGTTCGGTATATTTGATACTTGAAAATAGCGAAGTCGTGCGTATATACGATGCATGATAATTATTTTAACACGTCGATAGTACTGTATGGAAGATAATTAAGATCCTTGTTAGTTAATGTTGTTCAAAATTACATTACACCCAAAATTCTAAGTATGACTGTCGTTACACGTATAACACACGTTACGGTAGTTTGCTTGCCGCATACAAATAAGATGGCGATGTTCATGTCGGCATAATCATACAGTTTCCTTTGCTTTCGTTACGATTTCCTTGCACACGCTGTTTCGAAACTCTGGTGCTTCAGGCGGTCGTTATCCTGTTAAAAACACTCCTGTCCCGATACGTTGGAATTTCTTTGTATATGGACGTGCATGCCATTCAAAGTATCGGAATGAATACTTTCTTTCCCATAACGTAACATAAAGGTAACATCGTGGTAAATTATTTGTTCGCAAATGAAGCTTTAGAAATAATATGAGAGCAGTGAGGTATAGTATCGTGTAATAAATATGGGATCGAAACAGAATATAAAAATATAATTAGTGAATCGGAATTATTGTTGTGGAAAAAGTTTATGGATTTCGACTGTTTCATCTATTTTTAATAAAGTCGAAATTTAATAAATTCGAAAGACATTTCAAAATTTGCTTCGGGGTATAGATTAAGACGTATCCGATAGGCTTCAGTGATATCAAACGCGAATAATCAGACACGATATCGATAGGTATTCGATCAATTTATATATGCATAATTTAATAATTTATTACTTAATTTCTCCTCTTTTTCTTTGTAATTTCTAACGTCCTTTCTAATTTCCTCTCTTAAGAATAAAATTTTCCCATCAATTTCTTTTCATTCAGTTTCACTAAACTGTGAATTCTTGCATTCCTGAATTCATTGAGTTGAATTCCACGGTCTGTTTTCGAACCTGAACCCGGTCTGTTTCGAATCTGAGATTTAATTTATACCGATATAAAACGTGAAACTTTATTTAAACCTCGAGTGTCCATTTGTCCAGGTCGTGCACCATTGGAGTTTCGAATAGCTCCCTGTGTGATGGTTAATTTTATCGTCCCCATAATTTCGTGATGCCACACATAACGAGCTATGCGTAGTCGATCAAACTAACCTCGGTGAACCCATTCAGGCTGGAACTTTTGGTGACGGTTTATGCGTTAGTCCGCGTTTTGGGTTTCATTGAAATGTTACCATGCCGGTAATCAAACGTCAAATGGGCCGCTATAATTCGCGCAGAAGCGCATTAATTGCTTCCATAAATCTGGACGTTAATGCACGGCGGCGCGACTAATTGCGCGAAAGATCGTGCCAGTGTTTGAGATCGCGTTGCAGAACACCGTTGTCGAGCAATCTCAAGGAATCTGACGTCCGCTTAGTATTTCGCATGAAACACCGTGTATAAACGTATATAGATAGGGTATAAAAGCTATTGGCGCATCTTTGTATTTATTATACCATTTATATGATAAGTAATTAGGCCCAAGTGTATTAAATTTCGTATCATCTATCAGTACCTTCACATAAACGCAAGAATTTCATACAATGAAAATGAAATAGAGAATCTGAGGAAAAAATGCTTCGTTGGAAAATAAGATATGGACATGGGTCAATTTACACTTTTCGTAGCCATACGCTTATATTATGTATAAAGTATTTCAATTGAAATGAAAATAGGTTAAGCGTGATACAAACAATACAAAGATTGTTGAACGAGTATGATAACTTAGATTATACTACATACGTATACATATATTGTGTACAGACGTCACGTAAATTTGGACCGTACCGGAAGTTTTCTCTGTATTTCTAGAAACAGCATATACCAGCTGAGAATTACAGTTGCTTGATCTGTTCTACACTTTGTTAAACATTTGCTATTTACGCATGACATGTAAATACTTAATCGGACGTGAATTGTAAATGAAGAAAGTTACGCTGTATACATGTATATTATGAAACCTTATGTTATTTGTATGATATTAACATGTTGCATAAAGAGGTATCTCGTGTTTAGCAAACCAACTACTGGCAATGAGTTGAGGATGACGTTGGAAATGAGGTTGTGTTCATACACCAAATTTATCGTTATCGTTATCGAGGCTAAACAACGCAAGAGAACTTAAGATTGTACTTGAAATCAAATATCGTTAGAAATAAGCAGAATTTCAATTATGAATAAAAAGATCTGGGTTCGGTATCAGAATTTTCAGGGAAATTTTCCTGATCACACAATTTAATTGATTCAAAATTAAGAAATTATGTACGTACGAATATAACAATTTTTTGTAAATTATTCTATCGTTTCTACAATCAACAATTCAAATAGAATCGGAAACGATTGTAGTATCTTTGATTGATATGATCAAGCACGAAACGTTGCGAAGTATGTACTACCAATTGCTAATTTACAGTATTATCTTCTATTGCGTATTAGCAAAGGAACCATGTGAAACGTTACGCACTGATTTCAGTGAAACATGGAAACTGAATCTGTCGTAAATGAGCACTTCGACACGAAATGCATACTCCTAGATCAATACGTTCGCTTGCTAATGGGAATACCTACTTGATTATACTGTAACGTTAATGTCACGGATCGCTGAACCCTAAAAGAAAATGAATTATTGTGTATTTGTTTCAATAAAATTTGAAACTCCTGGTTTCTAGGAAGAAATTAATTTAGGAGACTTAGGAGACTTTTTATTTGTTATGATTAATTACGATTATTTACTACTTAATTAATATACATATATCAGCTTTTAACAAAATGGATCTTCATGATGGTACCATGACGAAAACATATCTTTTATAACATCGATTTAGTTTTTATACTAATTATTGTAGAGGTGACAGAGCGGATGATTATTACGGGAGATTGAACTATTATTTTATTGCTACATAAAAAGAGACTTTCGCTCACACTCGTTGGTTCATTCGCTTACACTCGCTGGTTCATTCGCTTACACTCGTTGCCAGCACACACACAACTCTTTTGATCTAGGCCTATGCGCCTCGCAAGAACTGCACGTAGCCACCAGTCCGTCATCGCCTGCTGTCCTTAAAATTAAACAGACAACTATCGGCGGTCGATTCTCATCACCGATAGCTCTGCTCCATTAAATTATCTACAATGTATCACTCATCCCAACTTATCCACTAATACTGCATTATTGAACATACATAAAATAAATTTTAAATTCTCTGTAATAAACCTATTTCTATAACGATATAAACCATGTCGTTAAACTATCATCAACTGTATAAATGAATGAAATTTTACGCGTAACGTTGTGTCTGATACTTTGATTGATTCCTATCTGATACGCGCTTCGTATCCTATAATTTATACACGTGTAAACCACACTCTGTGTATACGTGTGTGTATTTATATTCAGTAATAAAAAGGAAAGAAGTATGATTTAAATGATACGTGCACTCACAGTTTCCTACTAGAAAATAAAGCTCTTTATTGAACTCAAACTCTCGACCAATTAAGCTCCTTTTACATATTACGTCAAACATTTCTCCATCTCTTGCAAACAATAATTTCGTCGTACAATTCTCCGTTAAGTCGTTTTAGTAACACTTTCAGGATGCTTGATACACAGAGAAAATAGCAGCTTATATTACCATGACCCGAAATGGCGGATTCGTAACTGATCTATCTATCCCCGGAGGGGTGGCTCGTTCGTTTCTCGTTCATTTCGCCTTTCGCAAGGCTGCAAAACAACTAAAAAACGGCAGAAACAATGAAGAGGGCAAAGAAACAGCGTCTTTATCGCGCAGTATCTACTGCAAACAGACGACGTCTTATTACGAAAAGGTCGAGGAGCTTTGAAGTCGGGCTCGGTGACTGGAACGAGAGCAGAAAATACAAGAGAAACAGCGAAGGAAGGAAAGGAAAGAAACATCGAAAAAAGCGAGAGAGAGAGAGAGAGAGAGAGAGAGAGAGAGAGGAGAAGTGGAAGCAACCACGAGGAAGTTCGAAGACGAAGAAAAGCGACGGAGCCTTCGGAGTTTGTTCGCTTTGCAGCATAAAGCGTCACGATGAAACACATCGGCGAGGAGATGGGAGGAGAGGAAGATAGAATGTCGCTTAAGCGTTGTCGTGACCAATGGCCCGGAATGCCTCTTCCGGTATCGGGCCAAACGGCACGTTACACGCTGATGCCGAGTTACATGTATTCGTAATTTTTCGTCTCTAGCTCAAGGGAAATCACGCTGTGCTGCCCGGATAACGTGTTTCTTTTCTTCCCCCCGATTGAATAACCGAGTCACCATTATCGACGTCTTTCCTCTTCCAAGTTGCTTTCGGTTGGATCAACGCCGCCAGACCTGTCACCGTTTCAACCACCACGCTGCATCGTCGTGAGGATGTTTTAAGAATTGATGGATCGGTGGGATGCATCGGCGACACCGTGAGCTTCCATGGAACAATGAAACCATCGAGGGTCTGAGAGGTCAGAACGACACTACGAATAATTTGATCGGGTAGACTTGTACACTTCTGGTTAGAAGCATTGAAACGTATAGGGAAATGCGATAAATTTGTAGAAATATTAGGAAGTTTCGCAATATAGAGAAAAATTCGAGCAAGTTGTTAGATATACTACTGCAAAAAGAATTCCACGATCTACGGTTTGAAAATAGCACTGAATATGTTACAAAAGTTCGTGCTACGATTGTTCCTTCAATTTTAACGGAAGAGAGATATTTTAATGTTTCATGTTTACGTCGGCTAGAAAATGGTAGACAGTTCTAAAAAAATATTTCTGAATTATCATATAGAGATTTTGGAACGTTTCGAATGTACATTATATCCAGACTTTTTAATTAACTGGTTCCAACCTTACAAACTTCTCTTCAGAGGTTTGAGATATTTTTGAAACGCTATCTGCTTTTACATCAAGCTGAGAATTTAATTACATTTGTATTAATAATGGGGTGATAATGGGGTAATGGTAGAAGCTAAGGCGCTCCTCCTGAAGGAAATCCTGCGTGATGAGCACGTGCGATGACATATTGGATAACTTTGCGGATTCTTGATGAGCAGACAGTTGGTGGGTGGATAGCGGATACAGTTTACGTACGTCACGCATTTCTGTATGCGTGCAATTCATATTTTATCTGGAAAGCAGGGCGTACATATGAAACTGAGAATGTCAAAAAAAGGAATTCATTTCGGAAGAAAAATTCACATGTGTAGCATAATGAGCCTATACCCAAAGAGATGACGAAGCATTCATTTTCCATACATCGCTGTTTAACTATTGATGTTTTTATTGTAAGTTTACAGTAATACGCATGCACGACGCATAAATAATGAAAGAGTGGTTATTAAACGAAAATGAAACTGCTGATGTAAAATCTAACCTGCAATAGTACATAATGTTTTTCTATCTTCGTTAAAATAGAATGAAGCTACAGTTAAGGTATATTATTTAATAAGTTGAATCTATTATCTTTCGTTATTTAATTTTTATAATTCCATTGAACAGATCAAGGGATATTAGAAATTACTTAATGAAACTTAGTGTACCATTTACATAAAAAGTACAAAAGATTTGCCTACATACTATAAAAGATTACATAAATTAGATATTAAATCTGATCCTAAAATATCGTTTA
This sequence comes from Bombus confusus, assembly GCA_014737475.1. Classification (NCBI taxonomy): domain Eukaryota; kingdom Metazoa; phylum Arthropoda; class Insecta; order Hymenoptera; family Apidae; genus Bombus; species Bombus confusus. The sequence continues at coordinate 2,215,019 of JACXIV010000144.1, forward strand.
TATAATTTCAATGTATAATATAAATTTCAATGTCTTTATATCTTCAGACTTCAAATATCCTATGATATCTTCTTCATATGTTCAATATTTTTATGAAACTATAGCGCGTGGGATGTTTTTACACAAAAATTTGCCCCAAATTTCACACGTTCTGATATTTGAAAAAAATTCTCTCGTTCCACTGCTGTGTTTCGCAATTAGTCGATAAAAAGCACGACCTCTCCTTTTACTCGTTAAATTACGAACTAAATATGAGACGAGTGACGCGAGCAATCGTACGATGTCGTTGTTGAATATTACTGAAATGCGGCGCGGATGTTTCTTTGAACTCGGGAATTTTTCGCCACGGAAGAGTCATCAGGTCTGAAAATCGACCATCGTATATATCGTACAAAGACTCGACCTATATTTACAGCCGGGATACTACTCGTGCTCGGACAATTCTGGAACGCGCGTACAGATGCACACGTTTGAAATATCGGCGATTAAACTTTACCGAGCCGATCGCTTCGAACGTTGTGTGCTCTTCTGCTGGCCAACCGCCGAAGACAGAAACTGAAATTGCCGAAATTATGTACACCAGATCGTCTTTGTATTATTGTATTACCATCATTTAAATATCTATTTATAAATACTCATTCCGCGCAGAAAAAATTCACGCCCGCTATCTTTCTTCCTGTCCAATACTTATGGCACGTGTTGATTTGTTGCGTAATAATAAAGCGATAATTTTGCTGCTTTGAAATATTTCCACTATTATTGTTTGAATTGTGGAAATATTCATTTGAAAAGGCTTTAAGAGATTAAGAAAATTGTAATATATTACCGTAGCGTGTCGATTAATAAGAAATTTAATTTAATATTAAAATTACAATTTTTATCCAGATTTTTATTTCTATGGAATATTGTATATTTTCTATTTATATTATCTTTGGTTAATAGTTTGATATACGTTTTGTTTAGCTGGTAATCGACAGTCAATGCACTATAGAAAAAACGTGTGTACTCTATCTATTCAAATATTGACTGTTACTCTGGTTATATGCTTCTTCGCCTATATAAATATTGTATATACTACAGCTGAAAGAAACCTCGTATAAAGTTTCATGTGCTATTAAGCATATAATAAGAAACATATTGTTTCAATTTACGAATCGAATTACCTTACAAATATTTATATCTTAGAGTTAATAATGCTTGTTATTTATCTCCAATCTTCATGAATTCCTCATTCATTCTCTTCGATTGTAATTAAAAAAGAAATCGTTACTGTGTAATATTATATTTCTTCATGAATATAAACAACGTTACTCAAATTAATATAATATCTTTCTATAATATAAGCGAAGTAAATCGCTTCATATCACAAGTGATAATTTCTAGAAAACTTTACGCGATAACTTGCCAATAATTATCAAAATTGGCCCTGAATTAAACAAATTACCATCATTCCGTGTAATTCTGCTGAACTTTTCGAATCGCTATTGTTTAATTTATTTCCACGACTGTGTTTCTTGCTTTGCCCAGTAATTTATAGTTTCTCGCATCAATTCCTTTTTGTTTTAGGGCTTCCGGTAGTTCCTTGCCGTGTAAACTCTCCGCGCGATAATGGCCCATAGATTTTCGAGCGAAATTCGGGTCAGGGCTTCTTGTTGGCCACTCCAAGCCTCGAATTCCATAGTCGATAAACCGCTTCCTTGGTTGAGCCTCGAGCATTGTCGAATGCACATTGTCCCGTTGAAAAATTATCTCTCCCTTCGCCGACCCAATAAGTGCCAGCAATTGTATTTCCAACTTTCCATCTTCCACGAACGCGCATTTCCGTTGTTCCTTTCGCTAATATAATCTATATTATCGCTCAAACATTTTGGTCGATTTGAAGCAATAGTGTGTGAATTTTTGCGGAAGTGTTCGAATTAATGACGAATTAGTTATTAGAAGAAGCACTTGTTATATCTTTATGGGAGCTCACCAGATTCTAATGCTAAACTGCTTATTAATAAACATAGTAATAATACGTATATTTTACTAATTACTATATATATCTGTTATTGGTTGTATCATAATCAGAGCACTTTCGTTTCTATCAGTTTATAACGCATTTACTTTGTTCCATCATATGATTCGAAAATTAAAAGATCCGAAGATAAAGAATTTGTCAAGAAACAAAATAGTTCTGTGAGGTTACAGGAAAAATATGCTAAGCATAATTCTGTTGATTTTCTCACACTAATGTTATTTAATAGTTAAAACGATGTACCCTAACGTGACGTAGAAAAGCAAACAACTGATCTGGCGCAAACATATAAGTCTTTTAGCAATGTGTGACAAATCCACAAAATAGCGCGGAAAAAAGTTAACGATAAATCTAATTCCTACGACGTAAATAATTTAAAAAACTGGTATCTTCCGAAAGAGTCGAGAAAAATGAATATCTCTGACGTGAACATTTTTTAAAAGAATTCCATCAATTAAGAAAGCCAGTTTTGGTAATATCTGATCAATTGACAATTGATTTAAAAATTCCTACAACATGAAAAATAAAAAATGTGACTTTTCATGCATTGTACTCCCAGCTTCGTTATTGCATACTGATCTCAAAAACCATTTTAATCAGCTTGTAACATACCGTTAAACGTACATTACGAAAGGCGAAATCACTGTAGTTTCATTTATTCATAATTTTATATTTACAATACATCTTGCCGAAAAGAGACAAGTGTCAGGATACCTTCGAGCGTCAGCGTGTGCAATTTCAGTATGACTTCTCGCCCCTTCTTTCTCGCCGTGTAATATCGATTCTCAATGAAATCGAAGTGTCTAGATTCCAGAATCCATCGTTGAGAAATGGACGACGGGATTCTCGATGGCCGCGGGCGGTATTCCCGAGCAGCGGCGAATGAAAATTTCTCCTGGATGTACAACGTTTGGCGAAGATGAGCCGCATCGATACGAAAATTAATCGAGCACCTGAGAATTGAAAGTAAACCTGGCCCGGTGGGAATAGATATTCTAGATATAGGCGGCTGGGTTACCTTTAATACACGATAGCGGCGAGAGAACGGCTCCGGGAAGCAATGGCTGCCAGGTTTACGACGACGGAGCGACGATAATGGATGCGATCGTTTGTTCCGCGACGTGACATGTCCGCGTTTTTCTTGTAATTTTATACGTTTAATGACCGCGCGTGACGGGCCCCGAATCTGTTCAGCCGTAAAAAAGAATAACCAACGATTGTTTCCCCGAGACGGTGATTTATTCATTTTCGAAAAAGAATAACCCTTTCTCCTCTCCTCCCCCCTCTCGCCAATCTTCCTTTCGGTATCCTCGAAGTATAGAAGGAGAGGACGCGCATCACGTGGAACAATATTTGATCACGGGGCCACTACGAGCGCGTTTGTTGTTTTATACCGAATACCGCTTGTGCATCGATCTTCATATTTCTTGAAACATCAAAGAATGTCTTTTATATATCGATGCGGATACCTCACCTATTTGCTTCCTGAGAAATAAATATAAGTCCTTATAATTTGTTTGAAGTCGTTCGAGCACTCGTGTGCCAACTCGCGAAACTAACGAAATGGATTGAAATTTAATAAAATTTACTTCCGGCGAAAAACGTTGTTTGTAAGCTCGCCAACTTTGCAAGTTTGTAAATTTGTTGATTCTCGGTGAGAGGTATCGCGAAGTAATTTCTTGGGAAATTAATGCTAGCGCACTGCTTCCCGTGATTACGTAATTGGTATTGATCATGAAAAATGACGAATCTTTTGTAATGAGTTGTATAAAAACGCAAGTTGAAGGAATATGATAGGAATAAAAAGTACGGGAAGTTTTATAAGTTCGATAATTTTATCTAGACACTGTCTAGTATTGTATGATGTACAAAATACATCCATTTAGCAGTTTCGATTATGTATTATGATTGAATGGTAATTAAAATACAAGATCGACTTGATCGCGATACAGAAAATTCTTTATATGTGAAAAGCTGAAACGTAGCTGATACTTTGCAAGAATCTGACCTGGTTCTAGAGACTATTCTACTGTGTCTATCGTCCTTCGTACAAAATAGGAAGCTCGGAGGAAACTATGTAATTTCATAGTAATGTAAGTTACATGTTACATCTCTGTGGTTTATGGTATTACTACACGTACTATTTTATGATATGTGCTGCGACGCTATTACAAGATGAACGTATGATTCTATGACTCGAACGAACAACGATAAAGAATGACGTTGGTGAGACGTAACGTAACTACAAAAGAAAATTGATGGTTTGATGAACGGATGATTTCCAACGTAATTTTCGTGATATAAAGATGTGATTCTGATAATCAATAAAATATCAAAACCATCATAATATTACAAGAATTACGAGAAAACAACAAAATACAAACAAAGGAGACATCGCTTCAAGAAAGATCGATCAGAGAATATTATTTTCCCTGACTATTTGATTAGAAGTAGAAGTCAGTGACAGTAGACAGAAATCCTGTCGATCAAGTAGAGGATAATATTATTTCCCATAACTATTTGATTGAAAGTGGAAGTCAGTGACAGCAGATAGAAGACCTAAGTTGAAGTGCGCGTCTGTCAAGGTACAAAGATCGCTGCAAACTCTCGAAGAACGTCGATATAACCTGGCGATGGATCGGTGTGTGTCGTTTTTACTTGCCAAGCCGAGTCCTCGGCGAGATTCCTCAGACTGCATATTATTTATTATAACTGGTTCGTGCCATAACCGTCTTGGCTGCGTTATAAACGGCGCTATACAGCGCTGGAAGCTCCATGACGTATCGGGAGACATATTTACCGAGGTAAATCCCATTCGGACTATTTACTCGGCAACTCCTAGAGTAGAAGCCTGGCACCACGTGTACATAAAGTCAGCCTTACAAATGTTTAAACACGGTACGCGTGAGAGAGCCTGTTACCGTGAAATATTATATTTCTATTATGGTGGGAATGTCGTTCGATATTCTCTAACGTAGTTGCAGCGTCACGATAAAATGTGGCACGCGAACCACGCGATTTCAAACTCCCGACGCGCGATATTCAATGGATCCCTTCCTGGCAGAGAAAATGTTATCCACCCGGAGCCGAGATCAGTCTGAAAGTTAGTCAGATTTTGTAAGGCGGTTGGAAATTTTTCAGTGAAACCATGAAAGTAGGTTTCGTGACTGCAGAGGAAGAAATACACTGTACTGTACTTTTGTGCACTCTCTGGGCTACTATTGGCGCAGTTTAGAGCTTTCCATATTTCCCACGTTTCTAAGGACAAAGAGACGTATTACTTAAATTTATTACCAAAATTGGGGACTAATTTTTGGTGGGGAAATTTCGTTTGGAATATTGGACAAAGCTCGACAAATTTTAACAAGGGTTTGTGGAACCACGTTGTGTTATATACATGTATATACGTTGTACTTGTGTCTGTTACGTTGTATCATAATCTTATTAGTAGCTTTATATTTCTTATCGCACTTGAAATTTCAAAGTGAACTTCTTTAACATTGCGCAACTGAAGTTGTTTTTTACACTCGGTGTAATACTGCACTTTAATTAACTGTTCATTAAGGACTGGCATTTATTCAGGGCATTAAAAGGTTGAATACATCGTTAAAAGTGAACATAAATTACAATCACTTTTGCAATATTATTTTTTCCCTCTGCAGCATAAAAAAATGTTGTCATAACGTTTTATAAGCTATTTTTTATGCTATACGCGAACAGTTGAAAGGGAGGATCAAGAGATTTTAATTACTTGTCCAATAAATCTACTTTTCTTCATTTGCGTGCAACACATCAAAAGTTAGTTATTCCAAATATTATATCGTACATTGCCATCAAAAATTTATGTTCATTTTTTAAATCCTACCTGTATTAAATTACCTGTAAATTTTTTTTATTAATTCGAAACTGATATTACAAACATTAATAATAATTTTACAGTCTTACACTGACCAAAGCTGTTTATGAAAGACATTTCTGAAACAGCAGAGATCTAATGGAATACGTAGTGGTTTCAAACGTTTTTCTGACAGGGAACATCCTTAACCACTTAATGGTATGTACCCGTAATGTACAGACGTGTATGCAAGCAAAGTTCACTTTCACTTCAGCCAATTATTTTAACCATTGATCTTTATGAATTCAGGTTACATTCTATAAATTAGATATCTGATAAAAAATATATGGTACACCCACTTGCGTTATTGGTTGTGTAATAATTTCCATTAATACATCATATTTGTAAAATCGTACAATTATAATCAATTTATAATTAATTAATCATATGAATGATACTCATCTGAATAATATTGTCATACTCTAAAAATATATATATATAATCATTTCGATTAACAAATGGTAGAGGAATTTATACCATAGGGAGTTAATAAAAAACGTAACATCTCCCGCTGATTAACCTTCGAATCCTGGGGAATATATCTCGATAAACGATTTCTGTCAACGAAGTACGCGTACGGATGTATTTCCAGCTATCGACAAAACGTCCGTCGGATGTCAGAATCATTCATAAGCGTTACGAATTGTCCGACGGAGGAAGAAATGTGACGCAGCGAAGAGCGGGTTCGTTTTCGACTTTCAGCCGAGAGGGAACGATTCCTCTCCATCTGGCTCCGATATTCCGACATACTTCTCCTTCGCGGCTGAAATATATATCTTCCAACGGGTAAGCTTTGCAATCACGCGGGAGGTAGTATCTTGATTCGAATAAATCTCCTGTAACTCGAGGATTCTACGAGAACGCGGGAAGAGGTCTTTTCGTGACAAGTACACACGTAATGGGAAAAGCTTTACGGCGGGTCTAGATACGCAGTATATCCCAACGCCGCCCATGAATTCAAAACAAGTCCCGATCTCAGCTACGGATAACGTAATTATACGCGTACCTACATATACGGCTATTCGCTTTATAACTTTACGATCTAAAGCGTACAGCGTCTAGGGAACTAGGCCTCGTTGCGCGTCTTTTCCATTCGCTGTAATTCGATGGCGCTGTGATAAGATTTATTGGGTTAGCTACTAAATTCGTTCGTGTTTCTTTAGGAGAATTCGCCAGGCGTGATTAGTTTTAGATCAAATCTGTCCTATTTATTAGATGTAATAATCGCGTCTACATTAGCATATATGTAATGAAGATATTGCAGGTGATAAGACTTATTCGGTTAGGTAGCGAATTCGTGTTTCTTTTTGACAAGTTGCTAGGTATAATTAGTTTCTGATCAAATCTGACAAATTTATTAGATGTGACGATTATATCTACATTGGTACAGTTGTAATTAAAGTTATAAGTGTATTAGGTAATGTGTAATTATATTTATATGCAGTTGCAGAAAAAGGGTTCAAGATTAGCGATGAAATATTTTGTTCTCCACTCGTTGAATAATATAGATTCATAAAATCAGAAATTATTTTCATGCAACCTTCAAGTATAATTGGTATCTGATATACTTCTTATTATAAGAAACTTTTATGCATATCGAGGTTTATTACATTATAAATAACATGATTCTAATATATGTTAAATAAGTAATGGATAATTTTCTTCGCCAAAAATGAACGTAACAAGACATAAATAAAAATTAGTCCAGCAGCTTACGACAACTGTTGTAGAAAATTATTTAGTATGATAAAAAGTATAAAATACCAAAAAATATAATTTTTTCGTGTCTACATTCATTTTCACAAAATGTTGCGGAAAATACATGGGTCACGCATGCTTTTGCTAGAATTCACTATAATGGCTGTCACTACAAATCTTGACAGTGTTTGTACATGCAAAGGGAAAACAGGTCGGCTGATCGGATTACGAGACCACGATTCGAACTTGGATCTCTCGCTTGCTAAACGATTGTTTTAACTATTTCAGTTATCCAATCAGTGGCAACCTTCCTCTTTTTTTTTTTATCTTGTCACTCGCAATGGCTACAATGAAATACAATTGTGAAGAATCAAGTTTCGTAGTCAAATGAAAGTTAGTATTTCCATATTGGTATTTCGTAGTGGTATTAGCCGATTAATTGGAAATAATAATTGATACAAAGTTCTAAATACTTATGAGCCTTACTGATTAGCATGTAAATGCTGTAATAAACACGATGTGCAAATATTTTGTAACTACTGTACTTGGTACCCTCAATTGACACGAATATAAGAAAATCTACCTTCCTCGCAGTCGATGATAATTAATCTCCCTAATCTATATCTATGAAAGAATACATATAATAATACCGTTAATACGTCAATAAACTTTCGAATCACAGATTAAAGCATCTTTTCCCCGCAAATCTTTTCAAACGTGTTTCGTCTTTCGCTAACAGACTTCTCTAGAATCAGTGTGTACGAACTAAGCGTAGTCTGGCGAAGCGATTGGCAGTTACTCTTCGAATCGTACATGTGGATCGCAGGTAACCACAAGTTAAATCCCTCCGATTGACGAAGTCTCTATCCTTCGAGTCTTTGAACTTCGAAACCAGGAACATTCGATATTGGTTTTGACGTCGATAACTTTGTCATCGAATAAGTAATCAACGTGACCCAGATAATACGACTCCATTGTGAATATGCTGTAACTTCTTCGCTTGATCGCGAGCAAATCACTCTTCGAACTGCCACTAACGAACTGCACGATTGTACAATTTTATTATTTTTTTATATACTTTTGATTTGTCTGTTTAAATATATCTTATCGTGTAACATTACGTTTAATCATAACAACGAACTTTCATATCGATGCAGCAAACTGACGTTTTCGCTTAAGCTGAATTTACTGCTTTTTACGGTTGTTAACTGTTTTTGAATACACAAAACGCGAACGATACGTGGATGGCCATCATGAACGTGGCAATTATCGCATTGAGGGAAATCGTTTCATCTATAGCTTTCGGCTTGAATTTAATGCACGTAACTTTATGCCATTTGTATGAGAACCAAATCAGAAATGTTGGCAAAATATGCTTCCCAGTTAATTGTTCTTCAAGCACAAATGTGTTTCAGTACGTATTACATTGTAATAATAACACATCGAGAAAAATTACATACGTAGAATTACTAGTATATTTATATCAAGTATAAATACGATACATCCTAAATAACTCTTTTAGAATCGATCTTTTTCAGCCCTTTGAAAACATTTTTCTCTTTACCAATTATTATGAAATTTTTTTATTATAGAAATAATCGATATATTTGCGAAATTTCATAAAAATTCAAGAAGAGAATCGTTTCTTTAATGCCCGGTAGCGTGCGACAGTATCGATTAAAAGGAGAATTTTTATAGCATAGAATTGATTTGTAAATATTACAATTGTCTATCATAAAAATATCACGTTTTTATCCATGATCCTCATACTAGAACTCTTCTACATCAACAAAATTCATGAAATAAAACTTTCGATGTAACTGTCTCCATTTCTACGCTTAATAATCGAAGTCTGCTTCCTCTTGGCTGATACGATTACTATTATAATGTAATATCGATACGCCAACAGTCTATACGGATGCCACAGTCGCAAACATCCGCGAAAGAGTAGTAAAGAGTTGGAAATTCGTGTTCATAACGTTGATACACAGTTTCTATACCGTGCACGTTGCCATCGGACGATCGCGTACATCGAACTTTACCGTTCGTCGTCGCATCCAGTTTGTTCCGTACTCCATTTCCAATGTAAATGCGGAGCGGATCGGTCATGGCGAAAGAAAGTTGCTTGCAGCAGGCGTTCTAACCTACCTTTGGGTCTGATATATGCGCATGTACGATATTTATTTCAATTTCTTAATCACTTAACACACACACATTTTTAACATATGCGTCTGTTGGTTTGATTAGTTTAATCACTGATTCTTGGTTATAGTAAATCCTTTGAATTTAAAATACTTTCTTTTATCATTGATACAATGTCACTTATGGCCAACCGATATATGAATACATTCTTGAGAATCTATTTTCAAAATCACCTTGTATATTTTTTTATCCCAACGGCCTGTTATAATTGAAACAATTAACAATTAACAACTCTTCCAAAAATCGCAAAAGTAATTTTATTGTATCTCGTGATGTCTGCAACGCTGTTTGTACTGCCTAATATTCTTTAGGGTGTACAGCTACTTGTTTAAAAACTGTTGAGCAACAGTAATACAAAGATTCCATTAATATATTCAATTTAGATTCCTAATAGGGATAATAAAAGAAAAATCGTATTACGTAAAAAAATATCACGAAGAATGAAACATAGTTCATTAATACGGAATAATAAATTATTATTTCTCAGACAGCTTGTAAAAGATATATCATGCCCATTCTCATTCTCGCCGCGTCCTGTCATTGTCACCATTGTTTTTTTTGTTGTATGATGATTTAAATTATTTCCTACCGGTGAAGCGAAGAAAAATACGTGCGTTAAGAAGTTAATCTTCCCCGCTGTCTTTTCCATTCTTACGCAGCATTCTTTAACAGCGGTGGCGTCGGCGGAAGCGAAAAACCGAAGTAGGGGCTCGGAAAAGGAGGAGCGCTACAGAAGCACGCTTCTTTGTCCCGAGTTTTTCACCAAATCTTCACACCAGAAAAGCCCCCGCCAGCAGCCCTTTGTACGGCTGCATAAATTATTTTTTTCCGGATTTTCGTTACAACTCGAGGGAAAAAGCGCGGCCTCTTTCGATCGAGCGTGATTCAGCAGCGGGAAACGTGACGCGCCGACGAAACCGAAGCTTGATGCGAGTCTGAATGTTACCTTGATTGGTCTTACGTTACGGAAAACGCGGGAATTTATTTTACCCCTTCTCGCGACGTTGGTCGATTTCCAAATATCGATATGCGAAATGACTGATCGGAGAATGTCGAATATTTCCTTGGCTTGGTTCGTTGCACTTTTTTTGTAATAAAATGAAAGATTTAGAATTAGGTTGTAGCAATATTTGTAATTAATTTGTACAGATTATTGACTAATAGAAAACATGTTGTTTTGATTTCTTAGTCTTGCGGTTAGGACATTGTTGCTTTAAGCAATTGCTTAGTTTAAAGAAAATTGTATTAAACATTTCGAAATCCAGTTAGAATTCGCTCGTAAAAAATGCTGAGATGAAAGAAGAAAATAATTTTCGGATCATAAACCGATTTTATGCGATTCACCTTACCAGTTAGACGATAAAATCTATGAAACGCGTGTTTCCCCACGGAAATAAGTAGTTAATTCTGCTGATCCATTTTCAACGAGTCCTCAAAGTGTCATTATATTTTCACAGAAAGATACTATGAAATTTGTTTTTCCTAGAAGCAAATGCATAATAATTCCTTATCGCGATCATAAACTTTTGTGTGTGCAGCATTCATATAATAAATAAAGTATTGATTCAGCAATTGAAAATTTTTTTTATAATTTCTTTGATTGTCTTTTTTGGAACGTTAATTGAAATTTCAAGCTTCAATGTTATTTCCATGACAGAAAATAGAAAGTTTTAGATAACGAAAAGTATAATAGATTTCCTAGATTACGGAGAAGAAAAAATATCTAAAACAAGTAAACTTTATTGTAACACTATATTCATACTGACTAGATCGAAATAATATTTTGAAAATCTAGATTCTAATAAAAAAAAAAAATGGCTCGCGAAAGAGCGTATATGTATAAAAAATAAATACAAAATATTGAATTTACAATCGCCCTGTTATTTTTATCTTATCTCGAAAAGGTTAGTTTTATCGTTACAATTTCAACGTATTGTATTTTCCTACCATTTCAAAAGTATCGAATGAAACAAAAAATTGCTATAGGAATACATATTAAATTTAGTAAAGTAAATACGATTACGCATTCTCTATGAAATTTGTTAGACAATCATACGATATTGGTTCATTCATTCGTTACGATAATTAATATATATTTTATCATTGTTATAAATTTACCTGTATGGGCTGGATCCGTTTAGTTTCACAAAATTTATGTAAAAATCTTATGAGAAATCAGATGTTGGTAAATTTCCTTGATATTTGTATTTCCCGTCTCTGATGTTTAACGATCCTCGAAATGATAGAATTACAATTGTGATGGATGTTATATTGTCCTCGATTTTCCAATAACTGATTGGAATTGGAATACTTTAACAATGCATTAAAATTCAAATTTTTCCTCGTTCGATTCGATATCTCGTTCCGCCATAACTGCGTCAAAAATGAAAGGGTCGGACGGGCGATCGTAGTTAATGCGAGTAATTTCACGCCCTATGTTTAATGCATGCCACCGATTTAGTTTCTGCGTTTAATCAATGCGCGGCGGTTTAATTTCTATAATTAATATAACGACACAGGCAACCGTACAGGATACTAATCGTAACTCGACAAACATAAACGACATCAGGTGAAATTTCATTTGCCCATTTATTTGGAAATGAAATTAACAAAACGTTCGTGATGCTCTCGTTTTCCTAACCACAGTTTAGAAATATTCCGTATATATATACGTTCTTATTAACATTCACAAATGTTCCAATTAATTTTAGCTAATCAAATTGTTTCTTTTAACCGTTTTGTTTAAAACATAGGAAACATAGAGAATGATTTTTTCAAAACCTTATGAATTTGTTTTTTCGATAATAGAGAACATGTAGACGGATTTCTAAAATATATGTATATGTATGAAATTATTATTCAAGCTATCATCGAAAGTGTGTTACTTCTACAACCCTTTATGATATTTAATAATTTAATGTTTCTGCTTTGTATAATAGCTTTATTATCGCAGCAAAAATTTAATAAAATTAATAAAATCATAGAAAGCAACGCAGAAGTCCCAACGATTATCTTCGAAAAATTAGAAAAGTATTCAACGAGTACATATGCAGTAAATACAGTATGTTATGTACGGGCGCACAATTTAAAGCACGTATGATTATCTGTTACTTTTATATATATTATATTAATATATAGTTGGTACTTTTAATTGTACTAAAATTTCTATAAGGATCCTATAGTGTGCACCAATCCTTGTATGACACTGACTGTGCACTATGCGCGACCGTTCCAAATCCTCCAGGTTTAGCAGGTAACACTATCACGTTTCTACGACGTGTATTGTACCGCGTAAAGAATAGAATGAAATATAGTCGAATGTTTTTCTATAGGTACAAGTTTTTGTTTTCGTGATCGAAGGTATACAATTGAAAATACCATTTGAGAATCGGGCTTTGCGAACTTTTAGAATAAACTTTGACGACGTTCGCGTATGAAACGTAAAAGATTTCACGTTTGTATAACTAAAAAAAAATATATAATCCAATCTAAGCTTTTCACGCTTCGATAATCCAGTTTATAGACTTTCGAATTTTCTTTGTATCGATTACACGTCAAATCGAAAACGATGTAAGTTACAAGGAAATTTTTGAACAACGAGTCAAATAGTCTGCTGAAAAATGATTTCTAGTCGAATTTGCCGAATTACAAGACGAACGTATTTTCCTTGATTCGAATAAACCTATCTATAACGTTTTACATGCTTTTGCATATTATGTACAATTTTGTACCATTAAATTTCTCATACGCGAATGAAAATGCGCAGTTCAGTGATAAAAAATAAAACGGCCCTAAACTTACATTTGACAGTGTACATGTGTCACATATGGTGAAACGTCCTAAGCTGCGTTGACAATCTGTGCACTATGATTGATCGGTGATTAGAGGAAACATATGTATCCGCCATCCATACAGAAATACTAATCTTAACAAGACAAACATGTTTACTGTAAATGATGCTAGATTATGTAATCATCCGATTGTGTACGTCTACGTGAATAGCAGTAAAACAGTTTCTATACGATATGTAATTACGTACATCAACCGCACGACTAAGGAACAATGCTAATCACTTCTGCGTGCAATCGATACAATTGTCAGTGTGGCGCATACGTATCATTGAAGTTAGTTGTCGTTTACAGGTTACTGTTAATCCGGACATACTGATCAGTGGATCATCCAAGGCTCCTGTTTTAGAAGTAACACTAGCAATATTTATATTCCTTATCAGCGAAGATGGCTGTATTATTAGAAACTTTATGATACTTTGTATGAGGTACGCGTGTAAAATTAAAAAATAGATAACGAAAGTGGAAATTGTATGGAAATGATTTGTTAACATATGATATGAACAATGAAAAAGATTTCAACATGTTTTATGATCATATACTTATCGTGTAAAAAATTGCATCGCGCATGAAGCTTTATCACGTTGGATTAGAAACTTCACTGTTGTTGAAGCTATTATATAATAGGTTTCATTAAAACGATTTTTCAATTTAGATGTCATTTAGTTGATAAAAGAAAATACTTTAATACGACGTAGTTGAAAAGAGGGACAATTTTCTAAGCTTTCAAAAATAACGATAAATTGATGAAGTTCTAAAGAAAAACTAAGAGCATAGTTAATAGTATAACGTTTAATATTTGTTATTAAAATTTGTTAAATATTCAAACAATTGACAACAACGTACATTTAATTCCAAAATCAAATAGGAGGACAACTTTAGTAATATTTTATTGAATTTTGAAAGCAACAATCGTGACTTATCGTACAGTAGTTTTCATCTGAACTCTTCAGAAATCTCATTGATCAACTCCAGAAATTAGAAAGTACAAAAAGATGATGATACCACGAAGATCGTGTTTTTTTTTAAGTTTACTTAAAATTTGCTATCATAATAAAATTAAAAAAAAACGAATCTCCAATCATCTTTCCTTTGTTCGCTAGCACAATTTAAGAATAGCAAAGCTTGAAACAACAATTTATTTATTACCTGTTTATTTCTTCCATCTCCCTCAGTTGCGAAACCTACTTTTAACGTCTATAAATACACCAACTTTGTTTGAAACAATTTTATACAACAATTTTTATAGATTCCCTCCGACAAACCCTTCTTATCAAAAATCCTTTGAGCTTTACACGGGCTTCTCAGAAAAATCATCTCGTTTATCGGTACATTATATCTGGATCGTTGTTTACGAAACATCCTGTGCGCCAATACATCACAAGGGAAAAAGGAGCGCGCGGAAAAAACGGCGGGAGACAATGGCTCGAAGTTTAATCTTCCACGCGAGTTCAGTTCGCTCGTTCAAGCAGAATGAAGCAGAGAGACGGGAAAGAGAAAAAGCGAGCGCGGGGAAATAGTAGTTTTATGAGAGGCGTTCTTAATTTTCCAAGTGTCACGGGTCAGTGTAGCCCAGCAAACCAACAACGACTGTCACTGCAGGATCATCGATCAGATGTGCTAGAGGGAGAGAGAGAGAGACAGAGAGATAGATAGATAGATAGAGAGACAGAGAGAGATACTAAGTTTGGAGAGAAACTGCAAACGCTTGCCATGGACGTTCGACCTGTTTCGAATGGCATACCGCGCGTTTCGAGCTCATATTCGCCATGATTTATCGTATCCGCGTGCGTTGCCATATGTGGAAGCGTCAGTGCAATCGCTGGATCAGATCTGGCTCATAGATTATCGATGAGAACGCCTGAACGTCGAGTAACACGGCTCCAGATGAAAGTTTTCGTGGATACATAGACAACCATCAGAAAATGACGTCCAACAGAGAGCAACCGGCGAATTGATTTCGGAGATATCCTTTAGATACGCCGCTAACCTTTCTTTGTTAGGGAAATAACAGAATAGAACCGCGTGCAATCGATTCGGTGGCAAAATCCTGTCATTTGAACTCGAGTCAGACAAAATGAAACCTTGCTCCGATCCTTTACTCTCTTTGAACAGATAGTTTCAACTATAAAACTACAGAATAAGGTGTTACTTCTCTATCGCTAATTGGCCGTGTTAAGGATATTTCAGTGGTGTTTCGATTGAGGGATGGAGCTACGTTAAGGATCGTAAAAAATTCATGTTAATACTTAGGCTGAGCCGAGATTCGTGTGAAAGATATTACAAACATAGAGATACGAGGTACAGAAGATGATATATATGGGAGTGGAGCTAGTTTGATTTTATTGAATAATAAATTCCTTACGTGTAACACGAATCGCGTGTATTCTCGGGTTTGAACTGAGGTAGGACCGAGGTGAGTTATTTAACACTGTTTTATTCAGATTACGAAACGTTTGATGCGAATCTGGTTAAAGAGAACTCGGGTAATTCTGTGATACGGATAATATCGTGTTAGAATCCATGAAATTATATAGAAATTATAGGAATTGTGTGGGTTTATACTACGCAATTTGTGAGAATTTTGTACCGGAGAGCTGTGTATTTATCACAACATTTTCAAACGATATATATTTAGTTCTAGTTCTAAATAAAAATGATAAAAATTCCCTAGTAACAATCGTACAAATCGTTTGAAGCTTCTATTCAACACTATACGTATCGGTAGACACGTCATCGAAGCAGCTTGCAAATACGATAAAAGAAAATTAGATAGAGCTGGAATCGGCTCAAGCATAATAGCTTATCTATCCAGTACTGTGGATTGTACCTTGGCCGTAGTATTTAAGTCGGTTTAATTGAGATTTCGTTGGCGAAATCGTCGGACAAATTGCAGAGAGCCACGAATTTCGATGGCCGGGACCCTCTCTCAAACAAAGTGAAGTCCGAACACGTCGGTCGATTCGAAAGCTGCAAGCAGCTGGCTAACCCTGTAAAAGGTAGAATGGAAGAATCTTATAGGATCGATTCGGGTGTTCGAGCATCAGCTTTCAGTTTCTTTCTTCTGGTACAGTCCGTTTCTCTACTCGTTCCCCACTACCTTCTAGACAATCTCTTCCCTTTCCAGCAGTCTCGATCCCTTCCCAACCCCTTTGGCTCACTCGATACCAACCAGGCTATACCTTGGGCTCTTTCATCGGGCGTAAGCGCGCTTAAATACCTGCTGAATCTCGACGAGGCCAGGAAATCACGGACGAGAAGAGTCTCTGAAAAAGGAACGTCTAAAAGGCAACTGCGCGAGATGCCACGGCTCTTTCTTTTCATTCCTCTCTTCCATTTTTCTTCCTTCTCCTTTTTTCTCTGCCTTGCTTTCTTTCATTCTTTCCACCATTCTTTCTCGTCGTGTACGCGCTCTGTACGCTACATTCTATACCTCTGACACACTGTGCACGTACCACCCCTCGATTGCGGTCAAAATTTGCATGCGAGTTGCGCGCGATCTCCTTCCGGCAAATTTCGAACCTTCCAACAATCTACGTGTGTACGTAGCCGCCCTTTCGCCGACGATATCACCGCATATATGAAAAATTAAATTGCTGCCGATGAACAAGTTCTGCAGGTAGTTTTCCGGGGGGCAAGTGATGCTTAGCTGCTAATGAGACCGTGATGTTCTATAGAAGATCTAAAGTAAAGAATTTACAAGGCTTTCCACCGCTTTCTTTCTTTGTGAAAAGAATAACTATTCTTTTCCAAGCTTTGTGTGAATTTTCTGTACGCGTTATACGAAACATTTTGAGATTTCATTAGCACGGCAGTAAGACACGAGTGTTATGATTACGTCAGTACGTTGAAACAAATCTGAAAATGTATATAGAATTTACAAGGTATTTCATCTTGAAAACTATAATTAGAAATTTTGAGAGGAGGTGTACATCCTTTTCTTATCGAAAGAATCAGTTCATTTTCTTTTGGATTTATGTCATTTGAACTTTGAAGTCTTCGTTTGCTTCTGTTTTACATCTTATATTTAAAACATACGGTATAAAGTTGCAATCAGTTTAATAGATGTATAATCGACGAATAGATACGTGGCTAAACAAGAATTTCAGTGATATTTTTTATCTTTCCAAACGAACTTTTTCGAATTCAAACGACGAACTAAGATTAAAGCGATCAATATAGTACAATGACATAGGATTATAGATTTTCTAGACAGTGCACTGTATTTAATCACAGAAGAAATAGTGGAAAAAGTAAATTCCCTTGGTAATACTATGCATTGAGACTTAACGAAGATTGAAAAAGTATTGAGAGAAAATTGGTTCTGCATAAATTGCCTATAGTGAATCACATTCAGTTCTTGTTAGGAATAGATCGTAAAATATTATTGAAATATCAATATAATCCTTTTCCCTTGTCCCGGTTTTAATGGCACTAAACAAAAGGAGTTATAATCTTGGAACTGAAATTGTATTAAATTTTAGTACTTTTTAAAATAAAATGTAGAATACGTAAATTATTTTGTAGAAAATGAAACAGAGATATATGGCCAATAGTAATTAATCAGTAGGCAACTGATCATCAGTATATACACATGAAATAAAGTAAACTATTGTTTCAATTTTTTTTTAATCATTATGGGCACATTAATTAATATAATTCTGCTGTACATGATTGACTAATATTAGTATTTACGTATATATTTTCTTTCAATACAAATAACGTAATAAAAATTATTTGACATAAAAATTTTAACATTATGCTAGAATTAACCGGTGACAGAAATATTACTATATCATATTTAAAGTAAAGTATCGTAAATATCATTTGATGTAGATAAAATTCCTGTGCTTCTCAGTCAATATTTTATATGCTTTCGGAAACAAAATATATTCATTCGCAAAAATTCGAATATTTTTAATCGCCAAATTATTTTCCTCTCATTTCTCTACTAAATAATTACGTCGCTCCAATCCAACTTACAAATTTTTATTATTTTCCGATCTCAAACTTCTTACAACCACTAACATAGTTTATAAATATTTTAAATTATAACAAAATCTTCTATAAATTTCCGATATTATTTTTTACGTGTAATATTCATTACACCGTTCTGTCGCTAACAATAGAACAAATCTAAAAATATTATACACGATATATATTTATGTATAAATGTAATAAACGTACAAGAATTTAATGCGTCGCATAAGTTACCCTTCGTCAGGAAGCTTTAAAATATGCACGTTTAGATATATTCGAAAACTATGTATCTCGCATCTGTATCTGACAGATGAACCGCGGCCTCCGTTGGGTTAACAACAACGATAAATTTTTGTTTATTCAACATGACAGATAACTGGAAGAAAAATTCAATGACGCGGCTAACGTGACGTTTCAAAGAACTCGCAGGTTGCAAAACTTTTGCGAAACGGGGGCGCGTGATAAAATTAATAAAACTGTCACAGAAAACAGATCGATATTCCAATATCGCGATGTTCCATCCTCACGAATTAATGGTAAACGTTTTTGTACATTCCGCGGGACGTCTCTGTCGTGCGTGTGTAGCTTCAAATGCAACCAAATAGCAATAATAAAAATGGGAGAGCTGCCACGTAACGGAAAAATAAATCTTCCGGTCGGAGAGAGGGCGGATAGAAAAACGGTTCAGGGGGAGGGGAGCGGATAATCGTAGAAAAATCCTTCATAGTTGCGAGGTTTGCGGCTTTTCCACCAATTGTCGAGTAATAATGTGTCAAATAACGTTAAAACAATATCGTTGGGAAACGTCGCTGCGGTGTGTCGCGACAGAGTAGTGTATTTCATAGCCGCGGTTAGCCTGGAAACCGCCGAGAGAGACACTTCAAAGGTGCCAAAAAGGCTTGACGTTTACGTGCGAAATAACGGTCGAAAGTATCCCATTCTCGGGCGCCGGCAGCCACGTGCATAAATTCGTGGGACAAACTGCCATTGCAGAGGTTTCGCATAGCTACGCCCTTAGGTGCAATGCATAGCGCGACTGCAGTACATTTCGGGGTATAAGCCCCGCACGCTGTCTCGCTTGTATACACAGTGTCACAAAAATTTCCATTAGAAACTCGTATTCTACTTTCCTTATGTAAGGAAAAAGCGTAAATATCGGATTCGTTTGGAAATAAGGGACTTTAAGGAATTCGAGTATCAATTTCGCGAGACAATAGAAGAAAAGGCAAAAGAGCGTAAAAGTTCTTGTTCACTGGAATATGAGGTTGGAGTTTTCAATTTATAGCGAATTTTCTAAATAGGATATATAACGATAATTTAATTGAAAATGTTCGATAACGTTTCGTCGTAATAATTGTTAGATTCCATACTTGTTTATTCAATGATGAAAGTTCAAGCAACTATAAAATAATACTAGTGTATGTTAAATTTGCAAAAAGAGAAATGAAAATTGAATACGTCAAATATAGGTAGCAATAAAATGCAATTTCAAAAATGTTAATTTCAGTGAAATATCACGACGTAACATAGCGGTCGTATTTAATTTTCGAAATGTATGTCATATCAGACGAAATATTGAATTTATAACTTCATGAACTTCATACCAGTTCTGCCCGAACTGCCATGCGGTACGATTAAATGTAATATTAATAGTTTACACTAATTTGTCGTATTTGTTAATTTCATTTACTCTGTGTATAAACATCTTTTGATATCAATACATATTGATGCATTTGGCGCTGCTTTCATAAATATAGAATTAGAAAATTTGAAGTAGAATACATATTATGTGGATCCATTAAAATCTATCAATTTAATTTCCTTTAATTCATTTTTATTTTAACTTCTATATTTAAAAACATTAATTACTGAAACATTCCACCACTGACTTTTAATATATGTCATAATCAAATTATTATCCATTACAATCTATACAAGCAAATATATAGTTCATAACTTTTATTAAAAGTAGCATGGTAGTAATTTCTATTAAAAGTAGAATGCAATTTTGAAACTATATTGTTGGAAGCCAAAAGCATTCGCTTTTATGTGTTGTACGTTGTAACGTTATACATATATCATTCCATTTGAATTGCAATAAATGCACGGCCAAACTACTCATGTTCATCACCACAGAAATTTTAAGAGAATTTATATTATCCTTATGGAATTTCTATCTCCCGCTTATTCCATGTTTAGTCATTGATTCACTTTAAATACTATATTTCACAATTTCTCCTTGATCATTTCTATGTTCAAAGGAACATTCTTTGAACAATATTCTCGTCGTTCTTCTTCTGCATTTTCTTAAAAGATATAACTTCTGAGATATATCTGCAAGATACTTTACATATGAACTTGCAGGCTTAACAAAGTTATAACTATTTCAAGGATGTAATCCGTAATCAGTGCCTTAGTTGTGCAAGGAGGAATAGACGTAGTTGGTCTACTTGAGATGATTAAGATCTACTTGACTTAATGCATTCGTCATTCTAATTCACACTAGAACTAATTTAAAGTCTTTCTCTTCTATCACTTTTTAATTTACGAGATATATGAAGAAGATAGAAAGATCAAACTTCAAAGTGGCACCAGTTTTTTAATTACTGACTTTCTCCTTGCATTCTGCTACCTGCTATAGCCAAACTCATCCTAATTAAAAACGTCTTCAAGAGGAACAGTGGAAAGATCTTTCTTGTGCAGCGATTGCTTTGAAGGGCCATCGTCAATTTTGCGTATCCAACGATGACTTCACGCTAGTGCTTAAAAAAATAAGAAAAATGCCTATATTGAATTTTCACATTCGTGTTTCACACTTGACCAATATAAGCATAAAAGTTGTGTCTCGTTGCAATGCCAATGAAATTTTAAAATATGTTGTTTAACACACCAGATACGCAGCGGCTTCAAGAAACGCATATCCGTATTTTCCAATGAATTATTTTTTATCAGGCTCTACATTTCATGTTTATGGTAACAAACTCTCGCGATCATACTACGAAAAGATACGAAATTTAATATATCGTACTTGAATTTAATTATGCTATAATAAATACAATATTTCGTATAGCCACTGAACGTATAAAAATTTTTGTACGATAAATGTCGAAATACTTTCGCGAGCCACGCTAGTACACGTAGCGAAATAATTTGGAAATTTCCATCGAAAAGTCGCGAAGCACCGCGTAGAACGGACGTGGTAAGCGTTAAGTCTGCCGTGAGGCGATCGTATATACCAAACAGATACAGGTGTGGAGTTATAGCACGAGCAACCGTACGTGTGTTTGCGTACACACTGTTGCACTTCGTCGTTGGCGGTACGTCGTAAACTGTATCGTTCGCCAACAATCGTCGTCCCCGGACGAGAAACGCGCTACACTGGTGTCATCCTTGTCGCGACCTGGTAATCCCGCCGCTGGTTTTCAACCGACCTCTACCCCTTTGAGCTTTTCTCGTCGCCTCTACACTCGTGCACGAGGCGATGTCGCGTCTTCGACGAATACAGAAAGCAGGTACGCGAGATACAGACCCAGCTGGAGCGCGTTTTCTCGGTTTTCTCTAATTGAACGAAGCGGTTGAGGATTTAACCCCTTGCTCTTGATACGTACGTTTGTTCGTTTCCGAGCCTACGTACGCCCTCTGTGTGATCGATCCTCCGTTCTCGAACTAATTGCTTATGACTTTCGTGCTGCTGCACTTCTTGAGCGATTCAATTAAAGTCACGAGCCAATACGAGGATACCGGGCGTCGAAAGTTGCTTTATCGCGAGAACGTGGCCACGAGTGACCTGCTTGGATTATTCGAAAGCTTCAATTATCGCTGTTCGATTTGGTTGGTTGGTTCAACTTTGGAAAATTTGGACTTTTTCAAGTGCAGATTATTATCAATTGCCAGGGTTATTCGAGAAATAGATTCTACGTTCAAATACATTTGCACTGCATATCTGCATTGATAGAAACAAATAGATTGTAAATTTGATCCTATCGTAAGCGTCAATCGCAAATAAATTGCCTAAACTGTGATGAAGTGTCATAAAAAAAATATATATAGAAAGTAGTATCGTGCAAACTCTTGCAATCCACCTAAGTAATAGTGTAATCATTTAACTAAGTGATATTTATACAGTGTCAACGTGACTCTAACAACCGTTTCGTTCCATCAGCACGTCCGCGCTATTGATTTAAATCCGTGATAACTAGTTTTATTATTCCGTTGATTGTATTGATACACGTTTACATCGAACGAGGACACAGAATTTGTGGAAGCGATATGTAACAAATTCGGATAATGTCGGCTGAATTAAAGTGATATCGAATTTTAACAAATCTCTACTATTCGTAAAACTTTACCGCTATTTCCATAGATTAAAAATAAATATTCATTGGCAACGAAAAACACGTCGGTATCTCAAATTGATATTTAAGTCAATAATTTGTTTAATCTTTCTGTGCTTTAAATCTCGACCGAAGTATCTTTTCCAGCATGTAGAAAGGAAAAAAGACCAATCAGAAAACAATGCAGCTTCCTCCTTCTCATAATCCATAATCGATTGTATTCTCTTTTAACCCATTTCTAGTCCGAATTCTGAAAAGTAGCCGCAAGAAGGATAGAATCTATTTATCAACAAGACTCGATCTATACAATGGCTGACGAAAATATTTGAATACTTACCATAGAAAACTTTTATGTATGAATATGGGACATCTTGTATTAAACATTGTTAAATTTCAATAATACATTAATAAAACACGATTCTCATGATTATATCGATAGAAGTTGAAATCAACAAAATGTATACAGAAGTTGTTACGAAGTATTTACGGCTTGTTATATAATAAACAATACAATCGAACGTTAATATCATTGCATATATTTAAAGTAAATATCTTGCAGCTCCCATGTACATTTTCAGATTCATTTAAACTATTACCAATATAATCATAACAATCGTGTCTTATTATCGATGAAATGTCAAAATATTTTATGCGACACGTATAATATATTCCTAAAAAATATTTGTAAGTGTACAAATACTTTCGTGAACCACTGCATCTCCCAAGCAGAATGATAACCATCAACACTGCACGACCATTAATCATCGGGATTCTATTTTTTCGTCTTAGACACAGAGCCGGAAAGGGTGTGAATTGCATAATTTTTCAACCAAGAAAATCCCAGTACCGGTGCTTGCAACGAGTATCCAACGCGTTCACATTTATCTCTGACTGACACAGATTTGACAAATCGTTAAACGCTAGCGATGTACACACGTACCCGTTGGAAATGAATTTTCCCGTGTTCTGCTTTTACGCCATGTTGCGCAGCTGCAATTAATCGATGGCAATCCTTAACGCGTTACGACGAGAAAAGTTGGAAGAAGTTTGAAACGCGTACACCGTAAAGTAGAATTCGACACGAATCGTTGCTGGTACAGTGGAGAACGACGTTCCTCGTCGACAATAAGCTACGAGGGAGGATTCTTTTCAAAGGTTTCGAAGAAATGGCTTCTGCCGATTGTCTATGATCAAAGTCCCCACAGATGTAATTTCACGACGGTAACCCTGATTCTTCATTGCGAACCGCGATTGCTGGCGAAACTTTTTCGGGGTAACTGTCGCTGGGCTTCGTTACGCTTGCGGGTATTCCTGCTGTTCGTTGTTTCTATCATTATTTCCCGGCAATCATAATTCAATAGGCAAGAGAGTAATTCTATATGAAGAAATGAGATGAAAATATAGAGTTGAATTCTTTTTACGAACGAGACTTGGTCTTCGAGAAAATCGACTTTGAAAGTCTACTAAGTGTATAAATTTGGCCATTTCTTGACCGAGTATCAGTGAATAATTAGCGAGAGGTTATCTTACGTATAAAAATGAATCAAACGTGAGAAACAAAATTTGTTCATGTGTTTCGTTTTCAAGATAAATCGAATTTAGAAACTTGTTAAATATACATAGTCCAATAATCGATTGAATACCAATGAATAATCAATAAGAGGTTATTCTTCAGGTCAAAATAAGTAAAAGTGTAGAATAAAATTGTTACATTTAAGGTCTCGTTTTCAAGCAAATAGGGTTTGTGAATGCAGTATATAAGTTTAGTTAATGTAGATACATTGTCAAATTGAATTTCCTTGAACACTGGTCATAATGAAGCAAACGACGTACATGATATTAATACGATATATAAGGTGCATCTATATGATATATTTTATTCATTTCATAAATTTGCATTTCGCGTCTTTTTCTAACCCGATATATCGTACTTGTATGCGCGAAGCTTATGCCACACGCCTCGCACGGTAAGTGAAACAGGCCAAAATCAATGAATCGGTCAGAAAAAGAACATAAACATACTCCTCTAGCGATCCAATATGAAATAATGAATTTTAATGCGCGTATCCATAGAAATGCAAGGATATATTCGAAAAAACCACCGACTCCCTTTCATTACAACAAAACAAAAAGGGAGAAAAACTCGTTACAGAAACAGAATACAATGTTTTCTCTGACTTTCCTCCGCTTTTAGCTTTCATTTATGCAGCTTTTGTGTATCCCTTCTTTTTTTTTCTAAATAAATTCCATCGCAGTTTCTGAATTCGCTTTCCTACACCCTCTCCTACAACGAAACACGAAACAAATAAAAAAAGGAGAGAGAGAGAGAGAGAGAGAGAGAGATGGACGAGACGATGTTCGGACGCTCTTCTATTTCCTTCCGTGTTTTCGCGCAATTCGCTTTTCCATTTCCACGGTTACTCGAATTTATGAAGAACGTTCATCGAAATAATAATAAATCGCGCGGGATAGGAACGTTTGTTACATTTAAAAACGCGTTGCTCATCGGTCTCGAACACGACAGGAATGCCCGGGTATTTGTTCTTATACCAGTGCTGGTTGCGTCATGTATTACTCGCAACACGTTATAGCGAAACATTGATTCATACCTCGAACCGGATTTTAAAGCGATGTTTGTTAAAAGATTCATCGGAATATCCGGTACACTGAATTCAATTTGTTTAATTTGCGTTCAGCATCGATTTTATAATGTAGCATCGTAAGAGCGACGTCATTCCGAAACTGTCGATGAATAACGCGCATATTCGCGTGCCAAGTTACGTTATGGGTTCTGTAAATAATGTTAGGTTCTTGTTAAAATTAATTTCAGTATTATTGCCAGGTAACTTTGTTCGTACTTTCTTTGTTTGTATGACAAAAGTAATATTTCTGGCAATTTTTATTGCCCTCTCTTATATTTCGCGTATCACGTGTTTTATAAATTTTTGTTTTATCGTGATGTAAAAAGCCACATTTATCATCGGCGACTCGTGTCGTTATATTTTTGTAATTATTTTTAATTTAATATTCAAGATAAAAAATTTTACGTTTTAGTGAAATACATTAATTAAATCAACATTATAGTGGAAGCGGAAGGGAAATGGTAAAACGTGTAAAAAAACTTACGAAGGGAATAGCAAAAAATTTACGAAAGAAAAGTATCTTGCACTTGAATCCCTAAAAAGACAACTTTCTGCCTTGTGTACTCATTTCGAATGGAAAATGAAGATTGCACGGCAATGCAACAGGAAAAAACAAAAGCACAGTAACAATTTTTGTCTCTCCTGCAGATTACAACGTAGCTTGATCAAGACTAACAATGATAACTATTTAAACATAATAACCGCAAGTTCTTAATAATAGATCCAAAACGTTGTACAAATCAAACATTTTACAGTTTGTAATCGAATAAAAAGCTTCATAGTTAATAAACTATTAAATTATAAACGACAATGATTTGTTTACAATTTGATATGATGTTAAAACTAAGATACTTTTACGAATTATATTTTTAGTATATATTCTTTCATTGAACAGAACTCAGTAAATAATAATCTATAATAGTAATAATAATGATAAATAATAATAATCAGGAAGATAAACATAACAATGATAACAAATTAAACTGAAAGAAGGATATTATATTAAATTTATGATTCTCCACGTACTCAATTGTACGAGAGATATTAACAAAATGGTTCGTTTTAGCATGTCGAAGAGACGAATCATTAGCGCATAATAGTATCTCTTCTGGTAACCGCCGATTCCTATCATCTCGACGAAATCCCCGCTCCTCACAGATTCCATCCTAATCATCGACCTACTCAAACTACCACCATATTCCTAATGCAGAATGTTTCCGTATCCAAAGAGCAGAAATACTCTAATCTCACTGATAAGTTCACTTCTAGGTCTATCTCAGCTTATTAACCATTCCACCCATTGTTCCTTAACTCACATAAGCTTGATTTCTGCGAGATATTTTCCGGTTAACTTACGTAAATGCTAATTACACGCGCAAAGATCGCCCATCTCATTCTATACCTAATATTTACTTTGCTAAAGTGTTCCGGAGGAGATGATGTAGTACATGGTAAATTGATCAAGGTAACAAACATTCAAGTACGTTACCTTCAAATAAATTTGTATCTGAGAAAAAGTATCGAAGAAGATGACGAAGCTCTGAGTGAAATTTTAAGAAGATCGCAGATGAAGTTTGAGAAGGTTTGAATATTGCTTTAACAGGCGGACTGATGATATTTACGTATTTATGAGAAACTTTAATGCGCAAAAGTTTACGGAATATATATCTGCAATTTTCAAAAATATACAAAATATCCGAAGTAGAGTATTTGTTTCTTAAAATATTTAATGAACGGAATAAATCTGCAATGTAACGTAATGGTTAATGTTAGATACTTATATGGGTTGTCGTATACTAATATTTCCTGACACATTAGACGCGAAAAACTCCAATTGTCGGAATGTTCACGTTACTATGGACAGCTACTACGATGGAAACACATTGAATGTGTTAAATCCCGTAAGAATAATTCTCAAAGCTGAAACTGCCATTAAACCCGTTAAAAGTGCGAGTGTACATTGCTATGCACGTTCAGGAGTATCAGGAAACTTGTCAGCATCTTTCCTCGCTGGAAAGTTTTAAGTAAATCTTAGCCGATCCACTTGCGATTCAAGTCGCCGTCGGCCGCTCAACCGAATAACTTACTTTCGATGCCATCGCCAGTTCTTAAAACGATAATGATCCATTAAGAAACTCGGAACTCGGGCATTCCTTGTGAATATTACGAGTTAGCTAGAGGGAGACGCTTCTCTCGCAAGAGAGACGGCTTTAGTAGAAGAAAAAACGTTAATCGGAGGAACACGAAGGTGCCGGAAACGGTTGCCGAGTCTTTCGACTTTTCATCGAACTGGAAGGAGTCGTCTTTGTGCTTAACGGCCGGTACCAGCATGCGGTACCAAATGGAGTGGGGGATGGCAAGGAAGGATCGAACGAACGAAACGAAGGGCTCGCTTCCCGATTCCAGATGAACGGATTTCGTTAAAAGCAGATTTACATTTCATCGGCCACTCTCTCTTTCTCTTAACTTCTTACTTTGTACTCTTTTCCCGTGTAAACCGTTATCCTCTCCATTCGTTTGTACTTTCGTGTTCTAGTAAAAAAAAAAAAAAAAAAAGTAATACCATACCAGCGTATTTATTATAGAATCTACATATTAATTAATTAGACCCAATTATACGAAATTCCGTATCGTTTATACACGCAGTGCATATGTAGTCGAGGATAAAAATAAGTGAATAGACAGTGGACAAAATGTGAATATTAATTTCAATTGTTTACCTCCTCTCGTTCAATTCCTTTCGTGATTCGCCAAGATGAAATTTCACAATGATTTCACGATAATTTCTGTCTGTCCAGGTGGAGTCGTACATGAATCATCAGCCACAGACGTATCCACAGCAGAGGTGGGATCGCAACGACGCTTCTTCGCCCCATACCGATCAGGCAGAGAATCTTCAGTGGATCGAGATCAGGGTGAATCTTCAACCGTTCCATTTCTCGAACGGCCAGTTGAATTTACGATGCAGCGCCCAGATTCCAGGCATATATTCGGCGATAAGCGAGGTGCAGCTCGGTGCTGGACTGCGTGAACCTGTGCCAGAGAGGGGTAATACGAATTTTATGCTGACTTTGAATGAGAAATCCTGAATGCACAACACTCGCGCACACAGACACGTTGACATGTAAAACTGCCCAACGTTTTTTATTTCTCTTCTTCCTTTTTTGAGAGAGGGGGAGAGAGAGAGAGAGAGAGAGAGATTTAATCTCGCACGATGCCACAAAGATAAGAATGACGAACGAATTTATCGTAAAAGCTGCACTCTGGTAATTTTTCTGCGAATTCGGAGGGATTTAGAATCGAGGTTTTCGAGACTGCTCGGTGTTGGACAGTTGAACATTTTATTTTTAATGATTCAGTGAGGATCTACAGTTGGTGATAGGGATTGCAGTTGGTTATTTTTGAAGTTGAAATACTTTGGATTTAAAATTCGTGCCTTCTTTTATTCTTTCTTTCGTGATAATTTGGAAATTTATATTTATACTTTCCTTACGTATAATACAAATAATAGAAGAACTGTAATATAAATTTATGCAGAATTTAATTCTTTGATATCATGACATAAAATATCACTAGAATATTACAGAAAGACATTTGTCAACATATTTGATACGAAGATATTTTTACACTTTTATAGAGGGTCTATTATTACCACTGATAATTTCACTCTGTGAATTCTGTAACCTGTTCCAAACCATATTGCACAGTAGATATCAACACAAGTCACACGATCCAAAACCACAATATTCTACTACCATTTTAACGTTCTCTATTTACCTGTATCAAAAAAAAAAAAAAAAAATACAATATTTCAAAAATTCCCAACAAATGGACGAAGCAATTCTGGCTGTCCTCTATTATTCTCTTATAGGATTATCTCCAATATCTAAATTTAATGCGAAAGTGTTCACTGAAACGTCCCCTAGCAATACAACCATCAAAGCCTCGGGAAAGAACATTGTCCCAAAAGTAGCGAAAGCGTCTGAACTAACAGAGACACGTAATATACCCGGTAAAATTGAATCACTTAAGAGCCTCTAACATATAACCAGCCAAAGCGGAGAATCCCCCCTATGTTTTGGAGCTACTGTTTACGTTTCATTCGTATTCCCCTTCGTGGCTGAAATTCCGCATAAATCTCGAAACAGGTTGTATGTTCTTCGCTTTCATTTTTTTTTATTTTTTTTTTTTTTTTTTTTATCTTTTTTACCCGATTTCAACACGATGGACGAACAGACGTGGCCCACGAGGAACCCGTTTGTGGTTGTACGCCGCGGATAATAGTTGCACGCTCGGGCTTACCAACCCGAAGATTAGCCGGTCGGTCGCACAGGCTAATAAATTTCGAGAGTTAGGGTCCACCCACTCGAAATCGGAAAGGAAGCCTCCGGTGCACGCCGCGCTCGCTTCCTGCACGCGACGTCGACGAGATTTAATTGACCGGCCACGGCTAGAACCGAGACTCCTATTACCTTTTCCGCAACTCCTCCTTTCCCTCACCGTTCTTCTTTCTGGGCGGCCGAGTACGTCGTTTCCAGTGGAGTATATTCAACCGGAATTCCTGTCGCGACTAGCTTGACATCTTATGACGACGCACAGGTATTTTACGTACAACGAGGCACAAAATGCAATTCACAACTATTGAATTCGAATAACCAATGCTCTTTAATACTGTACACTCGAATAATGTTTATCGATAGGAAAAATGGCAGTCGTTCATCGTTTCTTCTCTATGCTAGTTTTAACAGTAAAGATTAATAGGTTGTCTAATTAGTCCTCAATATCAATGTTATCTAAAAAAGAAATTTTTCAAATTCGATCACCAAGTGTTTTTCAACAAGTTCACGTTCAATCAGTTTTACAAGATCGAGTATCTTGCAGACTTTTACGAACCGTAACACGATTATGTTAGAAAGCTACTTTTTAATGAAAATTTTAATTTACTGCAGCATGTTGGTTGGATCCCGGCGAAATTCGAGTTTACTGTTTTAGAGTCACTAAAGCTTCATTTTGCTTGGCTTTTGATAACTTAAGGTGTGTCATAGAGCGAAGCTTTTAAAGAGGAGTAATGGTACGAAAGTTGCCCAAATTGAGACAGACACAGGTAGAAATCTCGCACCACGCCCGACTTTCGCATGTTACGTATGAGTATACTTACATACGTGTAGTATACTACAAGTTTACTATGAGATGAGTGTAAAGACACATATATCATTACGTCGCTTTCAGGAATAAATTCTAAAAGACCTGAGAATAGATAATAGTCACACACACAAGGAATAATTGATCAAGGGCTGCGAAAAAATTTACTAATTTCCATTGTCACTGTACATTGTTCATTAAAATTTAAAAATATATATATATATATATAGAAATTATAATGTCATTGTTCAATGAGTTTTTAACGAATAGGAATGTATAAGAATATTTAATGGTAATATTATATGCTCATTTTTTATTATCATCTTCCAGTGTACTAGAAGAGTTAGAAGTATAACACATTTGATCTTTCCTGAGAATTAAAGACTCACCGACAATTAAATTGCGTGAAATGGTATAAATATTCAAACATTTTCCACTTTTTATCATGGTAAAACGGTATGAAAGCAGCATCTGTCAGAAAGAAATTAATCCTTTTTCCTTAATGCTATCGTTAGCAGAAAGAAAGTGTAGAAAGTAAAAAGCAAAGATATTAATGAAGGCGATTAAGCAATGTCGGAGAGTGTCTAGCAGAGAAAAATATGAAACGTTTTCGATTTTTCAACTAGAAGAAATTTACAATTCAATTTTCTTAGTATTCTGACCAAGGTGAGAACTGTACTCAAAATAATTACAATCATGTTTTCTGATCGTCGTTTATTTAAAGCCTACGGTTAGCGGTGTAATTATCCTACAAAACATTTAAATGAATTATCAACGCACAAAGTTATCATGTCATTCATATTATAACAAAAAATGAGAAAAGAGGATGCTAGAAAACGCTAATGCTTGCAGACTTTTTATCAATCCCCTAACTTTTGCTGAAATCAAACAACTTGAGAACATAATTTATTTAAAATAGTATAAACATTTCGAAATTGCATAATTTGCCTTCGCCTATTTGAAGAATATAGAACGAAGCACACTTAATGCTGTTGCTAAATTTCATTTCAGGTATTTAAGAATATAGCCAGATATGTCTAATTTCTCATTTGAACATTAACAATCGAACAGGAATCAGTCTCCGTGCTGTTTTATTGCATTGAAATTCTTATTATCTGCAGTGCGGCATTGCGCACCGGTTTCGAAATCGAACTGAATACGATTTCTGCACGATTGAAATAATCACTTTGCTACCGTGGAAACGTGGAACTGTATCATTCTCTTAACAAAAGGCTATGAATTATATTCCATCAGGGCAGAATATTTATCAACGAAGCATACTGCAAATAAAAAAGATCTTAAAATTTCATCCCGTTTTTATCGACGAGTCCCGGCCGCTCCGCCGCTCGATTAAATTGAATTTTAGCGCATGCAAGTAGAATATGATGGATGGCGTCAGACGAGCAGCTCCGTTGTCGGATTAAAACGCGCACAACTCGCTAGTTTCTTGCGTGAAAATCATTTCGCAGTTAGGTATTCATGGCGTTCGAGCCTGTTATTTATCTTTCAAAGATTCAATTGTTTTCTCAGAATCATTAAACATACCGTTAAGTATCTTAAACGTTTCTATTTCGATACTATAATGAAAGACGATGCCATGTTATCGTACGAATATTAAATTATTGATGCATAATTAATAGACTGCAGGCTTTCTTACAAATTTATATCTGTACGGAGACAATTAAAGAAATGAAATTTCAGTAGAAATTCGTCTTATCTATTAAAAATTAAAACAAGTACTTCGTCCTCTTTAGTTCTCTGTGTTCTTTACCTTTTAACCAAAGCTGTATTATTACGCTGTTAGAAACTAAA
Organism: Bombus confusus; assembly: GCA_014737475.1. Lineage (NCBI taxonomy): Eukaryota > Metazoa > Arthropoda > Insecta > Hymenoptera > Apidae > Bombus > Bombus confusus. The sequence goes on from JACXIV010000144.1 coordinate 2,247,589, forward strand.
AGCAAAGAGCGAGAAGAAGGCAAATACCACAAAGAAAGCAATAAAACTTTAGTTTTCTTCAGTTTCAGAACGGTAGATGGAACTCTTTAATTAAACAAGACAGTACTCTACTTTGGATATTTTATAGATTTTTCTATATTATATGCAGTCTCTGTACCTTTACATTCTTTAATTTTACATAAATGCACAAAAACCCGAGTTCTACTAATTACTGGTGTTAAATTTTTCAAAATCTGTTTATAAATTTAAGAGAACCTTTCGTAACCTATCACGTGAGCATAAGATATCCGAAGTTATTGAACCGTCCTATAAATATAACGAGAACTATATTTTGCTAATTTTTGACGAATATTGAAATATACGCCCGAAATTAGCCAATCGTTATCGTGTTAGGTTAGAATCCTTACTTGAAATTTATAAACTCTCTGCTAGATATACAAGTAACATTTGATTGAAATTTATTATTATTTAGAAGATGAATATTTGAAAATGTTATTTTTGAAATAACGGTGCTGTTTAGCATTAGATGTGTATCACTTTAATCCATTGACTGCTACAGAATCATGCTGTTTCGGAATAGACAATCAGCTATGCAGCGGTAAACCAGAGTTATTTGGGATAGGCAATCAACTATGCAGTGGTGAACCGAGATATCTCACGTGATGCGAAGGGAAAGTACGTATATGGGTCAACAGTTGCAGGATACCGCGTTATTGTGACCAGTGTATTGCAGAAAATCCCGAATTGTTGGAGTATCGACAGATCACACGTTTTAGTAGCCGTATTATGCTGGAAAAAATTCTAGATACGCGAAAATTATTATGTCACGTTTGCAATGATACGAGTTGCTATTGGTAACGACGTCTTCAAACGAGCTTTCAAGAAATACGTAGGTACATTTATATGACACACTTGAATTTTTTGAAACACTAATGACAAGAATATTGCATTACGTTAATTTATTTTTTTCTCTTCGTCTTTTATGGAGTATGATTTAATGCTGTAATTACACAATATTTTACAGTGACTTTTAATATATAACAAGGAGACTATGATTTTTCTAGAATTTTTAAAAACTATTTCAAAATTTTTACGTAAGTTCGCATTCGTTTCATATTTCGTGAATATTTTAATGGTATTCGTTACTATGCTACACTATTCTACATGAGCTCGAGCAGCATAGTTTGCGCCATATGAAGCGACGTTTGGATTTTAATTGCGAGTACTTGATTCGCATATGATAGGTTGTGTGTACAAGATGTTTCACATAAACGCGATCATAGTTCAATAGCTGAAAATAGAAATAAATAACACATAAATGAAAGTTAACTAAGTTAAATATTACCGGTTGCATTCGCGTCAAAGATATTTCTATCAACTTAGCAGACCCTTCCTAGTCTGACTTATAATTTAAGAATTAACGAATTTGAAAATAAATAGGTGCTTATCGAGACTCAGAATAGCTCTACAAGGTTTAATCATAACAAACACCAATTTTATTATTGTATATTTGCTTCGAAAAATTAATTTACTCATACCTATGATGCTTATTCTACAGAATAAAGTCCTTGCGAATAAATTTATCTATAATTTAACAATTGAATTAGGATCTTATCTAAAGTAAGCAACCATCCAGCAAAAACCAGATAATCGCTATATCCTCTCTGTAGCTCTTTTTCCTACTCCAAGGACTGAAACAAACATTACTCACGAGAGTCCATAACTTAAATAAAAGAAGTCTATTGCGAACTCAAGAAGCACGTATCGATCTTAAAGGAAGACAAACTGAACTCGACCGAAATTAAATCACTATAACAAGAAACGAAGTCATCATTGGACAGCAAGCTAACGATTTGCTATGTTACATCGATATCGTCGTCCCTTGCAACTTCTTTTTATCTCATAAAAAAATCCAGCGAGCGTGCAAAAAGTTCACAACCAACAACAGTAGAACTCTCTTCGTGTTTTCTATATATATTCTCTTTCCCAATAGAACCGTGGCCACGTAAGATTCAGGCTCGTTGAGAAACTTGTCCCGTAGAAGATGCCGACTGTCGAGTTCTTGGCGTGGTCGTTTCGAAAGTTCGCCTCTCCGTGTGATCCTCCTCTCTCTTGACCCCTATAAAACCACTGCCCCTCCTCGTCGGCTAAGCTTTCTGTCTCACTCGTGAACCCTAACCCTCGAGTCGCCAAGTCTTCATTCCACTGGCTTCGCGAATCTTTTCCGGAATCCCCGGACGCTGATCTCACGTGTACGACGATCAACTAAAAGGGGGAAAAAGCTTGAACGTCTTTAGATCTCTCTTTATAGACCCTGAAGATTGCGCGATAAATCGTTAATGGTTTTCAACCGGTCGGTTACATGCGTACGTGGGCCATTTTTTGCTCTGTAATTCTCTCTATTTCCAGGTCTTCCGATTCTTAATTTCGCGATTCTTTCATTTTTGTTTTTCTTTTTCTTTGGGGGGAGAAGAGGATTTTTATATGTGATACGTGCGTGTAAATAAGAAATTGATTTATAATGCACAATTGCGATAAACGGAGAGATTGATCAAGGTAAAATGAATTTGATTTTTCAGACGAGTGAAATATAGAAAAATTCGAACTGGAATTTGTATGAATTAAAAATATTTTTTCTGCCAAATCTCTGTAAATTTCATCGTACCCACCATCGTATCCACTGCAGTACGATGTAAAAATAAAAATCATTAAAAATACAACGTACCTATAGGTACAAAAAGGATTTGGAACTTAAACCAAAAACACTCGAAAACTAAAAAAAAAAAAAAAAAAACAATTCTAAAGTGGAAATAAAATTCATTCTACCAAATAAAACAATCAACACTTTTACATGCTCCTTTCCACTATTAAATATAACAGAATAATTAAAATGCGCAAAAACGCGATATGCGCAGCATCATACGAGTAAAGCTTTTTACCTTCGTTTGAATGGCAAGTGGTCTTTGAAAAGAGCGACGAGTATCACGATAACGTGCTTCAGGAACGCATGCTTATTTCAAGGGTTTGTGATAAGTTTATTCAACATACAGAGACACTCGACAAGTGGCGTTCGTTATCAGACTTTGAATACTTGATTATTCGAGCCATTTTGCAGCCATATATATTTGACTATCTCGCGAAGGAAGCTCACGAAGGCATAATCTGTCTGTTAATTCTTGTTGTAAAATATCGATGCATTTTCACAAAAGTTCACAGGGAATTTGAATTTTCAGCATTATAATGAAAATTATCGCGTTTCTTACTTTTTTTCTTCTACTTTTTCGTCTGTTTCGTATAAGCGAAATCGTCAATCAAAGTTAGTGTAAAGATAGTAAAAATAGATAGTAAAAATTGCAAAAATTCAGGCAGTAGTTTGCCATCTTCTACGTTCTTATAGTAAGCTGTATTTCATCAACGTTCCTTCCAGTAAGCAAAATTGCTAGCCATAATACGCATAACGTCCTAACGCTCTCCGATCGACGAACAATCGTGCAACGACAATATCGGCTACGTTCGCTTATCTGGAAAATGGTTTCGCGCTATGCAACAGCGATCATCGGGAAGCAGCCGCGTGCAGCCAGATACGGAAATATCCCAGTGCAAGGTATCGTAGATACGCGTCTAAATGCTCGTGTCAGTCCACTTAGAAGCCGTAGGCTGAGAACGCTATCGCGTGATTGATCGGCAATGCTTAGCGTCCGTGATTATCGGAAGTGTCTCCACGTCGATTATTTTGACCGATGAGTCAGGGGATATCGAAAGGAATCACTTTTAGGGGTTACTCGGACGTGAAGGAATCCTCGGCCCGGTCAACCTGAAGAAAAATCTATATAGGGATTCCCTCGTTCGGCCACGTCGCTCGAGTAATTGAGGCATTTCTCTTTTCCTCGAGATCGATCTTTTATTAGCTTGATGCGCTCGTGATTGATCGAGCAAAGGTTGGGTTTCTTCGTGCAGGCACTGAGAATGTGTTAACTCGCGATGTATCGATTTCATAGGTTGTAATTATCAACACGATTTATCGATTGATGTTACGTTGACTGATGTCCCTGGATCTAACGATCGGAAGTTTATATCCTGCATGCGTTCTGATTGGCGAAAGTTTGATAGAAGATGAACGACTCTCGTAGGGAGTCGTGTGAGGTGATTCGTATCTATGTATTTAAGTGGCAATTTCTCGGTATGTATTTGATATTGAATATTTGTAGATTAATTTGTAGATAATATTCGATGTTTGAAAAATATTTCAAAATTCAGGTAAATAATATTGAAGCAGTCGTTGTGCATATAGTTGACAGTTGGTCAAACTTTCTGTGTCAAAATCATCAACATTTCTGCGAGTACCGAGACTGAATTTTTATCGTGGATCGTCCTCGAAGAGTTATAAACATCGACTTATGAACAATTACATTATCCCGGAAGGATTAACGATAGTGATTCCTACAAGTATTACGATTGAATTTTTATCATTTATCGTCCTTGAAGCGCTATAAACAATCGTAATTTTTTGATTTGAATTTCAACAAAGATATGTCCTACAAATTCCATATATCATGCGCAAAGAATTATGCAACGCAATTTCAGCAAAGTCATAGACATTTCCCAATTTCTATCCATCATAAAGGAACCTAAAAGGTTTTATTAAAACGAAACCGTCGATATTCGGTGCTGTTCAAGCGGAATAACAGGAAGGCTTATCCAAAAGGAAAAGCGCAGAGTGAATACGAAATAAGACAACGCGCGTTTGGCGCTACGATGGTTCCATAGCAGCGTGTAAAATTGCAGTCCCGGTTCATTCTGAGAATCTCATTCCAGCCTTAATCCCACGTAATTTGCAAAGTTATACCTTCATTGCAACCGTCTAAAGCCACCTTTTTTCTTAACTATCTATATCTCGCGAGATTTCCACCGGTTTCCCTGAGAGGTGTACGAACAGGGAAGCTTGCATACAATACACGCGAACGTGTACGCGATAGCAACAACCCTTTAGTCCTTTACCCCATATACTTTAAGTAAATCGTTTCTGTAAAACTTTCGAGGACTCGTGTCACGAACTTTAGAATGCCGGGTCATGAAGTTGTCTAGAGAGTTTTTATATCAAGAACTCTCCCGGATTTCCCTGCAACTTAAGCCTCGTGCACTTCTCAAAACGCACGGTCACTTGAATTCCACTGAGAAGCTCTTACCGGAAACCCATAGAGCAATCTTGCAAGCTGCTCTCACATGTACATTGCATTTTTATACGTTACCCCGACGACAATTTCACCGACTACCCTTGAAAATTTTTCCTCCGCGCGCGGCGCGGCCAGAAATATTCTACCTCTGTTACCGAGCTGCGTAAACAAGCGAAATTTTCTACTTAAAAACGTGTCTTAAGTAGACCCGTTTGGGTGACAATTTCATCGATATTGATAATTATTTTTGTTGTCAGCGTAATAGAATGTTTAAAATATACGGGATATATTTTCCTTTCTTCTACTATTTTCTTATTTCACAGGTTTCATTTAGAACAAGAATGTTAAATTTTAACTAACAATGTGTTATATTTCCCGAAATGAACACTTTAAACCCTTGGAGCTTTTCATAATAGTGGAATAATTTATTTTTATATACTGTTCAAAAGCTTGAAATGAAAGTCCATGCATGACATGTAAATTTTTTACACTCGCAGAAATGTAAAATTCATTATTTCGTTGCATTAACATCTACACGTATATTCAAAGCATATTATAGTGTACTGCTGTTAAAAGGAAAGTGGAAAACCTGTAATTTTTTCTTATACTTGAACGCACTACTTTCTTTATTTCTTAATGCTTTTTTTATCATACAATGAAAAGATACATAATTTCATGTAATTTAGCTCAAAAGCACAATACAATACTACTGATTAATATTTTTGTAAATTATTAATTAAAAAATTAACATTTTTATTGACGCCTTCCTGTAAAATACCTTTTTCCATTATTTATGTAACTTATTCGGTATTTTTACACACTAGATGTCGATTGTTTACGCTTTTTGATCTAACATCTTCTGCTTCGATTACTCACGGATAAATAGCTTTCAGAATTTAATTAAATTTACTAGCATTTAGAGTTTCTGGCCACTCCTTAATAGGATTATGAATTCATGAAAAGGACAGACGTAAGTCCAGTATTTAAGATTATAGGCGGATTTCCTAGATTAAACGTCGGTATTACGTCCACGCCTAATTTCCTTACATGTTCTTGTGTAGCAAGTTTCTACAAAACATATACAAAATTTAGGAAATTAGTTTAAAAATACTCGTTAGCGTTCCGTTGTTACACACCTACATACTCAACCCATCAGCCACCTTTTAAGGAGAGAAATTTAAATTTAGATGCCATATTGCGTTAACTATTGTAGAAGAAAGAGTATTTTTAAAGTTTTTCGTACAAGTTATAACTCCTGTAATCTTGGAACTTCCACAAATTCTGAAAATTTTCATATTTTACCAACTTCAGCGGAATTTATAATATTCCCAAATTTCGGAGCAAATATTGATATTTCTATCGCGTTTTAAAAATAATGGCAAAGCTGGGAATGATTCGACCGACTGTTTATAAAACAAATTTTACGTATTTAGTTTCCTCATAAATCGTTGAAGCAGTAAACGTGCATAGGCGGTAACATCAATTGTTTAACAAACATATGCATATGTGCTCGTTAATTAAGAGCTGCTGATACGCATGAAATCTTGCAAGACTTACCACTCAATTTATTCCTGAAAATCACATTCATATATGTGATATTTATATAGGATAGAACACGGCTCGCGGATTTCAATCACTTTGAAATATATTGTCAAGGTTAATTTCCTGACTCCTGTGTACACTCGTTCATAAATACTAGAACACCTGGTGATCTCATACAAAACATGGTAACTGAACTAGATTATCGCAGGAACGATTAATCGTTCAGAATTTGGCATTCATGCAACGATTCATTATAGTCGTTCGTTATACTCTAAGTTACTCCTTCATTCATTATTGTTTAAGACTATACCTATTTATTGATTAAGATTACCGTTCGTTATAATTTAAGGTTTCACACGAGGCATTAAATCTTTATCAATTTCTTAATGACACTTCTAACTTTGAGAGTGTTACAATACACGTAACTAAGAGTATATATTCGATTCTATACTTGAATATCGATTAACACATTCATTTCTGACGCATATAGTGCTTTCGAGAGGAGAGATTTTGAAATTCAATATATTTCTCAACCAATTCCACATGAAATCTGCTTTTCGTTTGATTTCGGGATTAAATATATGTTTGTATCACTTTTTCCGACATTTACAGAATATTAATAACATTAGGTCTATATGCAGACTAATATTAATAAAGTTAAACTAACATAACAACTAGACTAATATTATTCTTTTCTTTTACAAAACATAATGGATCTTATACCTTCGAATCCATCAAATTAATTCTTTCCCTCAACTACTTTATATTAAAATATCCACATTTCTTAAGTCCGAAAACTAAACAAGAATAGATTCATCGTCATTTGTTTCTTTCTTTTGAAGTCTTTCGTCGAAATATACGGAAAAAGGAACGCCATAGTCGCGCCAGTAACATTGCTCAAACGAATAAAAACGACGGCACCATATGCGTCGGTAGGAAGAAAAGTCTTAGTATTAACAATGTAAAGACCTTGTTCGTAATTCGTTTCCTTATTAAACGCAATATATTTACGTTCGTATCGAGCACGTTTCTCGAATCCGTTCAAGTAACGTAAAAAGGTATCCATTACCGGTTAGGAAGAAGATTGATACGTTAAGAAAGAAAGCGGGTTAGCGTCTAATTCGAAAGCAGTCGAGCTCGTTCCTTTCGGGTCCCTTTCCCATCAAATCCCCGGCACCGACGTTACAGGAATTCGTTCGGCTTCTGCAGTCGCGGTAATTTCATTTCGTTCACACCGGCTCTATTCGCAGGCTGCCATCGTGTTCGTTGACTCGTACGTATTACTCCGTGGCCCGTGGTCTACAGAATTGTTTTTACGAAATTGACTTTTCCCTCGGCCTTCGGGCACAAAGCGACCAAGGAAAGAAAATCTATTGGCGTTCCGTTTAATGCTCGTCCCCCGCGACGCTTTCCACTTCGGCTACCACCGTTTATTACGTTTCAATATTCCGAGGTGGTTTAATCACATTACCGAACTTCGAGCCGAACAGAAATTTGTAGAAAATGCTTTTTGGATAATCCCCTGCAACCATTAGCATATGGTAATGCAAAGCAGCGCGAGCAACGGAAAAAATCGAGAAACGAAAAGGAGACAAAAGGAGAACGTTAATGGCCTGATCTGATGAGACTCGATGACAAACTCTGGGTTATATACATAGATTCTCTTGGACTTTAATGTACATAAGTGCTTTCACGCGATTATTCCCGGTCGATCTATCGGCGTATCCTTCAGCGATAGCAAGTTTTATTTCGGTATGTTTAACTGGAACCTCGAATTCGTTATTTTAACTATCCTTACTCCTTGCTGAATTATTTCGTGACCGTTGAACTGAAACATAATTTATCATGTTTCATATTTTCGTTGGTATTGTGTATGTTAGATATGGTAGTTGCACGTGTATTTGTTAAGAAATTGTGATCCGGATGCTATTGCACAATAATTTACAGACTAATAATAACGAATTGAGACAAGTAATAGGTTGTGGATTATAGATTTCAGATTCTTTGATTTTACGTCAAAAGAGACAATCAGTTAGCTTGTATTTTATAAAATTAGTTTGTATTTCGGAACTACTGACAAAGAAATATTTATATAATACATATTAATAACCTTTTGTTATTTTTTATTTTATTTTATTAATATTTATTATTTTATTGCTATTTTTATTATTTTTTGTTATTATTATATTATTAATCTTTCCAAACTTATGACTGATGTCTATTTACTTATGTATTATTAATATATATTTCTTAAAGTAATTATTTTGTCGTAGAAATTCATTCGACAATCAATTTAGAGGTAGTTTAGAATTAATATAGCAGTAGTTCGATAGGCATAATCTCAGCTGTTCACGAATACGCTTAAAGGAATTAGATATGACAAGTTTGAAATGTCATCATCCTATGTGTCTCTACATTGATCATTTCATCGTCAGCCTCTGATGATACCAGTGGAATGTCTAGTACATATTTGATTTTCGTATGCATCGCGTTCGTAGTCGATAACACACAGTAGTTCTATCGGCATGAAAATCCACCAATTACTGTTTCTATCGACGAGCGCAATATCTATTCATTAAGTTTCAAGCTTTTCCAATAGACACGCAGTACCGTCGTACTACCAGCTTCTGCATTTGTCAGTTTCGATTCAGCCAGACGTGTATCAAATCTATTTGTTAGGAACGGATTATGCTACATAAATTATTGTACAAATTAATGAACAGAGGAAACGTTCAATTAAATTAAATCAGAATATTATAAATTGTTTTACGATATGCGGCTGTCGTCTGTCTTTGAAACTTCAAAATAATCTGTTTTCAGTTTTAAATTAACATTATCATAAAATTTTCGACAAACTGATTACATAACGAATAGTATAAAACGAAACATATAACGTGACACAAAAGATCCACGTTTGCACGGTAAAGGTTTATACAACCTACGCTATTTTCAAAAAAATGAATGGGAATAATAAAGGTCTGCAACGCCATTTTGATCAAAGTTGAATTAACTGTAAGGTACGGTTTTACATTCGCTGTGGATCGTTTCAGTGTACGCAGGTTACATATATTTCACCAGAAGATAATGTTGAATGCAAGAAACAGCAGGCTAGGTATTTGAAAGTTATGGAGTAGTAAGTTCAAAGTTTAATTCAAAAACCAAAATCCAAAATATGCGAAATGTAGTTTAAACCCTTGTTCGTTTCCGTTCAATTTCCCGAAATCCAAGAGGCCGTTCAGTCAACTCATCACACCCACAACAACCAGTTTAGATGACAAGTACACACGATAACCGCAAACCACGAGACAAGACAACATAATAACATTGCGCGTAACGTGCATGCGCATGTGTGTTCCAGTGACCTCCGAGAACGGAAGCGAAGCTCCTACGGCCATCTATTTGACGATGCTGATGCTGTGTATGCTCCAGCTGTTCCTGAGATAGTCACGATACGCCTGAGGCCACGGAAAGGGAGTTCATGGGCGTCGCACGATAAACAGCGCACTAGTCAAAAGGAGGAGCAGAAGGAAAGGGAAAGACAGCAGTTTCAGGGCTGACCGAATCGGTGGCGGGAAACCAAATAATAATATTGTTGAATCGGCATTGGTATCACGTATTTTTTAGCGTATTCGGTTCGGTTTCGTTCGAAGAGGAATCGAATACCATCGCTTTCATTGTTACATTCTACGTCGTATGTCCCCGATTAAAAGTCGTTCGTCGAGATCGTGACGATGCAGGACACTACACGGTTTATTGATACGCTTATCTCGACTTATCGGATGATACGATCGCGATTTATTCGAGAAGGACGCGACGTCATGAACCGGTTCTCGATTCGAAGCATCATAGAAAAGGGCTGATATTCAATTTAATAGCACAGAATGAGATCAGTAATTTTCAGTTTTCAATGTATCGATACTATTTTTTTTTTTTTTTTTATATTTAACGTATCGATATTAGGATTACATCAGCGATTTACTAATAAGCACTATTTTGTAAAGAAGACTATGATATATAGAATCTAGTATAGATTCGAAGAAGCGATAGGAGTTTACGAGAATTTTATTATCATTTGATGAAAGTGAAAATAATATTAGAAGAAGTTATTGGATATATAAAAGTCTGCAATTGAAGTCAGTTTAGTCCTTAACCGCAGATATCCATATTTTTGTCATTCGTAAATTTCACGTTAGATTGTGATCATGAAATAAAAATTCAGACTTTCAAAGATCAGTAGTTTGTACAGTCAAACTCCATTTATCCCCAGCTCATCAAAGAACATCGTAATTAATATAATATTTCCAACCTATAATTTGTCGTTCCTATAATAATAATTCATTTTTTCTTCAATTCCCACTAGATAAAGTTTCGTTCGAATAAATGAAACCGCCATACCTTTGTACTTAAGGATTACATTTAACCTATATATAATATGAATATAAGTACATCAAGATTAGTCTAATATCACATACCGTGCTATTAAATGAACAACAGCCTTAACACACGCACGAGCTTCTCGTGACAAAAAGACAGTTATAACGTAATTCGTGTTCGATCGACAAATGCTCAAACAAATTCCGCGTCCGGTAAGTAACGAACAACCAATTGATCGTTCGAGGACAAGGTCGAGAGTGGCTTTGAAGTGAAAATCTTTTGCTTGCGTATCGTGTTTCCGCTTCAAAGGATCCCTGTCACAGATATTCTATTCCGGTTTCTATCGCGAGCGCTGCAAAAAGAACACGTAATTGACGACGACACATAGAGAGCCTGATTGGCGAAATATAAAGTTCCAAACGATATGGTATAGTGGTACACGAAAATATTTGAACACTTGTAGAAACCTTTTATGAATATGTTGTATGCATTGTGTAAAACGGTGTGAAATTTCATTAGCACTACATTAAGACACGAATGTCATTATTATAGCGAGTATGAAACGAATTTACAAAATGTATGTAGAAGTTACGATACATTTGCTACGAACATATATTTAGTTAAAAATTAGTATATAGCATGAATTGTCACCTTCGGCACATAATAAGTGTTAAAGATGATAACTAAATATCGAAGCTTGTTAATAAAACGGATAATTGACTATTTCACTACTTTTGTGATTTTCGCAAAACATATATTTGCACTAATTACCTTGTATCTTCTACGTAAATTTTTTAACTTGTTCCAAACTTTTCCAATATAATTATAACGGCCGTGTTTTATTGTAGTACTAATAAAATTTCGAAACGTTTCGTACGACACACGTAATTCGCGTAATTCGCATAATTCACGCGTATTCACAAAAGGGTTCTACAACTTTTCGAATACTTTTATGAACTACTGTAGAAATGATGTTCAAGCACTACATCATTCTATTTCGTCCTTCGATGAGAGAGGACAGACACGATCGAATGTCCTGCCATTATTCCACCTAAAGATGCGTGTCACGCCGCGCTCTACGTCATTCTATCGTGTTTATTGAACCATTGTCCGTAGACCAGGTGAAGGACCGGAGATGGATCCTATGATTTTGATGCGAAGGGACTAGTCAAGTGGCGCTCGCCAGACTCCTAACTTTTCCTTTCCCTCTTCTCTCTTGCGTGTCCCACGTAGCGCAGAAAACTGCCACCTACCATCGTTTCACGTCGTAACCACGCATCCATGAGAAAATACTCGCGGTACAAGGTATTCGCGAGAGGAACACACGCGTACAATTACAAACATATTCGTTGATATCGTGCAATATGAGCGGGGGAGAGGGAGGGAGAAAAAGAGAGAGAGAGAGAGAGAGCTGTTCTGGGAAATGTGTAATAATCGAGTTTAATTGATGCGGTACAGGGAGCTAGGTCTTAGTTTGATTTATTTCTGGGAATTGTTTATGTGGTGTTATTGATTTGTTATATGGATTGATTGAAAATTGCATTTTGGATACATTGGAGAATGTCTGTGTTGATTGTTTTACAGTTTACAATAGTACTTTATATTTAAATACTTTGGATTCTCGATGAATGGCGAGAATAAAATTTCATGGTATACGATTAAAGGATCTGATTGAGGGATCTGTTACAAATATTATACACATGTGTTATGAATAGCCGGCGATCAATTCAGAACTACAGATTTTTAAATACAACGTAAAAATGATTAATAAAAGATGTTAAAGTGTTTGAAATTATTTCAAGCTTCTATAAATACGTTTTGTTCGAAAAGAATACAGAATTCTCTTCTGCGTCTAATATCTAGTGATGATTTTACCCTTTCGCTTTTGGATAGCGAAATGTAGGGGAAATATACATTTGTTTATAGAAGGCCTATCATTCTTCTTAAATTAAAATTTTCTTACGTGCAAAATATCTTTTCCCTTTATATTTCTAGTATCCTTTAATCACTAATTTTAATATTAAGTTTCATCATTTTAATGAGAAATTATATTTCGTTTAAAAAAACATCATTTTCTACGTTCATTAGTATAATATTTCTTCTTGCCAAGAAGTATATGTTCACATCTATTTCCAATTTTTGCCTTCAAAAAAATTTCCAATCAATCTATATATCGTTACTCTCAAGCGCGAAATGAAGCGATTTTTACAAATACCGTAAGATCTCACTAATATTTGCAATTTATGCTATAAATATTTCTTCAATTTTAACAGGGAAGCGAATATACCAAATGATAAAGTTACTTAAAATCCTGTATAATACTAGATATATAGAACATAGAAACTAACGAACAAAAGGTAATTAAACGAAACAGAAGCGTAATTATAAATCACATTGAAAGTTGCGCCAAGTATCGCGTAATGCTTATACGAAACGAAGAATTGTTAGAAAATGGAATGGACCGTGAGACGATGTTTGAAAAGTATCCCAAAAAGCGCAATATTTTTTTATATACCTCTCGGCGAATTTGCTCGAATATTTTCCGCTTGTCAACGTATAAGTTGTATCAACAATCAAGAGCTTTCTTTTCATGCAAAATGTTTCGCAGAATACGGAAATTCGAATATACAGTGACTCTCGAAGGTATTTGAACACCAGTATTATGGTAAACTTTATGTGTATAAAACATTTTGATATTTCATTAGCACGATAATGAGACGCGATTGCTATGATTATATTACTAAACTTTGAAACCGATCTGAAAATGTATATAGAAGTTACAAGATATTTATTACGAACATATATTCAATAAAAAAAATTAGCGTACAGCATGAATAGCTATCTCAAACGTGCAATAAGTATTAATAAAAGATAGTCCCACTGAGTATCAAGGCTTATTAATATAATGTGAACAAATGACTGTTTAAACACTTTAGTGACGTCAGCTAATGAAATCTTAAAATGTTTCGTGCAACGCACGTAGAATATTCATAGATGTCTACAAGTGTTTCAATAGTTTCCAAGCCACCGTATCTGGTTAAGAGGGGTCGGATCGATAGTTTGATTGTAGAAAAGGAAGCGGAATTTCAAGGCTGAAGTAGAGACACAACCCCTCCAACATGTCTCTTTTTTATTAAAGGAAGTCTAAAATTGCTAAAGGATTCCACGCATCTGTAAAACGCCCACGTGCCGCGTGTTTCTCCAGCTTGCGGATAGGAAAATCGTTCGTGTTATTCCATAGACATAGAAAACGCTCCTTTTTACCTACGTGCATATGTAACCAGGCCGGATCCTCGGCAAACTTCACCAAGCATTTACGCGGGATGTCGATGTAAAAAAGAGAACCGGTATACACAAGGATAGGGCGAAAGAGAGTTTTATTCTTCGAGAGCAAGTGTATCGACAACAGCCAAAGCTACGCGTATGTAGTGTCAAGCAAGATGAATTGACGTTAAGCATGTAAATTCTCAACTGTATATAAAGCATTGGAAAAATGTAGCGCGGTCGACAAAGGTATCGTGAAAATTGATGGCAGGGGTACGCGTCAAAATTTTCCATAGAGAAAATATACTTGCGTTTTCTTAGAAATTTCTATAGATGATCACGGCCATATGTATTTTAATAACTTTCGGAAATTTTCGGTTCGAAAGTCGCAGAGGAATACGTGTAACTGTGTACTGCGTTTCGTAAGTATAAAATCATCTAAAGACCTTCAACTTTTATATCGCTGTTTGGTGGTAACGTAATAAGGTAACGAAGCATACTATGTTTGAAATCGTACTGAAAAATAATGTAATTTTTTCTCCATGAAAAGGTACATTACGTCTCTCTGTGAAGGAAAATGACTATTTCGCTGGAAAACTAGATTATTCTCGTTTCATAAATATAGAACCGAAAAAGAATTGAAGTCAAGATACCACACATATAAAGTGAAATTGTAACATTGTTAGTAATGTATAGATACCTCTCCATATTCAATAAGTGTTACTGTTCGATTTTGAACACTTCTCATCAGATCTTGTCGTACTGTACCTTGTACTTTATACACATATAGGAACCGAAGAATTGGAAATACTGGAATGGTCTTATGAATCATTTGTTATGAGTTACAGTATAGATGAAGCATCTATTTTTTAGCGACTTATATAGCGAAAAGTTTACTTGTTTCGCTTGTTTTATCGGGAGAAAAAGGTTAGTCGCCGGATAGAGCGGATTGCGTGTGAAATACATCGGATAAAATGATCCTTTTTATATTAACCGACAACGCGGCGTTGTGCTTACACCGTGCGCCATTTCATAAATTCTGTTCTCGTTTGTACACAATTGTATCTTTCGTCTACCGGCCGTATCCCCGGTACCGGTCGGGGGTTACAAACGTACACGACTCTGTATAGGGTTTCCGGTAGATCCCAGCGTAAACTTAACTGGTAGATATTTTTCCGTGTGCAAGAACACGGTTGGAAAAAAGGGAAGAATAAATTTTTGTAAGTGTACATGCGGCTTTCGAGAGAGATGACGTTGAACGCGAAGCCACTATGGATTTAACGGAAACAATGGATAAAATTTGTAGAATAGGTGTACCAGAAAAATACTCCGATGTACGTTCAGCTTACGAAGAAGTAATGCTACAATGTTGTAACGAATAGCTGCCATGTTACGTATTTGAAACGAGAAATGAAAGGTTACATTGTAAAATTTCGTTGGAAATATCATTTATACCGAAGAAAGAAAAAAGAGAAGAGAAAAATCAAATAATCGCGTTTGACATTCAATCAACGTCTTAAGATACCAAAGAGATATTTGTTTTTGCCTTTTTTATTATGTAAAACGCGTTATTTTTTTTTTTTTTTTTTAATCAAAAGATTACTTTAAAGAAGTACTTTAACATGGTTGTATGTATTATAAGGAAGAAAGATCCAACGGTTTCGATTAAAACTGCCATTATTCATAACCTGGATGATATATTTCCAGTGACGAAGTTAACGCATTTCGTGTTGCATCTATTAATTCCGAAATTTGCTTAATCGTCGGCGAAACTTCTTGTGTTTCCATTTAAAAGATCTAGAAAAATGTCCATAATTGTAAAAGTATTTAATATTAAGACAAAAAAGATGTACTTTTATCGAAATCGGCGATTAGGTGATAATATAGGAAAAACGCGAAATATGTTGACTTAACTTAACAACCATTGTTACAAGTGATAACTCCCTGTATAAATACACTACTGCTCGAATGTATTCGGACACTTGCTTATTTTTAACACGACGTTTTATGTAATTAAATTACAAATCAAAAGAGCAGCTGATTTTATCTATTATGCTATTATTGTGACAGCTATCTTAGAACATTATGAAACGATAATATTGTAAATTTGTCGTAAATTGTACATTTGTAAAAACTAATATGCGACAACAGAATTGGTATCTGTAAGTATCAAACTTTATAGACCGCTTTCGTTATTTCAGATGTTCTTTATCTTTAAGTTGTTTAGTTATTAAGCTGTAGACCGTACAAAAGAGGTTCTTAATTCACATGGTAATATTTAAAATTGGATATATCGATGAATTGCATATTTAATTTGAATACACTGTTGCTAAATTTTTAAATAAATAATTTAAATCTACACGATCTCTCTATTAATTCCATAAAATGATAATAAACGTGCCTCTGGCCATTATTTTGCTTCCAATTTATTCACGCAACTAACACTTACTGTTAGCTATACATTTATTTTCTAATTTCAGTTGCCACAAATCGTCGAAGTATCCAGATACTAACAAGCAGTAGTGTACGTCGTATTATCCCTTTTAAACCTGCGTAACTGCCAGAGCAAATTTATTTGACGTTTGTTGCTCGTTCCCTAAGGAGGGATTTACATGTTACCGATTACGATGGCGATTCGGCGGACACCCGGTATAAAATTGATCCCAAGGAGCAGAGCCGTCCGCAGGCGAAGGGGCCGCAATTAAGTCAAACCAGGATCTCAGTACTCTCTAGACATGTCGAAGCTGCCAAAGTTGCGGAAGGAAGTGCGACGTCTGCTGGACCAAAGTTTGCAAGACGAATACCGTGCAGGTACACCACCTTTAGGATATTGTGTACTCTCCGGAGCTGCCTCTGATGATTGTGTATCCTCTGCAATTGTACGTACATACCGCTATTAGTCGGTCAACGTGTATACGTGCACCTGTTTCTATGAGCCAGAATGGCTGCCATCCCGCACACAAACACGACAAAGGAAACGACCTTTCAGTTACCTGAAACGTCGTCGCCGTAACAATTACCACTGCTGCCTCTCTATGTCTTCTCTCTTCGCCACATCCACTATTTTCCACCGTGCCACATCCTCTCTTCGCTCGGTCCACTTCTCTCTCACAGCTCCTGCTCAATGCACTCTTCTTCCCTATGTCACTTTAACCATCTGTCTTTCCACATTCCGTTTCTCTTAGTTCTGCTCCTTTTTGTTACTTTCTCTATTCTCCTCTGGCCTCTCACGTCTCTTCCTGTTTGTCTCCTCCGCAGCTGCGGAGAGCAACACAGGTGGCACCACTACCGAAAGTAGTATCAGGAGTTGGCGGCGTGAAGCGACTTCGTCGGGCTGACTGGTGCAAAATAAACTTTGTTTCGGGCTCCGCTTAATATCCCTCCAGCTATCAAATACTGTTACGCGAGAGCACCAGCCCGTATACTCATTCCCCAGAAATCCTCTTCTTTGTCCGCCATTTCGGCCACAGCGGAGAAGGAAAACCGCGAACCTGTCTCCTCTCTCCGCGTTTCGGTCTCGTTATGAACATCTTCAATGACACCGGCTGATACATTTAGTTTGCGTGTCCTGAATTAGATACGCAACTCTGCTCTCTCTTCAGTCAGATGATGCATGGCTGCGTTTCGCCACGTTCAACAACGAGAACTTTCTAACGCGCGGCCATAACTGTCTTGCTCCCAGCCTCTTTCTCGCCTCGACATCCTAAACTCGCATTTTTCTCAGAATTGATACCAGGTTCCTAACTTCGAAATCGCGTGCTCGTCTAGGTAAATATTACGGAGCATTTTATACGGAACAATAAATGGCGAATGGAAATTTCGAGCTAAGGTAACAGGTACCCGACACGCGAATTCTTAATGTGGAAATTATGTACGTGAGGGTTTATAGTTAATTTATTACCATTGATTTCCTGAAGAACTGTTATCGTATTGGATGAAGTAATGTAAATGATATAAAAACATACCGCCATTGCGAAATACTAAAGATTGAACCGTCGTATAGAGAGGCAATCTTTACTCGAATTATCTCGTACCACAGCAATGGGGGTCGCAAGCCCATCCAACAAATTTTTTGGATCATTTTATATAACTAACCCAAAAAGTATCACAGAGAGACGAAGCTCGTGTTCGATACATGCGTACTGCGCCAATGAAACTGTAACATCATCAAATATTTTCGAATCAAACGAAAAAACTGTCGCTCCGAATAAGAAAACTGACAAATTAACCGATTGATAAATTGTCTCCAAAGATTCGGTCGAAGTAGGAACTAGAGTAATTTGCCAATAATTTCAAGGAGGTTTCCATTCGAGGCGACTTAACGCGGAGCGAAACTCGAGTTGGAGTTTCGCAACGACGAAAACATCAGAAACGCATTCCGAACGAAGTTTTATACGGCAGTTGGAATTGTTTTCCGTGTTCAAGGACGCGTGCCATGAACATTATTTCGCGCAAAGCACCGCATTAGCCGGAAGAAAGACGATTGGCATTAGGTCGCGCGCGATCTTTGCTCCAGATGCCGATTCACCGAGACAGAGTAATGGACTCTAGCTAGTTTATGCCTCGTTCTCAACGAGCGATCCTCCCGGAAACGACTCGAAAGATACTTCCGTCGCGGGCGCTACGACTAACCCGCTGTGAATTGATACTACGCCGAGCGAACATTTGCTCAAGCTGTTTGTACGAGAGAAAGATCGTAGCGGAAAAGCTTCTCTCCGATTAGAAGCGCGTCTGTGCGCCCGGTTCTGTAATGGAAGATCGTGTGTGCACGTAGTAACATTGCAACTAAGCCCTCTTAGTGGGCTGAAACGCAGACCGGCTCGCGAAGGATCTCATTAATCCTTCGAGGATACCTTTTTAAGCGTCGCGATTGATCCTTTCAATTGATGGCCGAGATTGACGAACAGCTAAAATAAAAAGAGAGTATTTTTATTTGTGCGTTACGAACGAGAATCGTCCGATACCCTGGCCGAGATATTCGATACGAAATTATCAAATGTCAATAATCGTTTGTTGTTCGATGAATTTCGAAAGATTGAAATAAACGTATATACATTACATGTTTGTCGATGATGAAACCCCTCTTTTTGTATTCTCATGTATCGGAGAAGATTGAGGGCTGTTTTTCTTTTATTTTAGTTATATTATTTTGTGGCGGAAAGTACTTCATAGTTAAGAACGTTTCTTGTTGTAAAAAGTATGCTAAACGATAGTGTTGGATAACATTTAATGCAATTGAGGATTAACCATTGCAATTGGAATGTATGATTATTCGTAGCGATTAACGAGTATAACAGGTATTTAATCGTCAATTGAACCAACGATTAATCACATAATCCTCAATTGAATTAACGATTAACTATTAAAATTCTCTTCGACAGGAAATTGATGTTTGGATCTGTGTGTATAGTTAACTACACTTGAGTTAGTATTCATTTTAATACAATATACATTCGTATGTATTGAATAGAATTTTGATTAAATTTAAAGTAAAAAGCTATTATAAGAATCGACGATTGACGATTGCTGATTAATGAATAACGACTAATTTCGTCAACACTGATAATTCAATTAAATAAAAACGTGTAATCGATTGATACGCAACGCTGTTTGACGTCAATGTGTACTTATTTCATTCGGAAATATGATAGTATAAGATTCCAAAACAATTCTTATTCGTTATTTATTGTAAGCTACCTTTATCTATTATTCAAATAAACTCAATAGACCTTCATAAAATAGAAGAATAGTTTCTTTCACGATATATCAACTACCATTACTTTGAAAGGGAAAGTGTCGAGAATCGGTGAATTAAATGCATGTGATTACATAATGATAAAGAAAAAAGCATTTAAGCACCGTTTATAGGTACCGTTCGTGCTGCAAAGTGGAAACAGAAAAGAATAAAGGAAGATTTAGTGATTCGTGGAAATCCAACATACGCTGGGGAATTTCGAATATCAATCACCGTGTATTGTTTCAGCTCTTATAGAAGAGCATCGTTTGCTTTCATTTCTCGAACGGCAGCAGTGGAATGTTACGAATTATCGGAGCTTTACTGTTCGTGTACGGAGATCGTCCTTTTTAGAAGTTGATTGTTTTCAGATATTGAATCCGAGCAGATTCTTTCTTCATACACGAGCCACGCAGAAGTCAAATTGATCAATTCCATCAAGGTTAATCGTTTGATTTCTAAAAAAATTAATTATGTGCCTTGATGCTAAAATTAGGAAATTTTCAGAAAGCGAAATCAATCGTTTTCTATTCGCTTGAGCAAATAGAGAAAAAATTATATCGACTTTCCCCTTTCAGATTTTACTCCCTAAATTATTAATTGAAAATAAGTGGAATATCGAAAGTATATCTTATTTTCGTTGGATTGCCTTTTGCACGGTTTGATTTGTAAAATTTATTAGGTACGTGCGCATGCCAGGTAAACCACAGTAACGCCGTAGGTATATTAGCCACAATTATGTTTCCCTGGAATGTACATTACATCCTGTCTATTAACGTAATTCAACGTTTATTGGTGAACTAATTTACTTGGATAACTAATGAACTACCGAGCATGTTATTAGCGTGTAGAAAATCAGTCAAATTGATGACTTAACAATTCAGTTTTTCGCCGATTAAAAACTGATGTAACAAATTCTATTTTGGATATTTTACACGCACATCTAGAATCTATTAATCATGTTCCTAATGAAATTTTAAAATGTAGACAATTGATTTAGCTCCTGAAAAATTCAACTAGCCAATCGACAGATAAGAATATCTGATTAAAAGTTATTTTGTCTTCTATTAAACAGTACGTAACTACGCATTCGATATTGAAATAGCAAAGTCGGGTCAACTAGCCAGTCAAGGCTACAGTTAAGTGGATGCCTATGGAAATTTAACGAGATGCTTTGACCGCCTGTTACATTTGTAATTCATCGAGTTACCATGTGTTACAGACAGTTCTGAAGTACAGGTCGTATAATGGAATGAATTTATATTGGTCGCAAAGCACACCCTTCTCACCAGGGTTCTTTTGCTTTTCTTCCCTTACGGAACACCTTTCTTCCTTGACTAACTGGTTCACGCGTTCGACGGCTATTTACCTTGACTTCTCGTAAATTTTTCAAACAATTTTATCGTGCTATCGTACCAGAAACGATCGACAACCACTGGTAGCTGAAATAGGTTAAAAGCGTGCAACTTGAATTCTTTTGTGTTATCGCTCCGTTATGTACGCAAAAATCTATTTCTCCTCGGTAACATTGAAATGTGAAATCTGTGCCAAGGATAGCGATGGAATGCTAGAAACATAAAATAACTTCCCTTGGTTTCTATACGCGAATAAGGTGATTTATTTTTCAGTAAACCGAGTTTAAAAAGCGAATTTAAGATTGTTTAGTACATTTCAAGAATAATAGCGTAACATATTCGTCGTTCGTGACGTATAGGCTTGCGATTGCTACGACATTTTAATTTTCTTACTTGATATTATTTCGTTTAACTGTATTTTTTTTTAGAATCTCGCGCGATTATTAATATCAATATTACTGACGACGTTCCACAAGTCACAGGTTATGATTTATAGATATATAGTAAAATCTCAATTATCAGAACACCGATTAACAGAACGATCGATTATTGGAACATCGTTTATTGGAAATTTTAGAGATAATCCCTTACAAGGAAGATTGGGGATTGAAATGGAATAGAAACAGAATGAAATTGTAACATTCCTATAAAACATATAACTTGCTAAATCACTAATAATATTGGTTATTATGAAGACACAGGAGTATACATAATATATCTCCGAAGTAACAAATCTTTGTACATTATAAGCAGTTTTGAATATTCTGATGTTCGTAAGCAATAACAGTGTTACTATTGTCTTCTACCATTTGCGTTATCTCACTTGCCATCAATTTGCGTCATTGGTATTAACGAAGCTACAGTGATATTACGATACAGCACGATACAACAATAAATACACTAACATGTTATTTCCGCATTGAGAACTTGCGGTAGCAATGGTTCAGCTGTAGTTGAATGGTGAACGAAACTTTCTACACAAAATGCGATAACGGGAATTTCAACAATTCCTTAATTAATTAGTATAAACAATGAATTGGCAATTTCAACAGTTCCTTAATGAATAGGTGTAAATAATGAATTGGCAGTTTACTTTACTACAATTTTCGTTCCACGTAATTGCGATTTTAATTTCTTTAAATAAACGTTATTTTACATTGAAAAATTTTTATATATAAAGAATAATCTCTACAGTGATCTTATATAGGATTTAAAGAAAAGTTTAACAATGTTCGATTTACATAAATTTTAAAATCAATACTTTTGATGTAAAATGTAATTCTGATCTTCTCGTACAGATACGGACAAACTTAATTTATTCGGCCATAATACATAGTTGAATTACGACGATATCTGGAAAATGTATATCAGACAATCTGGAACAAGGCATTTGAAAATATACATATGATTTACAATTTACATATATCGCTGTTGTCCTAAAATGAAAGAGGAATACTAAATATCAAACATCTCCTGTAAAAAAACATAGAGATTTGTTTGTAATATTATAATCTGCTTCTTTTAATATTTATGGTAATATTTGGACGTAATATAATTTGTTTAATTGGTAAATTTCCTTAAACTTCTCCTACAAGTTACAAGCTAATATCAAATTGCTTTCTTTATTCACATTTATTGCATCGTTAAGAAATATATTTCAGTTACTTGTAAACCCAAAGTTACATCGTACTCCGAAAAGATTGGTTCTGCGTTCTATAATTAAAAGTAGGTATAAGCTCCTAACCCTTCAGATCTTATTCTTTTCTTTTTTTTTTCTTAGTTTTAAATCTATCATAATTTGAGCCATATATCAAGTATATATTTATACATATAAATTCCCTTCTATATCATTATAGAAACATACGATTTCAATCTTATGACTCACAACGTTACAAAATTCAACGACAGTCCACAGACAATAATTCAGTCTCTGTCTACAAAAGACTCCCTCACCCTCTAATTCTTTAACTTAATGGCGCACGATATCAGTTTGTCGGAAGTAATTCAAAGTCTGCCTGAACCACATACTCGAATCGTTTTCCAGTGTAACAATACTCCGTTCTAACGTTCTGCGGGCAATCGAATTCCAGCTACGCTTTGTACCGTTCTCCTTTCATCATTTCCTCTTATTTTTCTATCCCGGCGTTTTCCCGTGACGAGCAAGCCACATTGAGTTTACACGTAGATTCGTTTCTTTGCGCATCTCACGGCGTTGTGTGCTCGTGTACACGAGCATCGTACACCGAGACGTCCGAGCCATACGGAAAAGAGCGTAATAGGTCTTCCACCTGGTTCTCAATGTAAATTTGCACATGCTCACGGTTACCCGACTACGGTCCACACGTTTACACGTGTGTGAGTATTTACAAGAACCACGTCCACTTTTCCACCACAAATTCCGAGAACAATGTCTCCATATCAGCGGAAACGACGACGACGGTTTCAATCGTGAAACATCAAATTTCAAGTTGCAATGCGCTCGACGACACTTCGCGTCGAGCTTTCTCGTTCGATCGTCTTTGTCGAATGACGAATCACGTCGAACAGAAAACCCTTTAATCTTTATTCGCTTCGTTGGGTTCCAAGGAATTAGAGAAGTTCCCTGACTTAGAGAAACGCGGCGATTTGATTTCCCTGCGCGTTTCTTAGGTTCACGCGATCTCTGTGACTCGATCGAAGTTCCAATTTTTCTTTCTATGAATAGCACGTGAACACGTATGTATACTTGTACCGATACACGCTTGGTATTTGTAGAGAGGTAACGTTTCACTCCATTTTGCACTCCGAATTTAGAAACTATTGCACTCATATTGCATATAAAGGATGAATTTACAAACGTATGACGATCGTTGAAATTCATCAGAATTTTCGGCTTATGCCTTTCATTTAATTTCATTGATTTATTTGATCGATGTAACAAGCACTTTTTACTCGTTTGGAATTTTGTAGGCGTTGGTGTGAACTTAAATACGATCAAGATATAAAAATGTCTCAAAATTAAAATTTCCTCTATTTCTTCTACTTCTTACTAAGCTATCAACAAACGTCGAACTTTTATGCATTTCCAGTTAGCATAACTTTTGCAGTTTTGTTTTATTAGATATGTAATCATTTTCGACATTATAAATCGCATGCGACGTATTTGACATTGTTTTACTTCTCCTTCGTTCAACACCGAAACGTGTCTTATTACTTTTTTAAATCACGATGTACACAATTGTTGGACACCACGGAAGTAGAACGATAGTCATGTCATGCAAAAGTATATTTGGAGTGCAAAGAGATCGATTCTTCGGTGCAATTTATATGTATATACATAGATATGTACATGTAAGACAAATGTATAGTTTACACCGAGTTAGAAAGGTACATGTAATTTTCATTTATTTTTTGATAAGTCTAAGAGAATGCATAGACTTCATTTCACGTTAGAGTGCGTAGAAGAAATAGAAATGCATATAAAAATATATTTGCTTCTTTTTGATTCGTATTTAAGATATATGTATATCAAATTTGACTAGAAGTGCACGATTAATTGAAATGTACCTACTTGATAAATGTAAAATAATTTATGCAATATTTTGAATGTATAATTTATAAATGTATTGTTTCAATATGTTTTACGGTTAATATAAGAAGAATGCTTATAAAATACATTTTACATATGCTACGGATAAAGAGAGAAATAAAAAATAAATATTGTACCCATTACGTGTTTAGAATTATTTCTGCAAGATTTACGAAGATAAAGTATGGAATGGTATGGGTAGAAAGTTTGTGTTATTAGCACCTTGTGAAAGTATAATTTTACAATTATTCGATTATAATAAATTTACATTTTCCACATATCATGCTGTATTATCAATTTTACAAATTTTTCAAAACTGAACCTCGGTCATCACCAAGCAACAAGCTCGAAAGCTGTTCTTATTCCAAATATTCGCAAAAATTTAATTATACGGTTGAATCGTTTTCATTACGAAAAATTATTTATCACAATTTTAAAGCTTACAAACACGATTGAAAATCGCCCTTTTGAACACGAACGTTTAACCGACGAATAATCTCCCCGAATAATTTTAGCATTTTAAATGAAATAAAAATTTTTATAAGAACAAATTAAAATCAAAAGTATGTCAATCATTGGAATAAATATAACGTAATTTATATTTCACTAAAACTCCTTTTAACAAAATCTTTTAAAGAAATATGTCGTTTAAAATCAATTCATCCGAGAATAAATTTGCTTATACCAAATCCTATAACTTTTAACATCACATTTTATAACTGCAATTTTCATCAATATTTCATGACAGCTGAAAACCTCCACGAACTCTCAAATCGTTAATTTATTTATAAAAACGTTTTTTAAATTAATTCGATCAAAAAATCCCTAAAATATTAATCGCGATATTTAGCAATTTTTAACAACTATAATTTCAGCTGGAAATCTCTGCAAACCACTGAAGCGATCGTTTGTTCCTGAAAAAAGTCACGTAGAAATCCCAAACTCTGAGCGGCGTTCAAAACTCTCCATATTCGAATTCAATTATTCAAACGATTCGAATCCGTAGGTGACCATCGCTCTCTAACTTTCAACCATCCGTGTAGAACATAAATTATAGCTGCCGAGTCAGCGCATGTTCGAGCTCTTAAATCGATTCTATTTTCTCTGTCGGTCCGTATCTTCGTGCCGCAATTGTCACGGCGATAATCAGTTTCGTGAAATCACGTTAGTCGACGAGAAGTATCCTTTCGTTCAGAATTCGACTGGATGCAATGATACATAGGGTGTCTCGCTTTAAACTATTAGTTATTTGAAATAGAATTTATTCTGTTACTGAATTTATTTCGCTACTGTATTCTGAGGGAGAGAAAGTGTAACATAAATATATAAAATAAATTAATTGGATGACCGATTTGTAGGTACGACTACTTCGGCCACTAACAAAGATCGGTGTACTCTATATTTAAAATTG
Source organism: Bombus confusus (assembly GCA_014737475.1). Lineage (NCBI taxonomy): Eukaryota > Metazoa > Arthropoda > Insecta > Hymenoptera > Apidae > Bombus > Bombus confusus. Next base: position 2,274,011 of record JACXIV010000144.1, read on the forward strand.
TATTAAACAAAGATGATCTTATTATATTAAAACCAATCACATGAATTCGCCGGCTTTTCAACCACGACAATCATCATTCAAAAATACAAAATTTACCCATTGACACAATACCTCTAACACTTCACAAGACATTCCAGAAAATATGCTTTCAACCTCCAACCTCAAGGTTCATTTTCATCTCCTAAATATGGATGATTACCGATAAAAAAGATATACTACAAACGTGGCTAAACTATGAATATTCAAAGTTTCATCAAGATCGACATATCACATTTCGCTGATATCCCTCGTTAGTTTCGCAATTAATGGACTGCAGATGCCTGTGCACTTATAGAAAATTTAAAACATCCACATAATATGGAAAAATACATGAAATATTCAAATGATATGATACTCGTTACGATATTTAACGAGTGAACGTCGTACGCGTTCATAAAAATATAAATCTGCATAAAAATCCTCGGTCTGATAATTACTCATATAATCGCGTAGATTGAACTAGTAAACGAGTCACCCTGTAGATATTCAGGCGCACATTCACGTGCACGAGCTCACATACATTTTACGGCGTAGCAAGTATACCCGAAGTCGGTTTTCACCCTCGATTCCCGATCGTAACGTCCCGATCGTATTTCGACGACGGCGAGGAATAGAGGTGGGAGAAGCATCGAACTGGCTAGGATATATCGTTGCTACAACGAGCTTCGATCACCTCGAAAGCTTTCCTCAATGGCCTCCGACCGACGCCACGCTCCGCCGTCAAGCCACAGTATAAATCGTCGTGTCTCTTGCCCACCGGAAACCTCGCTGCGCTGATATTCTGCCTTCAAATTTCTCACGCTAATCGAACGGTGCTGCACGCTGGCGTACACGCTCTGTGTTACGCGTATAGTGCTGCGAAAACTCGTTTCTGCTGGGTAAAACGGTGCATGTGTAAAACGGGATACAAGTGGATGGAAAGAGATGGAAATTCTATCAGCTGAATATTCTATATGAAAAGATATTCGCCTTAATCTTCCTGCGATCCCTGAATTTTTATGTTTCAATTTTGTTCTCATTTTACCGAGCAAAAGAAAGCGTTCGTTATTCTAGCAAGATCTTTCATATTGTATTGAAACGAGAAATCATACAATGCAAAAATATTCTGCTCAAACTCGAGATATTTTGTAACGTTGTGGGACTCGGCTAAGAATGGTATATTCTTTAAAACACCGGAACTGTGGAATTAGATCTGCGCTTTGTATTTTGCAAAGATATATAATGCGAATGCTTTTTGTAAAATTATGGAAGATTTATATTATATTATATATATATATATATATAAAAGGTGGCAATAGAGGAAGAGAGACAAGATGAAGCAATGGTCGACGCGGGCGAGCACTTCTCAAGCTTTAATTAGCCATGAATCAAAGGTACGGTTAATGCAAACCAACGATGCCAACCTGTGATGGGTACACTTTGAGAAAAAGCATCGGAAGCTGCGGCGTGAATCGGAGAGAAAGTCGTTTGAGAATTCCAAACCAGATCATGGTCACACGATTTCTCGAGTCACTGATTTTTTCAACTCTACGAAGCTATCGGATAATCGATGCCATTGGACCAGCTGCCTGTTACCGTGTGAACAGAATAAAAAGGAATAAACTTTACTCTGTACACCTTTTCCTATTCAGCGATATGTCATTAACTTCGTCAATACATTTATTTAGATAGTGCTTCTTCGATTTAAAAAGGTACAGTATCATAATGTTACAAAAATGGTAAAAAATTCATCTTTTTAGAAATACATATCTAAGATACTGTTATGGTTAGGGTTAGAGTTATTCGTCCAATCCAATCTCATGTAATTAAAATTTCCGAAAGACACGCCTGGCATATCGATCCATATATTTGCACGCGTCATAATCAAAGACACTTGCATTTACACTTCGTTGACAATTCCCAAGAAGAAATAGGAACTTACAATTTTAATCTACAACCGGAACAACGTATCATTTCATTCAGGACACCCCATATACGCGGTATCCTCTCTATCCCAATGCGTGTTAAACGTTTCTACCCTCAATTCCGAAACGTGTGCAAATCGATCGTGCTAAAAGAAGCCCGCGATTCAGCGTCGAAAGAAAAACAGGCGAGTATGTTTCTATTCGTAGGCGACCGTGCTTAGCAATGTGCTTTAGAAATGGCGAGTCGTTTTATACGAGACGAATTGTTTTTCACTGGCCGTAAAAGAAGCCCGAGGAACTACACGAAGGTCCGTAACGGGAGTTCGTAAGAAGCCTCGTTTCAACGAGGAGTTGGCCCTTTTCATGGATCAGACTGGTCGGCTCCGTGGGTGGGAAGGGGATCTTCGTTCCTTGTATACTTCTTTCACGACTGTGGCTTCGAACTTTACTACTGAATCAGCCCTTGGCCGGAAGATGTTCAGTGTTCGCCAGCATAGAATCGTCGATTCTCTCGGCTCGAATCTCGCGGTTGCGAAATTCCAGCATTGGATAACGTACATAAAGCCTCGGGAACTGGCGATTCGATGAAAAAAGGTATATCGATTTCGGGTAGCGCCATGAACAGTACAGGATATCTACGCGCTCGTTCGTAACGTTATTCGAGCAACGACCTTGTTTCTTTCGGCGGTACGGTGTTCTCGTGTTCGAACATGAATAACAACGATGCAACAATTGTTGCGATTTGCGCTTCTGAAAGAACGCTGCCGGGAAACAGTGGCTCGTTTTATTTCGTTGTTAAGAAAAATATTCGATGCCTTCCGAACTGCGTTAGATTTGGTAATTATGCAGCTTGGAGATTTGTCTCAATTTTAACTACTTGACTTTAGTCTTTCTTCGCGAAGTGAGGAGAAGTTATAAAATTTAAGGCTTCCTTGGTAAAATAATAAAAAGCACATGAGTTTCCCGAGCCCCTCGATTTATTTTTTATTTTAACAATAAAATAAAGCTTTTAAAGATGAGATTGGAGTCACGATAGATTAACTTGACAAATATTTTAATTTCAATTTTGTTGAACTTGTATGAAGGGTAAAACAGAGGTGCACGCGAAGGTGGTGCGTTACGTCTTTCCTTATTTTATCTAACAAAATCTTTTTACCTTTCCAAAGCTGCATATATATATATATATATATATATATAACTTTGTCCAGTTTCAAGGAACATCCTGCGTATAGTTAAATAAACGAGAGTTTCCTGTTTTCTAAAATATTTTTAAATTTAAAATACGCGTTGAGGGTAAGATATGATATTTAGAGCAATGAGTACGAAATATTTCAATTGAACTCATCACTGAAAGGTTTTATGTTAATATTTCATTGAAATTAATTACGATGATGGTACACACGGAATTTTTAAATGAATTTTCAAGTAAATTTTACTGTTCGTTGCACGCTCTTAAAGTCTTAACTTTTGAATTAAGCTGATTATAATAAATATCTCAGGTTTTATGAATGCGAATACATTAGTAAAGAATTTTAAAGGAATCGATAATGTTTGTACGTGTAAAGTGAAATTGGTTATTCGGTTATGCTACCAATATTATAAATCATAATGTATGTTAAAATAATTTCAAATTGGAAAGTTTTATAATTCATGGAATCGAAACTATAAGTCAGGTGTAAAAAATACAATCGATCCTTTAATAAACCTACTAAAAATATATAATAGCAAAATACGTTATTTTATATTAATTTTTATTTTATTTTCTGTGATAAATCGTAAATATTAAAAGTGATTAGAAACTTTTCAGTGATATTACATACATCATATATATACGTATATGATACATATGTATAAATTATTGTAAAAATATTTAATAATATTAAATTTAGTAATACTACGAAAGAGTAAAAATTCTTATTAAAAAATTGTGGTTTTCGATTAAACGTAGATTGGTCAAATGACAAGTTCTAAAAAAATTTAAATAGCTCATTTTGAATCGTGGAACGCTCGTCCGAACCAATTTTCGCTAAAATCAATATTTGCGGAGGTGCTGAAGTGGGTCCAGTTACAGTCCACGTTCGCAAAAGCATACGAATGGTTGCATTCGTTTGCGAACCAACTTTGTTTCCTAAAAATTTTGACACTTACTTATCAGGCAGAATTGCTTCTGATTAAACTATGAAAAATGTAGATGTTTAAACAATAGCGGAACTACGTAGATTTTTTAATTAAGACAGAGGTAGTGGAATTAATTTTATCTTGGAACTTGAAAGCCCTTTTAAGAAAATCGTCAAATCGTAAAATTGTAATACAAACCTGTTCTTCACTATGATTTCTCCTTATTAGGGGTACAAAATTCTAGTTCGCTAGCGTCTTGATTTCCATAACGATCTGTACCAAGAGAAGATGAAGTGAAGATAAAGTAGTCTATTCCCCATTGACATAGAAAGCTTGGATAATATAATCTGAGTAAATTCCTTTAACTCTTCATGAATATCTACAATACCATTCGTAACTATTTCATTACCAATCGCAAGAAGAAGAAAGATTTCACTCCGCTGACTTCACTATCCGTTGACTCTGCCAATATGAACCCTTTTCCTTGCCTAACAGCTCAGCCAACGAGCAGAGCCAGTAACCATCCTAGCAATCGAGTCAGCTGGCTCCATGACCACATAAAACGCCACCTATCGCCGGCAGATTGGAAATAATCGGAATAAAGTGATTCCCCGGAATAATAGCAGGCCCTCCCAGCCTCCCTGTGCCCTGGTTCTCGAATATGAGCTAAGAGAAACGAGAACAGGGTTGCAGAGAGGAAGAGCAAGAAGAGCAAAAAGAGAAGAAAAAGAACGAATCGCGCTACGTCGATGCAGAATCGCGCATCCAGTTCAACAATAATATACTCTTTTTACTGTCAAGATAGATAATGGAACATCGAATAAACAATTGTACGAACTACGAAAGAATCGGCGACGTAATAGCAGAGTTTTATCCTGCAACGTCATTCGTCGTGGATCATAAGCTCGTCCTTCGTTATCCTACGTTCTTCTGAAGAAAATTCCTTCTTTGCATTATCAACTTCGAGATAAGTTTTAATTGTTAGGTGTGCAATAAATCAATTCAACTTTCAAATCATCCAAATTTGATGATTCTCTAAACTGCGTAATAAGTGAATCTTTTGAATAGCAGCTATGTTGATGTGGTAAAAATATTAACACTATAATTCTAAGAATTTCATCGTGTTTTCTTAATACTGATATCCCTCATCACTGTTTGTCCATATAACAGAAGTTTATATTCGGATAAGTGAATTCAGCCAGTGTTAGTTCATTTAATTAGACACTAACTATAATTTCGTTCAAATAAATGGAGTTCGCGTAAACAAAGTTCTAGCGTATATAAAAATTCCAATGCGTTACTAACATTTGTATTATCTCCAATATATTCAACAATGATTTCATGCATATCTATGAATTTCTAAAATTCAAATCATATATACATCTTCGGGTATTTATTATAACCTTCTTCAAATAGCATTGTAGCTTTCGTGTAAGCGAATACTGTAAATAAAAATTCTAAGATGTCCCTAATACGCACAATAGAATCATGCATAACGCGGTACTCGTATAATACGATCAAAAGGTTGCCCCCGTACAATGCGAGTTGGGAAAATAATGTACTTCGTGAAACAATAGTACTCGAAGAAATATTTCAGTATTCAGTAAATTCGTATAAATACATTTTCCTCGTTATGCAGGATCGTGTCGTATACTATCCCTAACATATTCAACAACGATTTCATCCATATCTATCAATATTTGAGACCAAAATCATATGTATACGTCTTGGAGAGTCCTCAGGTCACAGGCTTTCCCTTTTAACCGGCAACTCGTGCACGCCGTTAAAATGATGTCGCGTGATACGGCTTGGACCATTGGTCTGCACGCGTTTTTTTCCCCAACACGATCCATTAGGAGCCGTTCCTCTCACGAAGATCGAGGGCGTCGGGCGCCAGAAGGAAGAAGAGGCGATTGGGGTGCCGCACCGCGGCGAACATCAGTCAGCATCACTTGTCATCGTTTGAGCGATGAGCAACGGCGGTTTACGCGCGCTCACTTCGCCAGATATTATGCGAAACGAGCGGAGAATTCTTCTCTTCTACGATCGTGTTCGTCTCGACGAGCCTTTTGCGCCGCTATAAATTTATGCTATGCCCCGAGAGAAAGATGCGCGTGGAAATAGTGAATACCATGAAAAGAAGGGGTTCGGAGACGTAACGGAACTCGCTGAGTAATTTGCCGCATTAATAATAACCGGAATCCGACTCCTTTTGAATATACCACTTAATCCGGATGTACACACAGTTAGAAGAGTATATTTATCGTCACAACCCCTTACGACGATGGCGGTACTCTCGATCATATTTTTATTCATTTATAGTGCTAATATATATGTCGTTCAAAACGTAACGTTGTATCATTTTATTTTTTGAATCTGTTGTTCTTCTTTCCAGGAATTATTTTAGTAGAGGGGGAGGAAATCGTATGTAATGTAGACTTGGTGGATAAGTTGGTACATTATAATAAAAATAATACTCAAAGCGATATACATGAGGGGACAAAAGGGGATTGATTCGATTTTTAAATGGTTACTATCAAACGTTGGCTGGTAATATAATGGATCGTGTATCTTTTCTACGAACAGTAATATCTTTACGAAGCTTTGAAATCTTATCATCTTTACGTAGATAATATATTTTAACCAGAACGAATTTCTCAACCATATGAGTCGACATTTTTAAACTTCAATTCTTAATACCGTTCGAATCATCCAAACAAAAACATCGTTCTGAAAAAGTTCTGTTACAAACTTCGATACAAAGAAAATCGAAGCTTCCAACTCTCTGAGGTAGCAATTCGTAGGTGTTTTTTTTTAGAGGAGATGAATGAATTGGATTCGTAGAACGGAAAGCAGGAATGTTTCAAGAATTCTCTGCGTGGAAACAAGAGTGTGTTGGTAAAAAAAGTATAGATCCGTTTCTAACGACCCAAAAGCTGGAACGATAGTTTGATTTCATACCTTTCAGTGATCAGAGAATTGTGAAAGTGGATTGCTGCAGGCAACAGGTACGCTGAATAACTGACCCAGCCTTAGTTTTCGAACAGTTTTCGTTGATAAAAAAAATCCGTACGTAACGTATGTATGTATGGAAATAGGCGGGGCATTCTGTTACATGCGCGATTGAAAAGCTAACTTCATCGGGTCAAAGGTTCAAACGATATGAGCATCCATCCATTCTATCGTGTCGTTACATTCGGAATATTGTATTTTTCAGAGAATCCAGGTTCAGTGGAGCCTCAAGTTGACCACCGCCGGTGATAATATTGAGAAATCTAACATACATACATACTACGTGTTATACGATATATATATCGTTGACTTTCTACAAATCTATCGTGTATTTACGTACATCTCTTAATATCTGATATTTACCTCCTCATAACATATTGTCACAATAATAATTTGAAATATTGAATCTAGTACTTAAATATGTACTTAATGTGCAATTTCCAATTAATTCGATAAATTAAAATCGTGTCTCGATAACGAATATCCAGTTTTTCCCCTTTATTTTACTAACATATTGCTTCGTTATAATTGCTTTGAAGGGATATTGTTTCTTTATAAATGGACATTGCTCAACGATATTATCGTTCTGTTTGAAATGAATGTAATCCACCAAACGATTCATAGGGAATTTTCTCTCTCTTTCTCTCTCTCTCTTTTCGCTTCCAATATTGTACGAGAAACTTTTGAGGAAGATAAAATAGACGAATAACAGGGCAATGCTGTTTACAAGACCTGTTGTCCACGTAAAAGTACCGTTTTTACGTGTCTGATATTCGAGACGATCAGAAAATCGGTTCCAGCGAAAACGCTTTAAAATGATTAATGTCCTTGAAAATGAAGAATGCAGTTGGTTGCCGGCCCTCGAACGTTTTATCTCGTTAACGGTAGAAAACGAAGTTTGTGATGAAACGCTTCAAAATGAAATTCTGTTTGTTCCACTTCGGTTCGCGAAAAAGAACGAACAAACTTACAGTTAATGCTAGTTTGCAAGGGAATACGATAAATTTTAGTGAAAATGATTTTTAATACTTTCACGGTGAAGTTACTCTAGTATTAATATGAGAAACTCTGATGCGCATATCTCATTTCATGTACCAATATGAATTTTTTATTAAAAAAGTATCCATTATTTTTTGACGATGTTTGACAGAAATAATTATTAATTTTATTAATAGGAGTTATTCGTATTTTTCGCTTAATGGATATAATTAAATATTCGACAATTTTCAAAATGTCTAACACTTTGATATATTCCAAATTCTTGCTACTGAACATTATTTCTTAGAATTAATAAAAATTTAATACAATGCCATTTAATTTATTTTTCATTTTATCATTAAATTTAAAAATCTCAAGAAATTTTATACAAGCTAATAAATATTAAATAGCTACTTGTTATATTTACGTCTGATTACTGTTATATGAATCGTTCAGAAGCCATACTAATCAACTTCATAAATTGAAAAGTAAAGAACAGCGATAATGTATGTATTACAAATACGTTTCTAAATATTATTTACATCGCCTCCTAGTGTTAAACGAAGTTGTGAAAATATATCATTCGTTTCTTAAGAATTGAAAATCGATTTTGCACCTGGATAACAAAATTGAGAAGCTTATATATCCTTTAATATTCTGAACATGAAAATCTAATCTATTTCCTGGATTAAAATAGATATTGAGAATTAATACAAAATCACACACAGAATCAATAAATAACGCTCAATCAATCACATCAGAGTACGCGGATTATGTTCGACTGCATGAGTTTATCGGTAGCTGAAATCGAATGCATGTCTAAACTTCAGGAAGCCGAGGTGAATATATTCGTGAAAAAAATTTCTCGAACAAAGGCACGCTTGTCGCGGCGGAGAAATTCCTACTACGCATCCCTGTATACTCCAGGATCAACGACGAAGAACGATAAAACGGGTGTGTTCAGTTTCCGAGAAACTCGCGTGATTTTCTCTTACTGGTCCGTTCCACGACACAATATTGGAATTCAGTTCTGTTTGCTGGTGTTATATACTCGCCGCGCGTAATTCGTTTCGTGGCGCACTCGTCCACAAAGCTTCGCGTGCTTCGGCGTCGTATAAATTAAATTTTCAGATCGTATAACGCCTTCGAAGCGATCGATCTTCGTACTATATATTCCTAGATCTCGACTCAGAATTCGTCAAATAAATTATAGCGCTGTATGAGCATTCACTTGTGAGATGTTTTGTCTTATTGCGCATCGTGGATTGTTTCGTTTATGGAACTTCGTGTAACTGATATTTTCGAGAACATTTGTGACCGTATTAATGTATCGACAATTTTCTTCAAATTGATACTAAAGCCAATGTCTAAAGCAAACAACTGGCGTATAAGACTTCTACCAAAGAAATTAAAATTGAAGGATGGATAATGCAAAGAGAACAACAAAATTTTTTAAAATTAATAAAAAAGCTTCCAGATACCAAAGAAGTGATCATGCGTATCTAGGAAAATTAGTAATTGATCATTCTGACATCATTGTAGTAAATCTAATCTTAATGGAAAGTTTTAACTATATTTATAATACTTCGTATATTGAAGTTAAAATATTTTCAAAACTGATGATTCCTTGCATATGACATCGATTTATGTTTAATTAACAAATTATAGTTAAAAGAATGTATAATTCCATTTAAAAAAAAAAACTTCTGTTTTGTAACGTCTAGTTTCCACTTTTACAATAGTAAGCTTATGTCGTCGCTTTGCTTGCGTCGTTTGTCGACAAATCGTTAAAAACATTTCTAAAATAAAGAATGTGAAACGATGGAAATTAACTTAGCTTCTTGGAAACTCGATTCACAGAAGTGAAATTATGTCATATACTAATTGTTAATTTAATTTGCTCGCTACTTAAATTACTTGTTTAGTATTTTCTTCCGCCTTTTCATGAAGCATTATAAATGAGCGAAAGGTGTAGACAGCCAGGCAATTTAAAAATGACGTGAAATTTCATTTTGCTGTTTATAATCCAGTTCCACTGCTATTTCGCTTACAAAACAACAGAATATCGCGAAAGCATTGTTTAGAAAGAGCGTTACTTGATAATCTAGCAGTAAGAAATTTAATCAATATACGTCGGTCAATTAATTGTTGTACGATAACAGTTTGTTGAGATTTTGTATTATTTCAAAGATTCTTAATTTAATTCCAGATTTTTCATTTTAAAATTACCCGAATTTCGTAAAAAAATAGTATAAAAATCTGGTCAGTTCGAATCAATTTACCTCGAGAGACAATATAATAATACAACACGTTATTTTAATGTTGCGTCATATTATAAAAATGGTGCACTTTTACTGAAACAACTGTTTTGTAAACGCAGGATAACATTAATCCTGAAATGAAATTTTTTCCTTGAAATTTTTTTCTTTTTTATCACCTCTTACATGTATGATACATATATGTATTTAGTCGTAGTATTTCAACGTTTCAAATATACTTGTTAATGTTCTGTCTTGTTAATGTGTATGAAAGATGTCTAAGAAACGGCTGGATCTTATTCGTTTCAATACAAATCCTAATTCTCTTCCTTCAAACTATCTTTGAACTACCTTTGAGTATCACTGAATCAATAACAACGGAATACAATTTCCCTATCTATCCTTTGTGCATATTCGAATGAATATTTATCAGCGACAAACAGCTACTTGCTTGCTTTGCATGTTTTTCACGATAATAATTCACTAATTAACGTCAAACTATCTCTTCAGGTACTTCGATATTTCGTAGAACTCTACCCGCTCGAAAAGAGGAAGAAACAACACCGATGAAAAGTATTCAGCGGTTAAAGCCAGATTCCCGCTTGTATTATCATGATATCAGTTCTATCGCTGTCCACCGCTTTAAAGCTAAGCTATTATTATCAGATAACGCCATATGTGAAATGTTCGGCCGATATATGTACATATATATGCATTCTTGGAAATCGTAATTGCCATTAAACACGTGAAATGTTACTATTATTTAATAGCATATCGAAATGTTTAAAAATCTTTCGAATACCAACGTTTTGATTTCTTAAGATTAATCGGTTGCTCGAAGAATGCTTGGCACCTGTAAAGTCATTTAAAAGTTATTTCGCAATCTCGAAGCGATATGAAGAATTTTAATCATCGTTGACTTCTTTCTTTTTCCGCTTTCTTCTTTTTTTACATTATATTCTCCGTTTAAATAGAAGGACACGATTTTCTGAAAGAAATTAATTCATTTCCTCGTTCTTGATCTCTTAAAAGATTACTAAATCTCAAAAAACTGTACCAAAATAAAACTTTATTGTTTTAGCACATTAATATTTGTAAAATTATATCAAACATTATTTCTCAGAAAGAGATCATATTTTTGTACTTATGATGAGAGATTAAACATATAAAATCCAGCTGCGGAATACTACAAAGGGAGAATTTTAATACTTCTACGATCCTCGAATTTTATATCTCAATCTCGCTCCCGTGTCGGCAAATAAAAAGTCTTGTAATGTTTTAAGAGACTTTAGAATAAAATGGAAATAAAAACCTTCACCTAATATAATCTTCGTATACATTAGATACGCATACACCATGATTCACAAAAGTATTCGAACACTTGACATAGAACATTTTTACGAACATTTATTAACATTATTGCGTGCGTCATATAAAAAACATATGACATTTCAGTAGCACATAAGATACAAGGCTTATTGATATAATGTGGTAATTTGCTTCAATTATTCAATAATTGTGTCTCTATAATTTTGTAAAAAAAAAGGACTAAAAAATTGATTTTTGCAAAATGTAATAAATATCTTATAACGTCAATATATGTATATTGTCTGATTTGTTTTAAATTTCACTTAATGTAATCATGTTAATTGTATCATGCCGCATCTTATACAAACTGTTCTGTATAACACAGTATATTCCAAATGATTTCCACAAGTGTTCCGATATTTTCGGGAACATGCGTATCCTTCATCAGTCTATTTCGTTCGAATTTTCCAATTTCCGCCTCTTTTTCTACTCTCAACCCGCAAGTTGCAAATGTCCAATCGACCAAAACAAATAAAAAATTTCTCGCTAATAATCGTTTCGCCATCTTTTAACTGCTATCAATACGGGTACATTTATCACCAATTTTACCCGCTTCATTATTTCCTTCCACGAGAATTGTTCTTTTTTTCCTTTCTCTTTGCGACACTTCGATTAATACTGCGTGGAAACCGAGCCGGAAACGTATCCGATCACTCGAACGGCAACGACGTGACGTAGCTGTTTTTATTGCAAGTCGAATAATTAATAACAACCGGATATATGTTGCGATCAAAAGCTTAGAAGAGAAATACTGGATAAATTGACGTCGCGTGGCTTAATAAAACCAGGATTGTTTTATATCGATGGTAAGCCTTCGCTGAACCGCGTCGATCGTTAAACGGATTATTTAACGTATATACAGCCATGAATTTGCTCGCTTATGCGGCTGCGGTTCCCGTTCGTATAATAGCCGCAACGAACGCGACCCGCCAATTACCTTAATCGATGTTTAACGTTCACTGCCGCTGCCAAACTCGGTATTCGACTTCTAACATCCACAAACAAAATCACGGATATCGTTAAGAGTTAGTGGCTACTATGACGAGGACCGAGGAAACGGTTTACCGTATCATAGATAGATATAGTTATTAGTACACTGCATTCATGGAGAATTCGAAGGTGCATAATTCATAGAATCCAGACAATATTCAGAAATATATAAAATATGAAGACTTACAGGAGAACTCGATAAGTCGAAATTTCTATCTTTTTGTAGCGTAGAAGTTTTAAAATTCGCTGTCAATTAATCGCGTGTTACCAAAATTGTCTTTCTGTTTGATTTTACGAACCGAACCTGAATTTTTCTACTCTCTTCATAATGTGAAATATATTGCTGGTCGTGATAAAACAAAAGAAGATCCAGAATTTGAATTTCCATAATATTTGTCAATGGTGTAGTATTAATATGTTATATGCGTAAGTATAATGATTGTAAAAAATAAAATAAAACTACAAAATAAAGATATATATATAAAGCATATATGTATGTATCCAATTTCTAATTGATAAAATTGGAAAAGAAAATCCTTTTATCGGCTAATGAAGTTAGAACAGTTCTATCATGGAACAAGGCATTCAAGCCCAGCAGACTGTGTAACTACGTCTTTCTTTATTAGATTTCCAAAGTAGAGAATTCTCCGGTGCCTTTTTTATTATTCTTTTTCATATTAGAACAACTCGTATGCGCTGTTCAATGGATCGTATATTCGTTTCTTTATCTTTCTAAAATACGTAGGTTTACGCGCGGCTGGCTACTTCGCGGGATCGACGTTCGTCCAAACGTCTTCAAAAGGAATAAATAATTCTGAAGAACGAGGTAAAACGTCGCGGTGAATGCAAGGATCGATCGAACTTATAGCGTACTTTGCGACGAGAACCATTTCGAGTTTACTGCCGACTGAGCGTCCAAAACGATTGACTCCGATTCTATCTGCGATATTACAAAGACGAAATTTATTCGATCTTTACCGTACAAGTGAAATGGCCTCGAGAATGAATCATCGAACGTCATTCGGTTTTGCTCGAGATCAAAATTGGTTCCAATACGATCGTGTTTTCTGGTTATATGAAAATAACACGTAAATACGTAATTACAAATCACGAAGCACTACTTTCAATGCGATAAATTTAGTACAGGATACTAAATGAAATAGTGTATGCACATAGATGAATAATACAAATTAATATTCATTAGGAAGTTAATAAACAGAAGAAAAAGAAATCATATGGCAAAGAGTAACAGAAAATAAACATTTAAAAAATTATAATAGATATCCAGTAAGATAGTTAAGTTTTTAAATTTCTAAAACATACGAATATTTCAGACTGGTTCTTATAAATGTTTCTTACAGATTGGTAGAAATTTCTAACGTACTTGCACCAAAGCAATTCTTCATTTGAATTTTTCTCCAAAATATGACGCTCCTGATAGATTCCACTTGAAACCGTAGATACTTCAGACTTTCGTATTTTTCGATCACCTGAAAAGTTATAAAGAGTTATAAAATAATAACAATTATAAACGATAACAGAAATATATTTATCAAGTCTTGGTATTCAATTGAAAGATCAATATCCTTGAAAATAGTATCATCGCAGTATAATTTTCTTGAATATATATCTGTTGACTTTCCCATGGCTCGTAGCTCTATCGCAGAAGCATGCTCGGTCATAGCGATAAATATAATAAAATAATCGAAGAGAGGAGTTGAGGTAGTTTTCACGGCTGAGTAAGGCTGACGCAGAGCAGAACGATATACCGCGAATGCTCCGGATGGATACATCTGAAGAGATACGGATGCCGTCTCGAGAAGAGAACAGAAGACACGAGGGTGCAGAAGCCAGAAGCCAGCGGCGAGGGAATTGGAAGAGAGCGAAAGGGAGAATCGGGTCCCGATGCACTGCAGAGACAGCATAGCCATCGGTCTTGCCGCGGTTTTCCAAGATCCTCGAGTTTATCTCCGAGAGTTTATCTTCAGGAACGGCAGGGAAGTGATCTAAGTTTCATCCGGTTGGCGGGCCGTCAGACTCGAGGCTATTCGGCTGCTGGTTATCTTTCAGTGGTGTCAAGAGCCTTGCCCAACGCAGCTTTCGATAACGCCCTTTTCGCGTAGTTACACGACAATCTATCATGCCACCAAAAACCTATTTTGTATCCTGCATAATGCTCGCGTGCGACCACGTTTTCGAACCTGTCTGCCATTCAACAAGGAGAACGAGAATATTCGTGTATAAAAAGCTGGCTGCTTTATTGTCGAAAGTAATTAATTTCGCCTATGGATATGTTTATTTTTAACTCTGCAGCGTTCCTCTAGTTCTTTGTTTTCAACAGGGTTCAGAATTTTGAAATTTGACTGGGAATAATTAATTACCATATCCATTTCCGGAAAATAGGATGTAGAAATATTGATAATGTCGGAGACAGGTCTCACTTCGTTTTAGTTATGGTTGTTTATTGATTTGTATTTCTTATATACGAGGACAGCTCCCATTTTTGCACAGAGCAAAAATAATTACCTTTTTTTTTTTTAGAAAACGAAACGTTATCTTTAGCAGTCATATTTCGGATACCGAAAAGTAAAATAAAAATTCTTCTAGTGTGTCTGTAAATAACGCAGATATCAAACTCTGGAATGAATCATTTTAAGAATTCTAAAGTTACGTTATCCGATATTGGTCTAGTTCTACTTAATTCTACCGTTGTCAAATACATTTTAGTAAAATATAGATAATGTTCATTTAAAATTCCCAGTAGTACATCATGTAAAATAAATACATAAAACTATATAACAACAGAAGGGAATACGTGAAATAATTTTTGATGCGAGTATCAAGTTGTATAAAACATATTACGGAACATTTAATTTGTCATTTTATCGGATAATTTAATATTGTGCATTTTTTAAATTAAATTTCGTATTCAGCAGCTATTATATTACCTTATCAATTATCCTTTTTGCACGAAATATTCGCATAGATTTTGAGATATTGCGTTTGATAATAAAGAGATATTTTGAATAATATTAATAACAGTTATAGAAAAAATGTAAAAGCGAGAACTTGGAAACAAACAATTGCTCCATTTCTAAATATATAAATATAATTATTATTAATTATTGAGCGATTAAAACGATTGAAAATATAAAAATGTCAAACTATCTAAAATTCCGTTATTTCCATTAATATTAAACTAAAAAATGTATGTACTACTATTTGCAAAAGATTAAAACGCTTATACGTCAAATAATTCTTAAAACTTTTCTTTGCCTACGATAATATTTTCTTTTTCGAATAATATGAAACGTCGGAAGATAAAGTTTTATACAAGAAGAAATTATTATTTTACGTCGACAGGAAGAATTATCATCATTCCGAGTATAATACAATTTTCAAAGTACTTTATGCATATTCCTTGAAGCGTACTACTTTGAAGTTCCTTCGTTCTTCTGCATTCACGTGTAGGCAAATTTTAGAACAGCACCTTTACATACCCTGTTTACCTCTTGGTGTCACGTTCTAAGGCATAGCATCACTTCAGCGACAAAGAGAATTGTTACTCTCGTATCTAAAATTTCTTGGAAGGAAAAAGGTAAGCACTTAAAACAATACAACGTAAGAAAACGAAGGTTTAACACGTAAAAATATATTTGAGTGAGAAATATATTACGATGTATTTAAACAAAATTATAAGTTGGTAGATTTCATTGTTAAACATTTATAATAGTCCTCCTACAATCAAATTCCTGTAACGTTTAACGTCCATTATATCAAACGTGATAAATTGGAATTATTTAAATATTCCTAAGCTTGTTCTCTCTCTCTCTCTCTCTCTCTCTCTCTCTCTCTCCCTCTAATACTAATTTATTGTATATTGAAACATGGATGTTGCTTATGCAGAAAAATGCCCTTTTCAATGTACTTCAATGTCCAATTGAAAATGATATATGCATGTCCTTCTCTTTTATTATTTCGTTTAAACTCCCAGACGGATTATACAGTAAAATAAGCAACATATGTTTCGACTGAATAAGATTTGTAAGATTATTTTATTGTAAACTTCTTCTCATATTCCTTGAGCCAATTTAAGAAAAGTTATGCTTTTGTTTATTCAATTGCTTCACTGCATTGGTTTCGAAATCACCGTTCCTATGACCAATTTTTATGACCACATTTTATGACGGAACGTCACCTTTTAACCACAAAGGATATGATCCTTTTGATTAGAAAAGATTATTACTCTTATCAACAGTTGAAATTGTTGATTTTATCGAAATTTTACGGTAAGGTAACATAAACTTCATAGACATATGTGCAATTAGGATGAAAGTAAAAATGACGTAACATATTTGACAGATAATTCGAGAAATACCTTATTCGTATCTCTCAATGATCTGTCTCTACCAATTGTCCTAATTCTCCTATTTTATCCTCTACGGAGCAAAAGAAGTATAATTAACTCTCGCGTACAAAAAATTAACACGCTCTATTTTCACCGGGACGATCCATCGTTACAGAGCGAGAGCCATACGCGAAATACGATATTTAGCCGAGCACAAGCAAAGAAACATTTTTCGACAGACACGCTCCGATAGCCGACTTGAATAAACATTGCATCGTGTGCAACGTGTGTATGCAGGATTTAAAAGGAAAACGAGGAAACAGCGATATGTTCTTTGTAGCCAGTCACAGCCGTAGACAATGGGAACGAGCAAAGCACGCATTCAGTTCCAGTGACCGTGAGTAGATGTACCATTCGACTGGACGATCGGCAGAGTATAAAGGGTTAAATTTGCTTTTCTTCGAACATCCAACTCCTCCTTCAGCTACAGGTTCACAGGGATCGTTAGGCCCGAGTTATTAGTTATCAGCCGATTCCCACGGCGTTGTCAATGTTCTCCTCTCCTCGGTCCAGGTTATTGATCGACCGTTCAGAAGATTCCTGGCACCGGGGTCACTTCTAGTAGACTGCTCGTCCAGCAGGAAACGGAGTGGTAGTTATCCCCGGAAAGAAGATCAGCCAACGAAATTATTGATTGTACCTTCGAACTCGTTCTCCCTCTCTGTACGGTGGTGTCTGCTGACTATTGCACACTGCCGCGGATCAAAGATACTCCAAGCCTAGTGATCCTCGTCAAATTTCGTCGCGTCTGCCCGATTCCACGGAATCCTTGTTTCCACTACTCGTCCTGTTCGGTATCTGTTTGCTTCGCCAGTCATTCCGCGTGAAAATATTGCGTAACTGCCATCTTCATCTACAGCGAAACACGCGAAGATAGTTTTCGTCTGCATCTCGTCCAAAGCGAGCAATGAACAAAATGAAGCCGATGTTTGCTTTTTTGACGAACTGAATCGATGATTCGTTCGTAGCAGGATATTTCAGGGCAACGTTCATTATTACAGTCGCTATTTTGAAAATTAGCGAAATTCGATTATCGGACTAGTATATTGTAGCAAATAGTTCAGCTTGCATGTGTCACGTTCACCGTGGATGAATCATCTGCGATGCGCATCGAAAGCGTAAAAGTGTAAATTCGTCGACGTGCATTGGAAATTCGTAGCATCGATAGGGAACGATCGACCGACGAAACAACTCCAATTCGCGAAATTGTCAGGTTAAGTGTAAACCAATCGTACTCGAATGCCTCTGAAACGCCTCATCTTCCGCTTTAGTAAATACAGTGAAATGTTGATCCACCGAATCTTGGTCAACGGGAGCGCGGACGACCGTGTCTCGAGTTCGATTGCGCTCCTTTCGCGCGAAACATACCGATTATTCTCCTGTATCTAATTTGGATAACTGACGCAATTTGTTCTTAAAATAAGCTATAAAGCGATCTAGGGCTAAGATTGGGGCAACAAGATGGCGTGTTACAGCTCAATGGAGGAAGCGTCCATTAATCGAGGCATTAGCTGTTTACGGTTCGATAAACGGAGAGAATTACGTTTCTATCGATAATTTATACTAAGTGGACTCCGGAATCTAGATAGTAGAAAAGTAGGTATTTAAATGTCCTATAATAGGATACTCCTGTGCTCTTTAAATAAAAGGATAGTCAAAATTAAAGGATAGTCAAAGATAAATGAAGATTACCAAAACTGTCCTTTTATTTTGTGCTAGGATTAAATATATATTTTTGTCATTGCCTTCGTCGTCGCTGTAATTCTGACTATCGGTGTATAGAATATATAGATACACATTGGAGACCAATAGTTGTAGACCAATCGACCGATGGTACTAGGTACTCTGTTATGATTAACAGTGAAAACAGTGTTCATCGAAGTTAGTTTCTGTTCAAAGAAATAAGAATTTGTAGCTTTAGAGTAATCAATTGTAATGTATCTCGTAGCTACTTGGTCCCTCGCAAAATATACGTATGCATAGATAATTTAAGGGTCTTAAAAAAATTCTTGCCATGTAATCGTTCAACAGATAATCGATTTCTTGAACTGAGAACTTCGATACCATCTTAAGAAGTTGTCAACTGTTGAAAAATACTCTTTATTGCTTTATTAACCAGAGATCGCGAAGCAGTGGATACATCGAGCGAAATTGTCTCCGTTTCTAGCCTCCATCTTTTAGTCGTAGAATCAATGATTCAAGAGATACGACGAATGGCAACTTCAGAAACTTGAAGAAACATTAACGTATAACAAAAGTTGAAGCAGTTGATCGGATCGATCGACCCGCATACCGTTCTTCGCATCGCGGAGGAAACTAAACGACTAAGAACGATATCGGAGATATGGAAGAGGACGTGGGATTGTTTGCACTGTATAGATATACCTACGCGCACTACGTTTACCATATATTAAGCACACAAAAGAGAGATTATTAATACCGTGTAAAAAGTATCAAATTTTATTAGCATTTACAAGAGTTATAGTAGACAGAATGATGAGAAGCAAACGAAGAATTAAAAGAACCCGTGTCGTTACGTAGGTACGTAAGTTTCTAAAATGAAATGATCGAAATATGATATAATTTTTTAGTAACTAACTCGAGTTAATTACGAGCGAATTTGATACGAAACTCGTTAGCTGTATTCGTGTAAATTGATCGTTGCCAGGCTATGTAGGTATATCGTTGCCAAGCTATATAGGTATATCGTAACAACGTCGTTTATGCTTTCACTCCGTCCCTTATTCTCGTTCGTTTAGAGAACAGGAATGGAAAGAAAGGATTAGCACTTTATTATCGCTATAGTTCGTTAGTAAATGAGGTTAATGGCTGTTACAGCTTCAACAAACCGCGTTCAACCCCGGAATCGAATCGTGCTACCGAACTCGATACCTAAACGCAAAGTAATATTCCACGCAACCTCGGAATCCTGCACCGCGTACTGATCTTTCAAATGGATCCGAAGCTCGTTCTCGAACGTTCAGAATCGCGCAATCTGCGTTTTTTTCAGAGAGATCATCTTCGATGTTCCCCACAATATCGTCGCGAAACGTACACCGAACACGAAGATTATCGTTCTTGAATCGCAAACAATAACGTCAACAATTTGTTGAATGATTGCACTTCGTATTGTTTTCGGCTTTATATTCTGGAAATCCGGCATAATGACTCCCTCCGTACGCGTGTACGTTGTGCTGGATAGAGTAATTTTATGTTATCATCGAACGTTCAAAGTTTTTAAAAAGAATTTTTCGAACATTCATTTTTTTTTTTTTTTTTTTTTTTTGTTCTTCTACATTTGTTCTTCTATATTGAAGTGAAAGAAAGGAAAATGATTTAGTTTAATTTCGTCTGACCAACGTTTTCAATATAATTGTAACGGCCGAAACAAGTTGTATTCTTTAAAAATAAAATAAACAAACGATTAATTTAAAATTTAGTTTCTTATTTCTTTTTTTATTCTCGATATGTAATATATTGGAATACAAAGAAGTATAATTATATTTCTTTCAACATTTTTTTCTTGCATTCACATAAAATTTACAATCTACTTATATATATTATTTACAAGTATGAATACAATATTAAAAATTTCAGGGGATGAATAGTTCTCACGACCAGTTCGCATATTTCTACACACACATATCATATACGTTTCATAAGGATAGAACGCAGCATAAATTTATATTTCATTTTTGTGATAAAATGAAAAATGAAAAGTGAAAAGTGGAAATAAAATGTATATCTAATATAAGTGGAGAACAGAAAACGATAAAGCTTTATGAATAAAAGGATTAAATATTTAGTTGGAAGTTCAGTTATAAATCATTTTATATTGATTTCGACAACGAACTTAATAAATTCGATATGTAAATTATTTAACAACTTTTTTACTTTTTTATGTATACGGTGAATGAAAAGAATTGAAAATGAATTATTTTATAAAAAAAATTAATTTAAAGAATGGTTCTCTGAAGTGCATTGTGCTGCCATCTGTCGATGGCATCAACGGATTTTTAGTTAAAACATGATGCGAATGCATCTGTTCGAATATTTGTTTGGTTAGTTTACGGATTTTTTAAAATATGTGTATCATAATGTAATTTATTGGTGGAGAATAGAAAATGAGTGACAATCGTTTGAGAATACTTCCAAATTGTCTATACTATCGAGGTTTATAATCATCTTTTAATATTAAATGAATAAGGTAGTGAATTCAATCTTTTGTTTACACTGTTTACTGTTTTGGAGGGATGTATAAAATATTGTGTAAATACTGTGTACATACGAATTTTTGGGGAACATACGATAATTGGATTTGATTTGCTTTGGTGAAAGGAAATTTAAATGGATGATGAGTGATTCTGATGATACAGATGTTTTGCTCTTAATTCCACCTGACCTGTTCCTTGTGTCATCATCTTCAGAATCAGATGTTAATTCTGGTCGAATGAAGGATTGTTGTAGTAATAAAAAAACTGGAGTAATATCCGAACTTGTGGAACATATGCAATCATTAGAAAGCAGAGTTTGTGCTATCGAATCCAAAGATACTAGCTTAGATGCTACTTTGCTAAATAATTCATTGGAATCACAAATTCAAAGTAATTCGGTTGCCAAGATTAGGCAAACATTCCCTAAAACTAGATTTTCTATGAGTGAAAACTGCAGCTTACAAAATACACCTGTAAAACCTCGTCAATCCTTGTCTGTTCCATCAACCCCTAATGGTCACTCATTACCAAACCACATCTATAATTCTCATCAGAATGACATGAACTTGGGGAATCGTCTCTCTGTGTCTATGGGTACTAATGCAACTAATGCTAATGAACACGATGAAAATAAGCATGACTCTCTAACGTCCCAGTCCTCTGTGGTGGTTTCCCCTACTGCTTGCAATGTGGGTTTTCCGCATGTTAGTGTTACTTCTCCAGGAGGGAAATTTCATTCTCATCCAGCCAATTGTAAACATACAAATAATATATGTATTAAATCTCCTTCCAATCAATTGCATTCAATGCCATCTACCTCAACTTTACTTAGCACAACAGAAGAACCACAGTCGCATTCTAAAACTAACATACCAGAAATGGAGCTCTCTGAAGTTGATGAACTACTTCAAGAGATGGAAGCTACTGAATTAGAATTATCAAAAAGGATAAACAGGGTTTCCATGCATAATTATCTTAAGGAACATAATGGTATATTATCTAATGAGAGTAGCAATAGTCTTGGAAGTAAAGACTATAGGAGTGCACATAGACAATCTATTAATCGAAAATTGGAATTTAAGCCACACGAGTCAAGTGACTGTCATGATATTTTATCATTGAAATCTAACAAAAAGTCTGATGTTTTTGCTGATATATCCTTGCCATATACTGATTCATTTCACATGAATGAGACTGATAAAATGATCTCAGAATTTAAAACATGGGGACAAAGTATGCAAAATCAAGTGTCAAAGACTGAAGAGATAGAAAGTATAGATAAATCGATGAATTCAAGCAGTATTGATAAATCAGTTGTTAAAGCAACTGATGCACAAAAAAGGGAATCAATTACTCAAAAAATCCCTTTAACTGTAGACAATGTAAATAGTATAAATAGTATGCATAATACTCAAATACATAGTACCCATAAAAAGTTAGATACTTCATTGCATAATGAATTAATACAAAGTAATACTGCAACAAAAAGTACAGAATGTAATGCATTATATTTGCCAGAATCTTACAAAAGTTTAGAACACAGTGGAAATGTGCAATGTATAAAGCAAACACATGATATACCACTTATTAAGAATATTGCCCATGCATCAACAAATACAGAATACTTTCCAAGGTAATTTTTGTTATAAACAGAGTTATATATCCGTATGTGTGTATTTAATAAAAAATTTAGTTTTGGGAGCAGTAATATAATTTTACTTTTATTCTAGAAAATCTCAACGGCTTTTGTCATTATCAGATTTCTGGGAAAATAATGGTACTAAAACACAAGAAGAACTACACAGAATTAAATTAGAAGAAGAAAAATTCCGTCGAGAGGTATATAAAAATTTATTTTGTCAATTTTCGTATATTTTAAATAAATTATTATATCGAATAATAGGAAACTTTTTACAGCATTGTGAACACTTAATTCAAGAACTCCAAAAACGATTGCTAGAACAACAAGAAAAGGTAGCAGTAGCACTTAGAGTAGATAATGAAAAGAATGAATTGATAGCACAATTTCATAATTCATGGTCTAAATTAAAGCAACGAGTGCATGTGTTAGAAATTGAACATAGTGCTTTGCAAACAAATCTTAAGAATGTAACAGAAAAACATCAATTAGAGATTTCAGAATTTCAATCACAGATAAAACGTTATGAAGGTGAAATATCGAAAGCTTTAGACCTTGCAGCTGGATATAAAGAAAAAAATGACATTGCAACAAAGGAAAAGGTAGAATTATTGAAAAATCATGCTGATGAATTGGAAAATTATAAATCGTTTGTACAAGAAGCAGAAAATAGATACGAAAAATTGAAAATAGAATATAATAAATTAGTAGAAAAACATCAACAATCTGAAGAAACATTAAGGGCTCTTCAAAAAGAGTTAGGCAAAGAACGATTAAAAGGTGGAGAAGTTAGAAATGAAATGGATGTCATTCATAAAGCTCTAGATACTTGTGAAGCTGAATTGACTGTACTCAGACAAGAAAAAGAAAATTTACAACTAAAATTAAAAGAAGAAAATAACAGAAATTTAATTCTAGAACAAAAAAATACTTCGTTGCTTTCAACTCTTGACGATGCCAAGAAAGCTGAGAAATTAGCCAAAGATGAAACAAGATATCTCGTAGAGCAAAAGGAGAAAATTAGATCTGAATTACAAGAAATTTACCAAAAACAAGTGGATGAAGTAGTAAAAGCTAAATTACAAGAGTTTCAAACTCAACTTGATGCTGCTGAATCAGAATTTGTCGAGGAATTAAAAACTAGACAACAGGTTATTGCTGAATGTGCAGCTAGAAAAATTAAAGACATTATAGATAAGTATGTATTTCTTTTAAGTATATTTCAAGTCATTTGAAGAAAACCAATAACTGTATAATTATTAATTATAATTTATTCAGGCATAAATTAGAAATAAATTTACTAGAGGAAAAACATAAAGAGGAGAAAAGATTATGCGAGCTTCAGTTAGCAGAAGTTTTACAGAAATCGTCCTTTTTAGAAGCGCAACTTAATTCTCAACGTGCTACTAAATCTCAACTTGCAGAACAACTTCATTCAGTGATGCAGAAACAATGGCAACAAGCTTTACGAATTATATCAGGTAGAATTATTATATTGTAACTTATTATTTACTCATAATATATTTTACATTGATTTATAGGTGAAAATATGGAAAATTTGACTCCTCTTCAAAAAATTCATGCCGAAAAATTATTTGAATCAAAAGGTCCGAGAAAGTCTGAATCAATGCCAAATTGCCATACAAAGATTTCCCAGGAACCAATAAAGTTAATGTCGTACGTAACCGATGCACCAAATTTTCGTGAGCAAAGTGAATGTACCATGACATCACTGGATGAAACTCCAATAACTAGTAGGAAAGAATCTAAAGATGATCTCAGAAAATATGTGAGGCTGGTAAGTTTTAGTTGATTTTAATATCTATATCTGTAAAATAAAATTTGATATTTCCTAGATTGCTGAGATGCAGCAAGCAAAGGAAGAATTTTCAAAAATTGCGAGAGATATTTCAAGTCCACCTTTACTATGCAGAGAAGTACCAAGGAAACATTATTTGAAAAAGGAACCAAGTATTAGAGATGAGGATAATATTGTATGGCAACCTGTATCAGAAGTAGGTACATAGCTGTACTTTATATTATTTTGAAATATTATAATTTAGATAAAATTTCACTAATATATAGTATATATTACATTCCTAGACTACTCAGGACAACAGTGAATTTATTCCAATTTCACAGAAGATATCTACAAAGGGAGAACAACAAAAGGTAAAACCACCATGGAAATAATTTATGGTATTCATAAGTGGACCATTATAAGATTATTATTAAAATATGTACAATAAATATTTTTTACTTAAATAAAATATATTTTAGATAATAATAATTAGTAAATAAATACTATTTTTAATTATTCTGTTTTTTTCTCGAATAACAATTTTATACGCGATATAAATTTTTATTTCCAAAATTTTCGTTCTAGCATTAATTACTTTATTCCGACTACCATGTAGAGGAAAAGGATGTTCGATAAAGAAATATAAACGATAACGTACGTATCTCTTTCGTCAGATCAGTGTTAATTTATATACGCCCCCCTTAGAATCATTTTGAAATGACTACGTTACTATTACATTATATGTACATATACATTTGAATAAAAAATGTTACTTTTGCATAAAAATAATATAAATTACCAATAAAATGTTTGTACTTGACACATCATAAACAAATCATATGTGATCAGTCTAAACACTATTATCCTATAAGGTTAGGACTATAACCGATCAACAATGAAGTAATCGTCATCGCTTTTGAATTCGAAAAAATTAGTCATCATAGTAAATGAAAGTTAAGATTGTTTAAATACTAACAAAAGATTTCAATCATGCTGTGTTATGACTCATAGCTATTCTTTATAGAAAACAAACCATTTTTGGGACAGAAACATAGATATAGAGACTTTTAATATGAACAGTTATATAAAATGTATTTAAAAGGATATTTGTAATACTGTGTCATACATACCGTGAATCATGAAGAAAATGACAAATTATTTATTTCGAACACGTTTTCGTACGACGAGATGGCATGTCGAAGTTATTCACAGAACTGTTACTGAATTGTTTATCGACAACGGTTCTTGAATAGTGATCGCGAAGAAGAACATGCGGTATACAACGCGTCTAAAGGCGCATATTAATTAAATGTACATCAATTTATATGGTAATCGCAGTACATTCATCTCAATGAAAATTAAGAGTATTACGAGTAATGATGCGTTTGATGCATTTAATGGATTCTTTAATTCCGCTTGACGTAATAAATTACAGTTAAGTTACATAATTTCATTAACGTAGTCATATATTAAAATTACTTTGTTATGTAGTTGTTAATATTAAATCAATTTCAGAAACCGTATGATTTTTCAAAATAAAAGTAAGCAATGAAAAATAAGCTTCAACTATCCTAATGTGTTAAAGAAAATCTACATGATGCAAATATAATATTAAATCTGACCAATTAATATTCTGAACAATCTATACTTTTGTGTTATAAATATTTCATTCACATTATGACTAATATCATTTTCATTTACGGTATCGTCAATATCTTCCGCTGCTTTAAATATGAAATTTATTATTTAAAATTCAGGTCTGCTTAATGATTGGATACTGACGTGTTGTTATTCTACTCCTATTATACTATATCCATACAAAAAATAAGATACAAAGCAAACTTAATTTTTCTATATTTAGCTAAATTGAAATTTATTAATTAAAGGGTTTCGGGATCAAAATAATTATGATTTATAACATCTAAAAGTAAAGTAGGGAAACATGAACTTCGCTGAAATAGGATATCGATTACGCGAACGTCGTTTATATGAATTTTCTCGTTGTAGATTAATGACCTAATCATAAAAAGAAAATGAGATATTACTTGTGCCATTACAATGTCTACTCTGGCGTATTATTAGTTTATTTATACGAACTATTGCAATCACATACAAATTAAAGTTCATTCTATATCCTACAGCCTTTCAAAGCAGGTTTCCATTAAGTAATCGTATTGTTATTGATTGTTATTATTCTATTGCTCAATACATTTTACTAAAATAATAGAGTTTTATTAAAAATTTCTTAAATCACGAACAAATCTGTTGATATAAGTGAAACTAATGTGTAAGTTTCTTTTCTACAACAAACCTAAATAATCAAACTTCTTTACAAAATTAACAGCTTTTGGATTCAAATACATAATTGTAGACTCAAGTATTTCGGATCCAAATACACATCGTTTTACAATGTGCACGATGATGTCGACTCGGCTGCAAAACATAAATTAAAAACGATAAAATCTTGAAACAAATTTTTACAGTAATTCTCCGTGTAAAACTGATTTATTGACGTACACAGCGTATCCTATATTCACAATATGCTAGTACAATTTAGTATAGAGACGTGGAACATCCTATAGTATAGGATTATACAAAACAGTGAAGACATGAATCGCTAGATTATTCTCAAATACGAAACCTAACAAACAAATGCCTGGTATTCTAGTACCATTCGTATATGGTATGATTACT
This sequence comes from Bombus confusus, assembly GCA_014737475.1. Taxonomy (NCBI): domain Eukaryota; kingdom Metazoa; phylum Arthropoda; class Insecta; order Hymenoptera; family Apidae; genus Bombus; species Bombus confusus. The sequence continues at coordinate 2,301,434 of JACXIV010000144.1, forward strand.
TCGATTGAATGACTAATTATAACATTCATCGATCGCTCGTTGAGGATATAGAGCTTCGTCGAACATTGTTCGCCGTTACCTTGAACACGGAGCGGTATACAAGCTGTAAAAAAACGGTGAAGATACGAGTCGGATGTAAGAGAGTAAGCGGGACGAGATGGTCTAACAGTCGATGCCCTTCTTTAGCCGTGACGACGATCACGCCTACGATCAGAAGTCCTGAGCTAAGCTGGCGCCAGTTACGAGGATCGTACGCGCGACGCGCAGAACAAGTTGCCGATTGAAAACGAAAGAGTAGCAAGAATGCAAAGGGAGGAACGTGATAGTGACCACCCCCTCTTCGTTTGTACAGATAGTGGTAGTCATGAGCGCGTCCGCTCTTCATTCTGACCGACTCGGTGGCCTTTAGTCGACCAGGCAAACCTATCGAGCGAAGAAGTAAGAAGGCTCTCCGCGCGTGCTAAGCGGATAGAAGCTTGAATGTGACCGAGAATGCAGCCCGGAACGAGACGCGAGAGATTCTATTCGCCGATAATAGTGCTACTGTTGTTCCTATGTTTGATCGACTGTACCGCCGCTATGTGGAGAAGGAGGGAGGATAAGACCAAATGTCCGAAAGTAAAGGGCATACGAAATTTTGACATGTCCGAGGTACGTTCCGTGTCACCTCTGATTATCGCTTGGTTGGGGAAAATCCTTGGAGCTCCGCGAATGCTGTATTCGTTATTTATGGAGTTATTCAGTGTAGTGTACCTATTGTGATTTCTTCTACTCGGAATTTGAATTTCAGATATTTTGATTTATTTAGTGTCGTAGAAGATATGTGTTGGATTCATTTTAGATTTGTGCTGTATGAAAGATAAGTCGATTAGTTCTGTTGATCTCGACCGTTTGGTTTGCGAAAAATTAAACGGTAATCGTGTGCTCTACTGGATGGTAAAATTAAGAAATTTCCAGAGGATCTAATTAATTAATTTGATGTTCGAACGATTCATTTGATTGTAAATCGAATTATATGGCTTTTTTCCTGCTACTGTATTTTCTAACAGGTATAAAAATAAACAGAATAGCTTCGTTAATGTTCGGTACAGAAGAATTACAATAATCTAAAGACATGTTCAAGTTACGTAGATCCAGACACAATTTGCAATGAAAATACTTACACAATATAAAATCTTTAGAAAAAAATGTTAATATCTTCTTCTAACGTGAAGCATTATTGCTATCAAACATAGTAGCTTGGCGATGCGTTAATGCTGATAATCAGCTGCTGAATTTTCCCTAATTGCTACATAGAACCGAATCGTTAAACATCGAGTTACATATCTCTCGTTGATGTTCTGATTTCATAAATAGACGATCACGACGGATTGCTGATCAATATTTACTTTGAATATATAATAATAATTGCGAGGGAGCGCAATTGGACCGCGTTTGTTGGATACTTCCGATCGTATACAAACGCGATAACAGAAATTACAATTTCCTCACGATATTGCGGTACGATTATAGATAAAATATTGTAAGAGACGCGTTGTGTTTGTAACTGGCTCGAAATTTTGAAATTTTTCGACACAGTACGATTTATTTAGTAGACAAGGACTCGCGTAAAATATCGCGAGTCTTCTTTCAAAGGAAGATTTCGAGCAACTTATTTTTGGAACTTTATGCGTGTTTAAGGGAAGGCTATTTCGGACATATGTACCTTGCGTGCATTTGAAACTACTTCATTTCATTGAACACCTTTGTATGCTCTCAGATCAAACAGTTTAGCTTCTGAATTTTATTAATATTTATGTTTCTTATTGTTACATTTTCACGTATGATTTATGTGATCTACGAGCGATTACTTTATCCATTTCAGTTGTTACCTAACAATATATCTATATCAATAGGAAATGATAAAATTAAGAGAAAATTAGGTCATCGTTTTCTCTTTTTCTGTTTTTGTCTCCGAAAATAATATTGAATTTACTTCTCATTATATCGATATTTGTATTATTTAAATCATGCAATTTTATATTCATATTGAATCTATCTTTAAGGCATTAAAATTTTCGTTTGCAAAATTGAATCCTTATTCGATGACCACTAGCAATACACGAGATAATCAGCTTTCCTTGCAAGAGGTTAATCTTGGAATTCTCTATTTAAATAGGCAATGAACTGAATCGGTTAGTTCCATCGATAACGCAAAAAATATTGACGCGATATTTATTTTTAGACAATGACATTTTCAAACTCCAGATGTTCATTATTTCATTCTTGTTATCTGTTTGTAATTTGATGGCAAAACTAATTTTATGCATGAGCTTTATTGTCCTCGTGTCATTTATAATGAATTATTGTTATTTTATGTTGTTAGTTTTATATTTTACAATTGGATTTAAATTGGACTTCCTTAATCCACATAAATGTTCGTACGTCTATTTGCATACAAATTCAGATTGCGAGTTCTTAAAACCGACGAACAATAACGAAGTATTTATAAAGTTATGGCTCTCAGCTCACGAAAGTATAGTACTTACTGTTCTTCGTGGGTCTTAGACGGAACTGATAACGGGAATAGTTACTATAATCTCTTCACTTCAGGAAGCAACGAGCTATACATGTTACGTGACATTTTCCTTCACGACTAGTTAACCACAAATAGCATAAGTTTTAAATTTTTAGCTTCAAGCGTTCATTGCCTCGTCAACCTCAATCTTTGTATAATCCAAAATCCCGTTTAAGAAAAGAGTGTACATTAAAATCAGCAAAATTGGATAAATTTAATATTTATATAAAAATTCTATAACACTACCGTTGCAAAATAATTACAAGAATATCCTATTCTTAATTTTGCCATCTTTGAATTGCATCAATCGGGAAAGAAAAGAATTAAGGAAAGAATTAAAAAAAGAAGAAACACTATGAATGCTCGATGCTAAAAAAAGAATCAACTACGAATGAAATACGAATTTTCTTTCTTTGTTCACGGTGTGTAAATATCGACCTGCAGTTGAAATAATGATAATCAAGACAGAGAGATGGATGGATGTTCTACAGGAGATGAATGCACGAGAGGCAGAAAGGGGGACAGTTTTGCATTGCATGCCGAACTAAATGACAGTCCACGGCAGCGATTGCACGACCTGCCTCACGTAAACACCGGCGAACCTCTCTGCACCGTTTACACGAGACTGGGATACCGAATTTTCCACTCTCGCATAAATCATCCATAGAATAGACCATCTATCGCGATCGTCAAAAATATGTACATTATTTTTGACGACATGAAATGCTGCTTCGAGGAATAAGTACATTCGATTCGAAATAGTGAATATTTTAGAACAAGGAAATCTTTATCAACCAATATTTTTTCACCAAGGTTGTGTTCATGCAAATTCTATGTACAATTTTTTGAATAATATTTGAAGGCCTTAGTAAAAATTTGTAGAAGTGTTATTCACAGGAAAAATAGTGCTCACACAAACATATTTTTTTCAAAATACTAGTAACATTTCAATGTTTCACAGCATACCGATTTTTCTACGAAAGTTTAACTTTACCTATAATTTTCTAAGCTTTAAGATTTAACATATCACTTGTACCACTTCTTCTCCTACATCCATGAAATAACAGAGCAACATTTAACGATAAACACACGCCTCCTGCAATCAACAGAATTATGTAAATTCCGATATCTATTTCCATGCCTAATATAATATTTTCGCTTATTAAACGTCCTATGCATTTACGTTTTGCTCGAGAACTTGGTTTCTGCCTCGTAGTCCGTTAGAGGCTAGCGTTTCGATTAACATCATAACGCGAATAACAAAACGGGTATTAGACGCGAACAGCTCCACGGATTACCAGTGAAGACACGTTCTGTGCTGCATTAATAAAGAAATTGAATTTTTTTGCAGTTCCTTGGATCGTGGTACATAGTGCAGTATTATGCAAGCTCGGAGGAAGCACTCGCATATAGATGCATGCGAGCCGAATTGTCAATTTCGCCTGAAAGCACCGAGATTACTATGAATTTCACTTATAGTTTCACCGATGATCCGAATAATGAGCAACTTGTTGGCAACATCACTTGGAAGATTCCTTCTCCAGAACTACCTGCTCATTGGGTACATGCTGAATATCCGTGTAAGTATCAAGAACTTGCATAATTATTTAAGGAAATCTTTTAACGAATCCAATGAATTGCTCTGGTCGTAGTGAATTTATAATACATTAGTATTCGAATGGATTTAAAGCAATGACTTTGATTGCTCCTAATTATTCTAGTTATTTAGTACGAGGAATTTTAATTAAACATTTAGTGTGTTCTTTGGTTTCCTATTAACAATTAGTGCCAGTCGATAATTGCCATTTCACTATGCTAAAATAGACAATCAATATAACGATTTTCTAATTTCAATTGGAAGAGATACTTCATTTATTTGAACTAAATTAACGAAATATATAGTAGAATAAAATGAAGCGTTACATTCCGTTAGAAATGATGTTAAATATTTCAAATATTAAATGTTTCAAGGATTCGTTAACGTTCTGACACAAAAAGCGATGTTGATAACCTCAAAGAAGCAGAGTTTTAATTATCATTTTGTAGATAGATTTAGTTTCCAGAGGAAAAACGGTAGTAGTATTATCTTTCACCAAAAAAAAAGGATGTATCTCAACCAGATAAATTACTTTTCTGAGAGATAAAGAATCAACTTTGCGCATTCATATATTATATAGAGAAACAATTGAAAAGTAAGAACTGTTTACAGACAAATTTTTATTTATATTCGTTTTACAATGAAAGATTACCATTAAATAATAAGTATTAAATTATAACTATTTCTCTAATTTTAAGTATCGTAAAGAGAACGACTCTACAAAAGTTTGTATTTTAAACAACGGAAACACTAATTTTAGCACTGACAAAGTGTGTTTTCCGAGAAAGATACGCTTGAAAACCGGAAGCTACAGATATCTTCATAAATTATTTTAATGCTACGTACCAATATAACTTCTGATTTTTACCTCTACCATACGCTATACTTATCTAACTCACAATCGCTACTATTCATGAGAAACGTAGTTCACCCACTTTTCCCCCTTTTCTGTTCTCTACAGACATACATGTCTTCGTTTCCTATTCAATCGATTTAGTAGGTATCATGTTTGATTATCTTCTAAAAATATTTTGTATAACAGAGGTTCGATACTTGAATGTTCTTTTTTGTATTAGAAATACGAATCACAAGCAATATTACTACCAAACGCGAATTAGACTATTCATTTCACTAATGGCAAATGAGGGCTGTGGAAAGTCAATATTACTCTCAAATAAAACTTCGGAATGTTAATAAATATAAGTCAAGAAATTTGACTTTGATAATAATTGATTTGTCCGATTTTACTTATTACGACAATATATGATAAGAGAAGCAAAAATCGATCTCGTACATTTGTTCCATTCATTCGCTTACGTCGATACTTTATACCTGATACATAGTATAGATACATTCGAGTACATGATATAGTAAATGTCATGTATCTGTTACAGTAAGCGCTTTCGAATTTTTTTCAAACATTCACTAAAAGATGAATGAAAAAGGATTATAGATTTAGCTATACAAAGGTAAAGGTAATTTTGAAGACTTTGAAACGGAAAATAGCCACTTAATAATTTGTTTGAATCATGTTATACCAAACAAAACTATTTTCAATTGGTTCACCAACAATAAAATAATCTAAGATGATGATACATTGTATGAGTCACTCTATAGATACACATATTGCCCAATAGCAATACCACGTAATTTATGAATTAACTTAACTCTTGAACAACATCCAAAGTTCTGAATTCTCATTCCTATTCGTATTTTATAGATGAGGGCGTGTACAATACGTACGTACTTGATTCGGACTACAAATCATGGGCATTACTAATGCATTGCGCGGAACAGAGCGAAAGTCCGCGATATTTATCGAGCTTCATCATGAGCCGAAAGCCAAGTCTTGGAGTTAACGTTATTGCTTATCTTCGCGAGAAATTGCCCAAGTGAGTAACGACATGGTTTTATTTCTCTTGGACACGGATAACTAATGACTGAGCCTATGTGAGGATTTAATTAATACGGTGGATATCTAACACCGTAGACTCATGAAATATTCATCCCACTAGAATCCAGACTCTTCCATGTGCACGACAGTTTGAAAGAGACTGGAAAGTTTATTCGCTTGTTTTATTAAACGTATTTATTTATGAAGTAATTACATATATGTATGTCTATGACATAGAATATTTTAAACTTAGCTTTTAGATTATTTAGCTTATGGTTTCGTGATAGTCATATGGTAAATGCGAATCCTCGTCACCGATACAATTAGATTTGAATACACAGCTGTGTATTAAAAAACCGAATAAAATCAATATCGTTAAATTTTGTTGTAAAACAATCTTCTATTCCATCATCGGTTATTTCATATTAGATTTGAGACATGGCTGTACAAAATAACATTCAATAAATTTTGTTGAAGGGAAGTCTTTCAAAGTATCATCAAATTAATTTTCTTATACGTTTTTTTACAAAGGTATGATATCGATCTGGAGTACATGTTTACTATGGACCAGAAGCAGTGTAACAAGACAGAAACTTCCGGAATGGACCTGCTTCTCCCACCTTCGGTAATACTTAAGAGAAATAACATGACACGGAAACATCCACTGAAAAGGAAGCATCGACATATTTGAATTTAACATGGAATTGTTGTTTAAATAGGTAGGATATTATGATACGATTAGTAGCGTAAATATGGTGCATTTTGCATTAAGAATATCATTTCAGTCCAGACGTTGTTTAAATTACAGTAATGAAAAGATGACTAAGAGAGAAGAACAGTTTTTCATTTAAAGATGAAAGATAGATACAGCTAAAGTTCCTCTGGAACTGTGAATAATTATGTAAAAATTTACTAAAATCAGTATATCACACTAAATTTTCTTTGCGGACGATCATGATATTAAATACATTAAAATATTAAAACTTAAATATGAGTATTTTTAAAAGCGATGCAGTTCATAATAAATAAATAATAAATATAGATAGACTTGCGATTAAATTATGTGATCAGTTTAGGTACTTAAAACTCCAATGAACTTCTGCGTTGTTATTGAAGCACTCCGTATCATAAAGCATGTAGTATATATTACATAAATTTTCGAGAAAAGTGATTAAAAACGTGAAATTATTGAATCAGTAATTTTATGCTTATATTAATCGTCGATTTAAAATTTTGATAATTGCAAATTGTACTTTCATGCTGCCACTTCTATTGAAGCAATATTTTATAAAATACACTTGTGTTGAATATTCCCTTTTAATATCTTGTGTGATTACAAAGAACGATTGTATATAATATCATAAAATATGTACATTTGTAGTTAATAAGAGTATTTAGTACAATGTTTGAAAGAAATAGTTTATATTTTCTACATTATAAACAAACAATAATTCTTACTTGAGAGTTAATAATATTTAAAAGCAGATGATTTTATTCCAATAGGTTTTATATTTTGTTTTCTTTATTACCTTTGTTAATATTTTATATAATAATAAATATGTAATAAATTATGTCATATTAACATTTGCTAGGATTAAAATCAATCTACCCAAAATTGATTCGTCGTCATTAACCTTTACTTACTTAATTATAAAAGTATCTGGTTAAGAGCAGGATCGGAATTACGAAAGTGGTTATACAAATATTAAATATAACAAACAAGAAAAAAATCGACTTAAAAAAAAATTAAATATACATATTGATGAAATTCCGTGTATTATATGTATAATTATATTTCATGCATAATTAATAGATCAACAAGAAGGGCGATTAAGCAAAAGGTACGTAGACACTTTGGGCTAATTTTATTAATTCAATTAACAACGTGTTATAATACTCTTCGTCTCTTTCTCTTACTTATAATTACATAATTGTAATGAACTGTTATTGTTTTCTTTAGACCCGTCTTCTTTCAACATCATAGCGTAACTCATCCAAAGTCGCGGGCACACACTTGCAGGAGCATGTAGGATCATTATGATCATTGTCATCATCATCGAAATCATCATCATCATCATTATCATCATCATCATCGTCGAAATCATCATCATTACCATCATCACCATTAGAATCGTTATCGTAACAGTCATCGTCATATAATCACCCAGCGCACCTAGTACTTAATTTTACTGGATATGGCAGCTACAACTTATAAGAAATATTACAAAATCACTGAAGATTCGTTCTTCTTGCGTTTCGACAGTTTCTCATTCACACATAAACGATCATACCGACACGAGCTTCCCTTAAGTTTCACGCGACGTTTCCTTTTTATTTTTCATCTTTTTACCATTTTTTCAACGATTTCAGACTTGTCTTCGTGTATTTGGTGGGTTTGCTGCTCGAAGAAATGACATTTCTCCGCAAAGTATAGATAGAAAGGTAGAACGTGCAGGATGCATCGGTCTTTCCTCCTTTTTTTCTTTTTTATATAACTCCACCATCGAAGTATCGCGTTTAATAAAGGATAATTACACGCTCGATGACTAATTCGTGTGTCGAATAGGAAGAACGTAGTAAAACCTAGTAATATGTGTACGCGTGTTGTACGTGTTTGCAATTGTTATGTATACGTGTACTTACGTATGTTCCTTTTATCTTTTAGTATGCATGTACATATGTGCTGTTGCGTGTATTATGTGTGCGTATGTTCCTCTCGAGATCTTTATAAGTAGTTGAGCTGTAATTGAACAAATTCTGAACAAAGCCGCGTGAGGGTCGATCATAACGCAGATCGCGAATGCAAAAGATTCACACCATACCCGTACGTACACGCATTCACTCCTTCGCTCTACGGGCTGCATATGCAAATTTCCTATTAGTCTTCTAGTAATTTAGTATTAATTAGTTACACAATTAATTTATTTAATCGCTTTTAATTAATTAACTAGTCGTTAAATCTGTTTCTCGTGAATCCGCGTTACTTGTCCGTGTACGTATCTGTGTTTTATGTCCATGTGTACTTCTGTATATAATATAATATAATATATATAATATATATAATATATATAATATATATAATATATATAATATAATATATATATTAAATATATTATACAATATATATTATATATTATATTATATATTTATATATTATGATATATATATATAAATATTATATACATAAATATGTATATATATTACGTGTACATGTTTGCATTATGTGTATGTAACGTCGCGTTATGTTCATGTAAGCGTCTACGTGTATGCACGTGTCACTGTGTGTATATGTGTTCTAGACTTTTGTATTTTTTATCATTATACAACGTATTTTTTTTCATTTTTCTTTAATGCGAGACGGTGTTTAGTATTATTTCATATAGTTTGGTAGACTATCTATTTACTTGAGTTTACGTGTTATAAATATCGTATAGTAAACCGCGTTCAGTTACTTCGTCATTCGATTATGCGCTTTGTACGAGGGTGCAATGCGAACCGAGTGATATTACATTTGAGATGTGTGTACATTGTACATGTGTATCGTATATCCAACGTAATCCCGTGGAAGTAGTTTTGCTGGGATCAACGCCGGTTCTAAGTCGTTCGTTCGATGCGTGTCACTCGGACCAAGAAGCAACCAAGCCGATTAATAGATCGCGTTAAATAAATCTTGTAGATGGATATTCGAGTAGATATTTTTTGACATCATTGCTTGAGAAGAACGAAAAAAAGAAAATATACGATGACGATGAAGAAATGCACGCGATTCGACGTCCTAGATTCAGCGAAAAATGAAAACGCAGCACAGGAAAGTTTCAGGAACCGTACTGAAACACTCGAGTCAGGAGAAAAGGAAACAAAACGATGCGGTTAAAGAATAATGCTCGCGCATATATACGTACGAAGGTTCATCGCGAGTCTCACGACAACGGATGAACTTTGTGTTAGATGTTAGAAGTACTAGACGAAATCGGCGAAGTTTTTCTACTGCTTAAAGTTATAGGTAAACGACTAACTGTCGATAGTCCGATTTTCCTTCAAACTTCAACAGACAAAGATTGACTATTGCGGTGGGATATCGGTGGCGGACTATCGGACAGCGCGTCCTAGTGTTTTTTTTTTTTTTTTTTTATTTCACTCTGTGTAAGTAGTTATAAGAGAGTACGATAAGAGGCAATTACAGGTTACGGATAGTCGATTGACAGATTTTTTTTCAAAGAACGGTACAAGCGTGTCCACTCGGTCAACATTCACGAACAGTTCGAACGACCGTTCCCCATTTTGATCTTCTTCGATAGAATGTAATCTTCGAAGTGCAAAACTGTCTCGCTGCACTTCGATTCTATTTGGTAATACTCGCATCATTTACCATTTTCTGCATCGCTATCGTACAGACCGTACCAGACTGACGAAAACTATATGTATAGCGATAAATTCGTGTAACGCGCGTTAAACGTGGCACGAGGAATGTCTGGAGAGAAAATGCAAGAAACAAGATCACGGAACGAAGAGACAGGCGGAGAGGAAATGAATAGAGTGAGAGAGAGAGAGAGAGAGAGAGAGAGAGAGAGGCGAAAACGCGCGAGGAGAGAAAGAGAGAAAACTGCACGATTAAAATAATCGTGAGGAAATTAATACCGTTCGTTTACATGACGACTCGTTGAATTGATCCATTAACCGAGACGATATATATCGAAGGATACGTGAAAAATCGTATTGCTTATATTTATCGTGGAAGTAATAATTACAGTCCTATGGAACTTATATATCGAAAAATCGAAACGTATGTTCTCTCTGCTTTTTTGATTGTCGTATTCTGCGCCTCGGGATAACGTCAACAGTTTCGTCTCTTCGCCTCTACCCGCGGATTATAACGATAACGACGATTCAATAATAATTATAGAATAATTCAATTAGTAATGAAAAAAGTCAATGAACACGGCCAAAGTCACGCATTCCAGTCGATATCATGCTGTGGATCGATCGAAGAATTGACGGTAAATTCGTTCGTTCGATTGGTCCGACGTGTTTATACGCGGCTTGTCTTGCTTTACGAATCGGCTATATACGATTTATCATCGTGATAATTGCCCACGAACACCGCGAATTCTTACAGGCGTACGACGTTGAGAATATTTGTCGTTGGCCGCAGTAAAACGATCGCAAACGGACCGGTCGTTCGGTGGATCGCGATTCGATGATCACTGTTTCACATTCGATGAGCCATTACAGTTAGTGATCTGACGAATTGGCGAGGTTCGCTGTCAGTAGACCCAGGACACAGGTACCCATTGCGGTGTCGTATGAATCCGCTCGATGGCTGCCTCTATTTGTGCGATCGTCTCATCGATCTCGTTGTTGACGATGGTCAGGTCGAAAAAGTGACCGTACGCTTGCTTCAGTGAATCCGATTCTTTCGCCAGTCTTTCCAGACTTCCGTCGCACTGAAACATGTGTTGAAAGTTGCTTCAACATTTCGGAATATGGAGAAGTACGTTGAGGATTTGTCACAATAGAACGAGTCAATGAAACTAACTTTCTTTGTAGAAGAGATGATACAGGGTATTCGCATTATTAGTTCTCGCAAGCGATTTGTAAAGAAAATAGAAGGGGACAAAATTCCACTCTTTTTATGATTTTTCACATTTGCTCCGATTTACGCGTAATGACGAAACCATTAATGCTTTAAATTATCATCTATAATAAATGGCATTTATGAATAGATTTTACTAGAATATTTTATATTCATTATGTTTTCGGTAATATTAATATTCATGTAATAGTAATGTTAACTTTGTTGTCTAGCTTCAATTTTGTCGCAAAGTATTATAACATATAAACATTATAAATTCAAGAATCATTTTACCTACATCAGGATTTAATATCATCTTTCGAAAACCACAAATTAAAAATTACTTTCCTTGAAGCTATTGTTATCAACTATTTTTCACGTTCCTAACACAAACTACATTTTCAGTCTACATAATACAGATGTCTTAATGAATTGAAACATTCTATTTCTTATTGTTCCTGTAACTTAATGCACTGGTGTAACTTTCTTTCCATTATTTTTGTCCAATTCATATATTTTGATTTACTTTTACTATATGCATTTACTTAACTACCCACGCAATTCTTGATCCCAGTGAATTCAATTAAACGCAAGCGTTCAAGTTTCGTAATCTCGTCAACGGGCGATTAATTGCTCAATTAGTTGATAGTTAAGCTCGCGACGGTAGTTAGCTCGATTCCCCCAGGAAGATGTTAACGATCAATATTCTACTTACATCAGGCAAAGGTGGGTATGGCATTGCCGGAGCTGCGATGAAAAGTACATAAGGCGCGAACTCCGCCGTACGCAACACTTTCAAGGCTTGAGGCTCGACGTCCAATATCGCCACCTTGCCTTCTTCGTGTATTTTGCGGATTGTTTCCAGTTTCGTTCCATACATAGCGTTTTCGTGCGTACCTATGGAACAATTTAAGTTAGAAAATTCTTTATGTAAAATGTGAGAGGGATTGACAATGATTTATTTACCATATTCGAGGTATTCATTGGCAGCGATGTCGGCCAACATTTCATCGTGCGATATGAAATAATAATTGCGACCGTTCTCTTCGTCGCTCCGTGGAGGCCTCGTTGTATCTAACAAAGCAGGCAATTTTGATTTTGAGTCTCCATTTTTTTAGTGGACGTGTTTTGATCTACGTTTGCAAATTGACTTTTGGCGCTGAATTTTGTTAGTGGATTGGAAGATGAAATTTTGTAGTTGGTAAATTGTGGACACGAACCATTTCGTGTTTGTGATGTTTAATAATGGTATTATAAAGCAACAAACTACAAGCGTCCATTAGTTCCACATAAGAAATATTTGTATACAAATTTTATGGTATTAGAATATTTAGTATTGGATATTTTTAAGAAATGTAAGTTGAAACGGACATTTTTTATACTTACGTGGAATAGGATAGGCATATTTTTCAGGATGCTTCGCGATAATGGTATTTTTTATCTGACGACGACCAACACCATGTGCTCCCAGTAACACTAACGTTTTCCGTTGGAATGCAGGATCTGAAAGAAAATTATTATAAATATTAATAAGAAGTGCTTAAAGAAATACTTAAACATTTAAGTTGATTATTTAAAAACAGAAGATACATCTTCATTCATTTCTCCTATAGAAAATTACATTCTACTTTAATAAAATGTTTGTCTTTTATCATTTAAAATAAACACAAAAAGAGAAATTAATTTCAAAGGACTGTGGTATTCAAATTAATTTCAAGTGTATCCTTTAAGTCGTTCTCTTCTCTACTGGTTATCGCTCTCTACTCAATTTTAATACAAATATTCATTCAGTTCTCAACCTCATAACTCCACTTGTAGCATGTAACCCAATTACCTGAATCACTCATCCTAACGCACATACAGAAGTTCGTAATCAGTTCATATTAATTTCCACTAGTAAATTTTTATTGTTGAATCGTTTAAAAGATCCTTTTATCACATACTGATTTACTATTAAGATTTATTAATCCTAAGCGAATTTTTATCTTAAAAAAATTTAATTACATTGAAACTCAATAACAGACTTAATTAAGATTAAGATATAATCTACACAGAAGAATAGATTGTCACACAGGTACTTACAGGGAAGCTTAACGACCTCTTCGTAGGTGACCAGATCCAGCTGGTCAAAGACTGCGTTGTGTTTCGCGAGATACTTATCCTTGTACTGCTTCTTTTTCCGGCCGAATATTGAGCAATTCACTGGAAATGCAAAAAATTGATTGGTCGAGCAGTTGAAGTAAATATCATTCCACAGAACCACTTGAAATCGTATATCCTGTAAAAGAATTACTTTCGACTCCTGTATGTTAAATCAATAATCAATTCTTTATAGAGTTCGAGGATTTTGTGTCATTGTTAAAGAGCATAACTAATAGAAGAATATGTTTGAACTTATTAAGTTCGTATCTCTTATTCATTAACAGCAATATGTGAATCAACTTGCAAACAATACGATTTCACATTTCTGCGAACTAAGATAAAAAAGGAATAGAAATTTATACTTGGAAAAAAGAAAGGAATTATTGATTTCATTAAATGGAAAGAGAATTGGGCTTTCAATAAATTGAATGAATTCGTTGAATAGTCAAAGAAATTGATTATTTCAACATACAAGATCGCTATGAGATTGATTCAATCCAAATAATTATCTAGCGCTGAAGTTTTTTTCTGTGCAGGCTATTTCATAACATGAAAGTACTCTTATATTATGAAGTCGTAGAAAGAGATTAACTAGAGATTGCTTTTTCTGCATTTTTCATTTATTAAATTCTTCAAACAATTTAGTTTAATTTGAATAATCCTTTCAGAGCACGAGTTTATTATAGATCGCACAATATGTCAAAGATGTCTATGGGATGTTCAAATATTGATAAATTTGTTTTAAACGGATAAATATTGACCACACGCTGTAAATAAAAATTTGTTGGTAGGAAAATTAACGGGAATCATATGATGCAAATAATCAATGCTTCGTTATCCGTTTAACACTTCTTGACTTTTTCACATCAATTCCTAGCTTTAGTATTCTAAATTACAACAATTCCCAACGTGTAAATCATTCCACAATCAACTCACATGGAATATTTAACAAAAATATTCAAACAAATAATTCTTGTTTTCATTATTTTATTATCATTATATATTAAAGTTATATCCAACGAGTTAGTTAAAACTTGCTCATATTTGAATATACTTAAAATCCCGGCGTTTCGTGGCAATTTACGTCTCATATTAAAAAACAACCTGCATACAACGAGAAGAACAGTCCCAGCGGGTAATACAATACACGATCAACGATAGAAAATTACTTCGTTTCAAGATGAAAATAAATAAATATAGAAGAAATAACTCATTATCAACTGCTATGCCATTCATAAACGTATGTACGTTCCTTGAAATTCGTTTATGGTGTAACGTGTAGGCTGTAATCGAAACACTCAGCAAAGTCTATTATCGCTAATTAGCATTCTCCTTGAATGCCCGAATGAGCATTTTACGCGCAATAGAAGTGAAGAACTACTTCAGTAAATATCAATCACTGTGTAAGCATATTCTCTCTAATGGTAAAGAGATTTCATTCAATCAGCCAGTTTTACATAGAAGCCATAACCATAAAGGAGGGCGTGGGATTCCCACTGAGATGGGTGTTCCAGCAGGTCACAAGATGAAAGTTTAAGGGCATATTCTCGGGTAGTTTCTCTGTGTATACGTGTGTATGTATGTGTGAGATCTTTGAAAATCGGCGTCACGATCAGAGCATGATTATGACGAGTTTGAACGATTTTAGAAATGATAGATAATTTATGGGCAATTGAAATTGTAATAATTTAGTAATATTATATGGATACCATTAGTCAGTTCCTCTTCGGATGTTGGAAATACAATGAGGTATGAATATAATAACACTTTTCTTTAGTGCTTAACATGAAATATAAATAAGTACGAATTATACGAATAATTTTGAGGAGTTAAGAGAGGGTTATTTCAAAAAGGTGGATCACAAATTTAAAGATGTAAAATAAGAAAAAAGGTTCATACAAATATATGTCCATAAATGAATAATATCGGCAAGAATAGATAATGTCAAAATAGATGTCTGTAGTTTCTTCTGTAAGATTCGATACACGATTTAAACAGATTTTGTCATAGATTATAATATATTCGTATGTATGATATATGTATATACTACATAATATATGCTACGCATTATGAATGACAAATTAAATTATATCTCCATAAAGATGCATTTTGAAACATTTGTTTATATGAATCTTTTCTCTCGTTTCAACGCATGGAACTTCTATTTAAGCTTGTCCAATCTTTTCAAAACACTCTATGTATAATCTTGTTATGTTTTCTTCAATTGTGTCATTTTATTACAGTGATATGAAAATATTATAGGTAATTTATACTTTATAATCGTTCTCACCAGAGAAATCAATTCAATAGATAGCAACGTTCAAAATAAAGGTTGAATCATGTTCGTTCAAAATCTCAACATAATAATGCTGCGACGATGTGCTTGCGAATGGTGTCGTGCGAAACAAGCGTAAGTGCGTGAAACGTTTAGCGAAAGCATGCATCGAAGCACGCCACGTGAAAGCATGTTTTGTATTACGTAGAGTAACTCACTGTACAGAGTATAATATTAAAGTAAAATAACAAGATAGAAAAGGATCTACTAGTTTGTGAAAACTCCATGGAATAAAGTTTTCTTATCACCCTATATAATATAATTCAATCTAGTAACTTCAACTGATAGTGTTATTTTCCTTCTGTTACTTGTATTACAACACACAGAACATTTAAATAATATTTCCAATGAACACCTGTCTCTTTTTATAAAGAATTTTCATTGAAAATTTTATGCTCTATATGTTATACCAATTACAAACTATTTCTTACAAAAACTATAAGCTGTAACGTATACATATGAATGATAAAAGATTATAAGATAGAAGAATTGTAAATTGTTATATACCTAGATTATAATAGAATTTATCGTTTCAGAATTATTGCTTTAAAGTTTGATTTTACAATAATTGCTTTAAGTTAAGATCGAAACTGACATCAACGCTGTCTATTAATAGTAGTAATTGTCTGATCCAATTTAATTTAACATTTCAAAGTTATATAGATCCTAGATCATATATTGCATTAACGATAACAAAAAGTCCCAAATTTTTAGCTGCATATTAAGTACCAGACGTGTCAAAGTTTATCTGTACAAGATTTGAAAACTTAAAAAAAAAAGAGTACGTACAATGTCAATCAAATAGGAGGTGATGATGTAGGGGATGACGAAAGGAAATTTTTTGGAGGGAATAAATATATATACATTTTTATTTCATTTTTCAATAATAAAACTTTAGAGTTTGTAAGCCTTTACTGACGAATCATGAGTTGTTCTCGTACATAGTGTTTCATAGGTTTTAAATAAGAAATTATATATTGTTTGATATGAAGGCTAAATAATTTTATTTTTTAATGTAGTTGGTCAATTGTACTGGATGACAAAGTTTTAGTCACATAGTAAAATATTAAATTACCTACGTTGCGATTTTATTTTCCAGTACACTTTATTTTGTGTTTCACATAATTCGCAGATTTGCTTAGTGCAAAACTGCAGCCGACAAAACAATACAACCTCCATATAGCAGAAACAATATGTAATTTGTTGTTTGAAACTTCAATAAAACTCCAGAGAAGTGAACAATGTATGCGCATTAATAGGCAAGCAAAACACCGTTTTTCAAGCTTTTTTGCTAAAAATACAGTGAGGTTGGACATAAAATTTATTAAACAGAAAATATTCCTTCCATCATTCCCTGCGATCCGTTATTTCACTGACCTGTGGTTTTCAAATGTAAATATTCGTACAAAACTATTTATGTTAGCTGTTGCCCCAGATGTTTAACGACTCGTGATGATGAGATGTATTGCATGATTCGATACGTACGAAAGAAAATATACGTGTATATATTGAGAACATTTAAATGAAATTATCATAAGCGCAAAGATCTCTGATTTTCGATCGATCATTTTCATCGATGAGACTCAAAGCCATTTAAAAAAGAAAAAAAGATATAGCGCCAAGTTAATTTCCTGAAGGTTAGTTTCCTCAGAAAAAATAGTGTTTTCTTTTATTCTCGTCAAATTAATGCGTGTGTTTGAAAGCACGGAACGAGTATATTTTGTATTTCATGCGGACTACACGGTTCTACGTGACTCTACGCGTTGTCTACCTGAAGGCAGAGTCATACCTGTCGAACCGTCGCAGCCTTCGGTGTGAGAAGAACATCCTCCTTCTCCTTCAGCATCTAGCCCCGCACAACACAAAATAACATCTGTATCACTCAAGCTAACCATTTCTTTTTCGACCTATCATTCTGCCCTGCTAATCACGATTCACGGTTCCGCAATCATTTTTTTCAAAGGTTTCTCTTTCTTTTATTTTTTGTACTCTAGTAATTTCTTCTATTCTCGTTTGCTCATTATTTTTGATAGCAAAAATATGTACACTTCTATTTACAGTAGATATGAAGGATATGAGGAGAAATAAGAAATGCTTATTTTTTAGTACTTTCATATTTTGGATGGTGTATGGTATATTATGTTGGTGGTAATTGGGACTATAGAACTGTCGAGTGAGGAAGGATTACAAAGCAAAAATATATACATCAGATAAATTTAAAAACGTTAACTTTATCTCTATCTTTATCCTATTTTCAACTTTTTCCCAGATTAGAGGGATTGAATAATTCGAATCTCCTCTCTCTTCCTACTTTCACCATTTTTAATTAATCAAAGTCTGTATTATGTTAGGAGTAATAAAAATTCATGCATATATTTAATAATTGATGGGGGAACAGTTTAAAATATCGGAGGCTGGTTAATGATATTGTAAGAGTGGATATTTTGTGCTTTGTTTCAATATTCTACATTCTACGGTATTCAATTTAACGAAATTACAATAATGCAGAAGGTTATTCGTGTGTGTGTTTGCTCACATCTTTCCAAATACCTACCTAATGAAAATGCATGAACTCGATCCCGTGAACGGTAATAAACGATGTAGTTGATTTTATCGAACCACGTCTTTCTATCGATGTAAAGTACTAAAACTTGATTTTTTTAGATAAAATTGTTTTGTAACGTTTTCCCTTCTCCTTACCCTTCGCACTATCGTTTCATACAATAATTTTTGTATGCATTACAATTTTTATGTTATATTTTTATGTTACTTTATGTTACAATCTTTTAGAGCAAACTATCCTAAACATAGAGGAAGGCTGGAATATTTCTGTATATTACATTGAGGAACAAAACATTCGGAAGAAGTACATTACACGTCAAAATGAACAAAGCAATCCTCCATTATACAGGATTGGTTCTGCAAAAAGTTTCGCGAATCGAACTGCGCGGGCTCGTTCGATTGAAAATTGCAATTTCATTATCCGTAACCGCGCACGATCAATAATTGAAACACTCAACTTTCGTAATCATTCGTTCTATCGTTGAAGAGATAAAGAGAGAAAGAAAGAAAAAGAGAAAAAAAACACACGCAGAATGAACTTGGTAGATTTCTCGTGAATCAGTATCGCACGATAGACATGACTGACATCGAACGATACCACATGCTCCATTGAAAATCTGCGCACATCTAACAACACATACATGACATCATATTCACCAGCACATTTGTTTCATGGCAGCAGCGAGAGTAGTGGAGATTAATCGGAGAATCAAACGTGACAGGGTTTGATAATGGATACAGTAAGGCAATGGTAAAAACGCGGCGAAACTATTTCGTTTTCCGTTCTGAATATCACACAGAATGCGATCTGCTGGAACCTATAATTACCCTGAACTCGTTCGATGCTAGACTACATGATGAGAGAGAGCGAGAAAGAAAAAAAAAACGTTCTTTTACTGCTGCAGTCATATCACAGAAGTTAATTACGGTTGCTTTCCGTGTTTTATCCTTCATACGATCAAATCCTCTTGACAGTCAGGTTTGATCTCGTTATAAGATAATCAGGAAAAATTAGTGAAAATATGTGTATTTGAGAAAATATTTAAATTTGACGTTAACAGGATGAAATTATTTATACTGTCGCTTTAAGTAACGAATTACGTGGAAATAAATTTTGTACGATTTGATAATATACAAGCAACATGACGAATACTTTGGACCTATTAGTAAATTCACGTTTATTAATTATATTATGAACCCTCAGTAACTACTTCTTTATATAGTATAATTAGAAAAGTACAGAGGAACATATGAGAATGCATATAAATTTTCATTTTCAATATCGTCCGAAAAATCATAGAAATAAAGGGCAAAGAATTTATTGTAATTCGTTTCAACAACAACGTTATATGAAATATATAAATGAATATAATATAAGATAACTCTGATGCCTTTAAAATTGTTTCTAATTCTTGAGAACGAAATTACGCTGTTCATAATGGGCCATGATTAGAAGTAGTAGACATTTTAAACAGATAAAAAGTCCATCTTTTGTGTATAAAAAAAAACTATAAATTTAAAGAAAAGATGTCTCTATATCAGATACGTACTTATAAGCTACAAATCAATAAAAAATTTGATGATAGCCGCTGAAGGTTAATTTCAAACATAAAAAGATCAACTGAAAAATTCTACTAATTTCATTTTCTCATGATAATTATTAAATATTCATACTATTATATTGTAACAAATGAAATGCCCAATTCTGTTATATTACCTTTTTTCTTATAGTAACTATTTTTATCTTTGTAGATCATTTTATATACCATCTTAGAGTTATGAATTTTCTCTTCCAAATTCTTGGAAAACTCATAACTTCACCAAAATATGTATTGTACATATCTAATGGTTTAGTCTAATTTTCAGAAAGCGAACGATCCCTTCGACGAGATTGGTCAGTTTGACTACTACACTCTACTCTAACTTACATATGTATAAAATTGTAATTTTTCAACTTATACATACATAGAAACGAATCATTTCTCAGAATTCATTGAAATATGAATCATTGGACATTTGGTTTGTTACAACTAAAAGTAATATTCTCTTAAAAAAACAGCTACAACAATTAACAGAAATTGGACGCTTGTGCGTTCATCTACGAATAAATCTGACAACACCAATTATTCAATTGTTACCTTGTTCTTGCTTGTTCTTTTCCATTGCCATGTAAGCGATACGTCGTTCCTGAAGTTCAGGCGAAGGAATCAATCCCGCGGAACCGGCCGCGTTATCCTTCTGCGCCTGCCACCAATAATGATCGTCCTTGCTGATGATCTGCAGTATATCGCCGGTTTTAAATGCGATTCCAGCTTGTGCGCACGGTATCAGCTCATCTTCCAATGGATCATAGTCGAATTGTGCTCGAACGAATATCTGTTGGTGCAGAAAGATTCAACTATTAGCTTTATTCGTCGCGTTATTCAACGAGATCATTTTCGATTGGTTGCTGTATCAGTGATCCTATATGAAATCGGTGAAATGACATCGAGAGTTCTTCACACTGGTCAAAAATGTTACTGTGACACGAAAAGGGAGACAGAGAGGAAACAAAATGAAAGAAAAATAAGAAAAAGATGATAACAACAGCTTAACGGTGCAGAAAATTGGTATCGTGACATGGTAATCGTACAACTTGTGGGTGGTGGTGGGGTGAAACTTGACAATTTTCGCACTCAGATCACCGACACCATTTAGGTTAATAGAGAATCACATCGAAGGTAAATTAATCGTTGGCCTAAAACGCGTCGGCGAAACGTTCGTTCTACGACGTTATCGATCGCTGTATCGATGCTACTTACGTTAGGCGAGGTTATGCTATCGCAAATCAATCGAACCACTGCGAAAAGTAAGCGGACAATGCGACAAACGCTAAGCGATTTGGCGCTGGCGATAGTTCTTCCAGACAGCATGTACATTTCTTTTTAATGAAATAACTAGTTTGTTAGATTATTATTGTTGGGGAGTACCATTCCATTTTCTTTCTCCGATCTAGTTTGATAGCGTTTGATGCGTTTACAGCGAGTAAGCGCAACGCGACATAGGCATTTACAATTTTGTATTCAGCTTGAATTGCTCAGCGATCGATGCGTAGCACGAATCATCCATACCTTTGAAGCATCGAAAAACACTTTACGAAAGAGGATTTTTCATTGTTTCCTTATGAACATAATGGGAGTGAAGGGTTTCAATACTTGATTCAATACAGTAAAAAGTTCATCTTTAAATTACAGTGTAACGCTATAACGAGTATTATGAAAGATATTCGATAGTAAAATGTTCAGATACTTCTGCAATTTTGGTAATGCAATCTACGAGTTAAAATAAAATAAGAGTGACATATTTCATCAAATCTATATGCATATCCGTAGTAGGTGTGAAAATATTTTTTTATAGGATTAATAATAAATTCTTTTCATACAAATAACATATTGATTACATATTGCGAAAAAGCAAACATGAAATTCAAGCGTGTATTTTTTATAAACGTTGAAATTTCACGAGAATTGAAATTTTATTAAATTCGTTCAATCAAAATGGTTTTCGCTGGACGATTGTATGTACTTTTGTGTATTCAATAAATACATAAAAATTAAACTCCAGATACAAATTAAAATTATATTGATCAAAAAATGAGTAAAAAAATTAATATTTGTTTAATTCGTGTGCGAATTATTGCAAACGTTTTTATCCAATTCGAGCAACGACAGAGCACGTTTCAAAGCTTAGCGATAACTTTTTAATCAAATTTTTCTTTTATCTTTGCTCGTAGATTATATTACAAAATTATCATATCCAAATAACATCTCTCTATTAAATACATTTTACGATGATTATGAATAATTACACGAACGTGAACTTACAATAAATTCCACTTTCACACCTTTAATTATTGCAAAAGCATAAATCTCTGTTCGTAAAGCGTTTGTATAGTAATCACACGCGACATTATTTCATAATTATTAACAATCCATTAGGAACAGAAGAAAAATCTATTAAATCGCATTGAAAGTTTGTCAGGTTATGAAAGTCTATTAGTGACCAGAAATGATCGATTGATTAAAAAAGCTGTCATCCTATATTTACACGTACATTCGCAGATAGCGGGTCGGATCAAAAAGTTGAACGACACTAGAACGACAGTTATACGATTCTCGTTGTCATTATTAAACCGTATTAAAATCAGTGCAACGATCGTTCATCTAGCGATGCATATATATGAACAAAGTGACTCGCTTCTTTTCTTTCTGTACATTCATTCTCTTTTTTTTTTTTCTTTTTTCCTTTTATCTTCGACAATAAGCTGAAGCACTAGATGCTGCACAGTAGTACGTACACAGCACACCGACACACACACGCACGCCACATACGCATACGACACGCTTGAAAAATGCGCGATATGCAGAATATGCATTCGGGCTCTACGTTAAAATGTGCGAATAAGACATACGGCATACGAAGGAATAGAATAATAATGCTGAGTGACAATAGAAATGGCATCTGACTTGGCGCGTATCATTCGCAATCGAAAAATATGCCGATGATGATTCATAATGAATTCAAAGGGACGGTTGTATGTATAGCGGAGTCATGAAATTCGTGTGTTCATATGACAAACCAACCCTGCACGAATATCTCTGCTTCCGCAAAAATGATTTTTCAGGCCATCTACCAAAATTCTACCGCGGCTCTGTACGAATTAATTACGTGAATTTCGACCATTGGCAATGTTTTGGCATTTTCGTTTTTCTCTTTTTCTATTTTGGCGGATGGAAAGCATTTGAGTGGCTGAAGCATTGAATCGGTCGAATTATCAATGGATTTACAGTTAATTAACTATTCAGAGAAAGTCTTTCCAGCCGTTCGATGAATGCATCTTTTTAAACGATGCTTATTTGATGGAAAATATGAGCTCTTTATATGGTTTAGGATACGAATTACGTGAGTTCCTTCAGTGTGTACGTGGGTGAAAACTACTGATATACGATAATCATGCATATGCCATTAATTTGAAGATGTTTACAGAACAAATAATGTTTTTGGTTATAGATGTTTACATAGAAAATTTTTATAATTATCATTAATTAGAAATGCATTGACAAATTGATAAGTTGAAAAGAAAGAGTTGATCAAGAATTCATGCTAAATATCTGTAGAATAAAAACAGTTAAACACTCATTATACAATTCGTTTGGATCATTTATGTAATTTTTATGAGTTGAAATATTAACGAAAATCTTCATACGTATCCTTTTATTAATTTTTAGGAAACGACACATGTGGTGCATAACACAATGATCACAACAACGAAAGCTGGCTAGCGCTAAATGAAGAATAACATGATGTTTTTAATAAAACACAGAACCTCGAGAAGCAATCAATTAAATCGATGTCATTTAAATCAAATTCTACGTATTAAAAATTTATACGAATTTATGACAGACAGGTAATCTATCGTTCAAACAACATGTATATTGCATGAAATTACGCGAAATAGTTTTGAAACTTTCGATCGAGAAACTTTACTCGTTTCTCGTATTCGTTGAATAATATTTTATAATTCTCGAGAGTTACGTTCAAAATTACAAAGACTTTCTTACAGGATCGACAGGTTTGAGAGATTTCATAGAAGAACAATTGCGTAGGAAGTTGATAAATTTTGTATATTTTTATATTCGCTATAAAATTAGAGATTGGAAAGAAATCGAGGATTAAGCGTGAAGTATCTAAGATGGCCTAGATGTTGATAAAGATTGATGATAAAGTTGAAGAGTGAAAAAAGTCAGGAAAGATTGGTATATTCGTACAGGCCTGGTCTCTACAGCTAAATCTAATGTGATGGTTCAATGGTCGCGCAATCATCTACGCCTCTCAGTGACTACGAGGCTCGCCATAACAGTGTTTCGTTGCATTAGCAGTAAAAAGGAAGACTCTCGTGTTCAGGTGTACTAGACGAAAGAGAAGGATAGTCATGGAAAGGTGAAAAGGATAGAGAAAGGGACAAGGGTTTCTTTCATGAATGTAATACGCGCTCGAAACGTTCATTTTTTTCATTTAAATCACATCCAGAAACCTACAAAGATATTGAACTATATAAAACGAAGAACTGAAAAATGCAGGGAACGAATGAAGTAAATGGAAGCCTACTTTCTTGCGATGGCATATGGTATGATGATCGAATGATCGTGCAGCTTGGGTCTGGGTAAATTTCAGACTTTCAAAGAAATTGTTAATCCACATATATGAATCCTGATATCTCGCTGCGAAAAACATTTTTAATATTTTTAAATCAAATATTTTCTTTGAAAACTCAATATCAAGTGTACCGATATCGCACGTATATTACACATAATTATTTATTTCAAAATGCACAATCAATAAACAGATATATGTGATTATGTTGATTAGTTGTTAAATGACACGCTAACATTACAGCAAGAAAAGAAAACCAAACTCACGAAGGTAAATGATTAAACACACGATTAACTCACGAGCATCGCCTCCACTTTCGGAGCGTTTAGCATTGACGTATCGTTCAGAACTTATTTACTCAGACTCACACCGCACACGGTACACAATATGCGTGTGTTCAAACGTAATATGTAATGTGGATATGTATATATGTATGATAAACGCATAGCCTTCTAACTACAGCAGTCCAATCACACCAGATCAAGTGGCGGTACTTACTAACACTGGCAGAGGCTTAATCCTGAACAACTAGAGCGTTGAAGAAACAGAAAAAAGGAAGATCGATTAATTAACATGTTCATCAAAACTTGATCTCAGGCTGAATGTTCGAATTCTAGTTTTTGTTCTCTTGTCATTTTTCTTTTATCTTTCTCTTTCTCTCTCTTTCCTTTTTGGTATAATTAAGAACAGACGCAAGAAAAAAAAAAAAAAAA